>CM076572.1:1310804617-1311206075 GCA_034641835.2 Pinus albicaulis
ATCCCTATTGTAAGAAGGGTGTTGATACTATCACTGGAACTAATGGAAGGGTTGCAATTTTTTTCTTTCCAGCAAAAATCTGACATGGAATGCAACTTCTAACCTTTTCGCATACTTGTGAAAACAAAGTAGGCCAATAGAATCCTGCCCTTGGAATTTTTTATGTTGTGGCTCTCCGGGCATAGTGTCCTCCACATATCCCTGCATAAAAATGCTTAATGATTCCTTCTGTTTCAGTTTCTGTTAAACAAAGTAACATAATGTTTAGAAGATCCTTCCAGTACAAGTTAGCATTTATGATACAGTACTTCACAGATTTCAACTTAAGTGTCTTGTACTAATTTCTTGAAAATTGACTATGACACTCAAAGTTAATCAGAAAATGTACAATATATGCATACCATTTTGATAGTAAAAACGTTTCATCAATATGAACATGGACTGTTTGACTTGAAGGTGAAGGTCCTTGTGTGTTTTTCCCTTCAGAATCATGGGAAGGTTCTTGTGGATTCTTCCCTTCTATATTTAAGGAAGGTTCTTGTGTATTCTCCCCATGAGAGTTGGAAGAAGGTGCTTGTGTATTCTTCTTTGAGATTTCAAAAATATAATTTATTCCTAGGACCTTGCAATTATATCCGGTTAACAATTTGGCTAAACCTTGACCTTTTACTAGCTTAGTGGTTTTGATAGTCAAATCAAACTCGAGGATTTGGGTGATCCATCTTCCTCTTCTTCCATCAGTGTCTCGTTGGGTAACAACATTTTTTACAACACTGTTAGGAACATAAGCAGTAATGGTTGAGTGAAGGACATACATTCTGAAATATTTTAAGGCTTGAACTAGAGAGTAGGCTTACTTTTCAATAACATCATACTTGGATTCTGCATCTCACATGAGTTCTTTGAAAAAAAGAGTGGAGTTTATGATCACCATATTCATTTTTTAAGCAAAAGGGCATCAAGCTGAGTTACCTGCGTTCAAAGGAAAAGATAATAAATGGTTGAAATAATTAGGGCTAGATAAAGTGATGCGGGGGGCATTAGACACTAGCCGGCAATGTGGGAGGTTTTGTCCACATGTTGTGGCTAGGAGGGTTTTAACCATCGAGTTGTCATGACTAGGTGTCACTACCTTAGTGATTATGTTATTAGATTAGTTAGAGTCATAAGAAGTCGAATAGCTTAGTTTACTAGCTGTCATATTTCAGTTAATTGAATTATTATGGTTAGACTGTTGGTTTCTAGAACGATCCTCTCAGAGGAAACGAAGAGTCATCAATCTATGTATATAATTGTAAAACCTCGAATGTATGAGGGGGATAGACGAGAAGAGAAAGAATAGAGGAATTCTGCAGTAACTCTGCGTATTTCAAATCGCTTCCAATTAAATAGTTCTGTGCATTATCTCAGTATCGTGCCAATTTCTTAAGTGTGAAAAGATTGTCTAATTGAGAAGTGATGAACTCCTACATGATTTCCCCTATCTCTGTTGATTGATTTCCAAATCCATTTGAATAATCCCTGTGCATTTAAAAAGAAAAAAAAAACCCTCGTGGCGTGCTCTGTATAGAAAATCATGGTTAATATTGGTGAATTTTCCCGTATAAAAGAATAACCCAGTTTTATTGCATAGTTGCATCAAATTCTATCGAATAGACCGTATTGAAACCCAGAGTTAATCGATACAATGGAGCTCGAACCCCGACGGAACTGTGGTTTATTACTGTAGCAGGAAAACCGGAACGGATTTGAAAAGGCGGGTTTCCCCGTTCCGCACCACCTTTGGCATGGAGGCGGTATTACCAGAGTGTGGAGTGATTCCATACAGGAATCGACACGTAGCAGATTTGACGTCCGACGAAACCACCCTTTTCGTATATTTCGCGCGTTAACGACAGGATCGAAGTCGCCGAGCGGAATGAGTTCGAGCCGTTGATTCGAGAGGAGGTCATCGGACGGTCCTAGTTCGACAGAGATGCACGATATTTAGTCAAGTACAACGCCCACGTTGATTGGTCCACAAGATATAGGTGGGGTCGGATCTACGTGTTATTCCAAAGCCAGTTGTTTATAATTGTTGAACTATTTATTCGGGTTATAAATCAAATATCAAAGGTTTATTATAAAGTACAAAAGGTTGAAATAGTCATAAAAAGTCCGGGAACAGTTATATAAGGCCGAAGGCATAACCATTGATTATAGGGTTCAGATATATATATATATACATGTATAATCCAGAAGATACAATTGGAAATTTGCTGTGAAATTATTTATCCGTCAATTTCTGTGAAACTGACAAATAAAAAAACAAAGGAAAATTAATAGAGCCACGTCTTAGTGAACAAACTCTCCTTGGTGACTTCCAGTTTTGTGTGATTGCATCATTTGTGGTATCAAAGTGGGAAGTTTGAGCTGTTTGCTGACATGGCAATCTGACTTGGTAGAGGTGCTGGCAGGAGGAGACCTGTAGCCAACGCAGAGGTGTTGGAGGTGTTGCAGAGGGTCGAGGCTAGAATGGATGCCGTGGAGCGAAGACAGACCATAGATCCTGAAGACATCAACGAACCTGAAACCTAAGCAGCAGAAGAAATTGAAATTCCTCCTGACCTGAGGCTCCTCAGAACTGTTCTGAGGTCTGCAGTTAAGCCCAGGATCGAAGTATCAAGCTATGCAGGAGGACTGAATCCAGAGGAGTTGGTGGACTGGATAAATGAACTAAACAAGTGTTTTGATTATGAAGAAATAAGTGAAGATAAAAGGGTCAAGTTTGCAGTGACAAAGCTGAAAGGACATGCTGCACTTTGGTGGGATGGAGTGCAGGCAGAAAGGAGGAGAGTTGGCAAGCAACCTATCAAGAGCTAGACCAGAATGATGGCTAAACTAAAAGGTAAATTCTTACCCAGTGATTATCAGCTGACATTATATAGACAAATGCAGAACCTGAGACAGAGGTTGCTAACAGTAAAAGAATACACAGAGGAATTCTACAGAGTGAGCATAAGAGCTGGGAAATTCCAAGATACACCAGAGAAGACTGCCAGATATGTGAATGGTCTCAGACTGGAGATCCAAGATGAGATTGGTCTCTTGTCTCCTAAGACAGTGGAAGAGGCATACCATATGGCCTTGAAAGCAGAGGAGAAACTCCTGAGGAAATAGTCTGCCAAGAAGAGAGGTACTTTCCGTGGGAAGGGAAGTCAGGGTGGTAGAGGAAAGCCTACACCCAGGGATGGAGCTAACAGTAGCTCACCTCAGAATGCATCTACAGAGGAGGATGCAAATGGCAGAAGGGGTTCTTACAGAGGAAGAGGAAGAGGAGGCAGAGACAGAGGCAGAGGCAGAGAGCTGAGGTGTTATAGGTGTCAAGGAGTGGGACACAAGCATTATGAATGCCCAGAGAATGTGGGTGCTGGTCCAAGGAATGCTGTTGTTGCCCAGGTTGAAGAAGAAGTAGAAATTGAAGAAAAAGTTCTTCCAAAGAGGGGAGAGTCCTTGGTGGTTAATAAGGTCCTATTGAAACAAACCAAAGAAGTCACTGAACCTGCACAAAGGAAGACTTTGTTTAGGAGCATATGCAAAGTCCAAGGGAAATGCTGCCAGCTAATCATTGATAGTGGCAGCACAGATAATTTGGTTTCCACTGAGGTGATAGGAAAACTAAAGCTGAAGACTAGGGAGCACCCCACTCCCTACAGGGTGTCCTGGCTGCATAAGGGGCACCAGCTGGTTGTAAAAGAACAGTGTGAAATAGAGCTGCAAATGGGAAATTACAAGGACAAGGTTTTGTGTGATGTAATGCCCATGGATGTGTGTCATATACTGCTGGGTAGACCTTGGCAGTTTGACAGAGCAGCAGTGCATGATGGCAAGAAGAACACTTACAAGTTCTTCAAATATGGGGTACATCATATATTGATTCCCATGGAAGAAGGAGAGCCATCCAGCAGAGTGATTGATCCAAAGACCTTGTTGCTGAGCGGGAAGGAATATCTGCAGCAGATAGAAGAAGAAGAGGTAAGCTTTGCTTTAGTTTTCAAACCAAAAGTAGTTCTTACTTCTACAAAGATTTCTGATTTACCAGTAGAGATACAAGAGATGTTAGACAATTACTGTGACATTGTTGTGGATGATCTACCTGATGAGCTGCCACCTGTGAGAAAGATCAGCCATCAGATAGATTTTATCCCTGGTTCAAATCTGCCAAATAAGGTAGCCTACAGAATGACTCCCAAGGAAAATGAAGAAATCAGGAGACAAGTACAGGAACTGGTGGACAAAGGATTGATCAGAGAAAGTCTGAGTCCATGTGCAGTACCAGCAGTTTTGAGCCCAAAAAAGGATGGAGGCTGGAGGATGTGTACTGATGCCAGGGCAATTAACAAGATCACAATTAGGTACAGATTCCCTTTACCTAGAATTGAGGATTTGATGGACTGTTTGAGTGGTGCTAAATCTTTTTCAAAGATAGATTTGAAAAGTGGATACCATCAGATTAGAATAAGAGAGGGTGATGAGTGGAAAACTGCCTTTAAAACAAATGAAGGACTGTATGAATGGATGGTAATGCCTTTTGGGTTGTCTAATGCACCTAGCACTTTTATGAGACTTATGAATGAAGTATTGAAAGAGTTCATTGGTAAATTTGTGATAGTGTATTTGGATGATATATTAGTTTTCAGCAAAACTAAAGAGGAACATTTGAGGCATCTTAATCATGTCTTGAAGAAGCTGCACCAAGAGAAACTGCTGATAAATTTAAAGAAGTGCTCATTCATGAAGGAAGAGCTAGTGTATTTGGGTTTCGTTTTTTCTGCAGAAGGATTGAAGATGGACCCAGAAAAGGTTAAGGCAATTTTGGAGTGGCCTTCACCCAGGAATGTTTTTGAGGTAAGGAGTTTCCATGGACTTGCTAGCTTTTACAGGAAGTTTATAAGGAACTTCAGTAAGATTAATGCACCCATAATTGAGACAATAAAGAAGAGCAAACAACCATTTAAGTGGACTGCTGAAGCAGAGAGAAATTTTAAAATTTTGAAGCAAAAGATAACAGAGAAGCCTGTTTTAATTCTGCCTGATTTCACCAAACCTTTTCAAGTAAAATGTGATTCCAGTGGGGAGGCCATTGGAGCTGTTTTGAGTCAGGATGATAGGCCTGTAGCCTATTTCAGTGAGAAGTTGAATGATACCAGGAGAAAGTATTCCTCTTATGAGAAGGAATTCTATGCAATTGTTCAAGCACTGAAGAAGTGGAGACATTATTTGATGTCCAGGGAATTTGTATTATATTCTGACAATCATGCTTTGCAGTATATTGTACAGCAACCCAAGTTGAAACATAAGCATGCTAAATGGGTTGAGTATCTCCAAAGTTTTAATTTTTTTTTGAAACATATAAGTGGCCAAGCCAATAAAGTAGCTGATGCTTTGAGTAGGAGACATTTTCTTGTTCAAGAGACTAATTTTGAAGTTGCAGGATTCGATTTTCTCAAAGAATTGTATAAAACAGATCCTGATTTTAAAGAGGCATTTGAAGCATGTAGTAACCCTGTTCTAACAGATAGAAGTCAGTGGCTGGATTTTTTTCTGCAGGAAGACTTGTTATTCAGAAAGAACCAACTTTGTATACCAAAATGTTCCATGAGAGAAAATTTGATCAAAGAAAAGCATAGTGGTGGACTTGCTGGACACTTTGGTACTGATAAGACTTATGAACAGCTGAGTCACTTTTATTTCTGGCCCAGGATGAGAACAGAAGTGGATAAGTTTGTGAAGAATTGCAAGATCTGTCAATATGCTAAAGGAAGGAGCTAGAATGCAGGATTGTATACTCCCTTGCCTATTCCAGACAGGCCTTGGGACATGGTGAGTATGGATTTTGTTCTAGGATTTCCCAAGACTCAGAGAGGGAATGATGCAGTCTTTGTTGTGGTGGATAGATTCTCCAAAATGGCACATTTTATCCCATGCTATAAAACTAGTGATGCCACCCATTTTGCTAACTTGTTTTTCAAGGAAGTTGTTAGATTGCATGGATTTCCCAAGAATATTGTTTCAGACAGAGACACCAGATTTGTAGGCCACTTTTGGAGGAAATTGTGGAAGAAAATTGGCACTAAACTGAGTTTCAGCTCAGCTTATCATCCCCAGACTGATGGACAAACTGAGGTAGTGAATAGGAGTTTGGGAAATTTGTTGAGGAGTCTTGCAGGAGAACATCCCAAGCAGTGGGATCATATTTTGCCTCAGGCAGAATATGCATATAATGATTCACCAAACAGAAGCACAGGGCAGAGTCCATTTCATATTGTTTATGGAATGCATCCCAGAGGAATATCAAAATTAAGAAATCTGGGAAGATCAGAGTTAAGGAGTGCAGATGGTGAAGAATTTGCTTCAGAGATCCAGGCCATACATGAACAAGTGAAACAGCAACTACAAGGCAGCAGCATCAAATACAAAAATAGAGCAGACTTGAGTAGAAAAGAAGTTCACTTTGAAGTAGGAGACTTGGTTTTGGCACACTTGAGAAAGGAGAGATTCCAAAAGAAGCAGTATAACAAATTGAAGTTCAAAAATATTGGGCCATGCAAGATACTTAGGAAGTTTTCTGCAAATGCTTATGAGATTGAATTACCACCTGATGTTGGAATATATCCCATTTTTAATGTTGCAGATTTGTACAAGTATGAGGATGATGGTGCAGAGGAAAAGTCAGCAGACAGGGAACGGATTGAGTGGAAAAAACAGCTACCCACAGCACAACCATTGCAACCAGAGAAGATATTGGATAAAAGACCATTCAAAAAGACCAGAGGACGAGAATATTATCAGTATTTGATCAAATGGAGGGATAAACCAGAGGAAGATGCCACTTGGATGATTGAAGAAATGCTGCAGAAGATAGGCAAATCAGTGGAGGAGCTCATGGACAGGAGCCCATGAAGAAAATTGCCCTCGGGAGTCTGATGCAGGGGCATTAGACACAAGCCAGCAATGTAGGAGGTTTTGTCCACATGTTGTGGCTAGGAGGATTTTAACCGTCGAGTTGTCACAGCTAGGTGTCACTACCTTAGCTGATTATGTTATTAGATCAGTTAGAGTCATAAGAAGTCGAATAGCTTAGTTTTCTAGCTGTCATATTTTAGTTAATTGAATTATTATGGTTAGACTGTTGGTTTCTAGAACGGTCCTCTCAGAGGAACCGAAGAGTCATCAATCTATGTATATAATCGTAAAACCTCGAATGTATGAGGGGGATAGACGAGAAGAGAAAGAATAGAGGAATTCTGCAGTAACTCTGTCTATTTCAAATCGCTTCCAATTAAATAGTTCTGTGCATTATCTCAGTATCATGCCAATTTCTTAAGTGTGAAAAGATTGTCTAATTGAGAAGTGATGAAATCCTGCATGATTTCCCCTATCTCTATTGATTGATTCCCAAATCCATTTGAATAATCCCTGCACATTTAAAAAAAAACCCTCGTGGCATGCTCTGTATAGAAAATCCTGGTTAATATTGGTGACTTTTCCCGTATAAAAGAATAACCCTGTTTTATTGCATAGTTGCATCAAATTCTATCGAATAGACCGTATTGAAACCCAAAGTTAATTGATACAACGGAGTTCGAACCCCGGCGGAACCGTGGTTTATTACTGTAGCAGGAAAACCGGAACGGATTTGAAAAGGCGGGTTTCCCCGTTCCGCACCACCTTTGGCACGGAGGCGGTATTACCGGAGTGTGGAGCGATTCCATACAGGAATTGACACGTAGCAGATTTGAAGTCCGAAGAAACCATCCTTTTTGTATATTTCGCGCGTTAACGACAGGATCGAAGTCGCCGAGCGGAATGAGTTCGAGCCGTTGATTCGAGAGGAGGTCATCGGATGGTCCTAGTTCGACAGAGATGCACGATATTTAGTCAGGTACAACGCCCACGTTGATTGGTCCACAGGATACAGGTGGGGTCGGATCTACGTGTTATTCCAAAGCCAGTTTTTTATAATTGTTGAACTATTTATTTGGGTTATAAATCAAATATCAAAGGTTTATTATAAAGTACAAAAGGTTGAAATAGTCATAAAAAGTCTGGGAACAGTTATATAAGGCCGAAGCCATAACCATTGATTATAGGGTTCAGATATATATATATACATGTATAATCCAGAAGATACAATTGGAATTTTGTTGTGAAATTATTTATTCGTCAATTTCTGTGAAATTGACAAATAAAAAAACAAAGGAAAAATAACAGAGCCACGTGGGATAACAAAAGCGGAATGCGACAGACCCACGTCTCAGGGAACAAACTCTCCTTGGCGACTTCCAGTTTTGTGTGATTGGATCATAAAGTGGGGACTTCAGAGATGGCCTTCTTAATCTGATCAAAAGCATATCTAGCAGGAATATTCCATTTAACTTCATGATTATTTTTTAGCATATTAGTTATGTCTTTAACTATTTCAGCATAGTTAGGAATGAATCTTGTCGAAAGTTAATATTTCCAAGAAAATATGAGAACTATTTGTTATTCCGGGGAATAGAATTGATTGAATTTGTTATACTCTTTTAGGATCTCAGGATCAATCACCACTCATTCCTTTGAAATGATATGACCAAGAAACTTTCCTCTTTGATAGCAAACAAAGACTTCTTAGGGTTGAGAGATATCCCAAATTTTATACACTTATCAAAAACTTTTATCAAATGTTTTAAATATTTCTGATCTGAGTTAGAAAAAATAGTAAGATCATCAAGACATATAACATCAAACTTATTTGTCTTGCCCACAAAATCTAAGTCCATAGTTCTTTGAAATGTTTCTCCTACATTTGATAACCCAAAATGCATTATGGCATACATGAATGTGCCCTAGGGAGTGGTAATGGAAATCTTCTCTCTATCTTCTGGATTTACCATTATCTGGTTATAACCAGAAAAACCATCAAGCATGGAAAGTCTATTAGCACCTAAAACCGTTTGGAGCAACTGGTCCATCTTGGGTAATGGATAGTTGTCTTTTAGAGATAAGTGATTAAGGTTTTGTATGTCTACACAAAGTTTGATTTCCCCATTCTTCTTCCTAACAGGAACTAAATTGGCTACCTAGTTTGAGTATCTTAAGGGAACAATTATTTGGGCATCACGCAACTTCTTAAGTTCCATTTCTATGGTAGGAAGCAAAACAAGATTAATTCTTTTTAGTTTTTGTTTGTAAGGTTTTAATTATTTAGTGGAATTTTATGCTCTATGAGAGATGTGTCATAAGTTTTTAATTCAACATAAGACTGAGAAAAAACATCTTTATAATTTTTAGGAAGTTTCAGATATTCATTTTTAACTTCAGAAGGTAGAGATGCACACATATTAATGTTCTTAATGTATTCAACTGTTCCAATGTTAGATTCTTCGATATCATCCTCTTGTGAAAATTAACAATGGATTTCTCAGGACATTATTTTGATCAAATAGCTTTTCCAAAGGAACAATGCCTTTAGAAATGAAATTATTTGACAGTTGGATAATATTTTTTTTTTTCTAAGTTAAAGTATTCTATTAATAGTAAAAATATAGTACATCGAGGCTAAAAGCCTTGCGGTGCCTATTGTGGAGGAAATTTAAATAGACGAACATAGTTTAAGATTGCCTGTGGGAGGGAAACCAGCTTTTAGCCTTTCCACCATTTGAAAAAATCCCATGCGGGCGATCGAACTAGGTTGTCACGGAAAAAATTTGGGCCGATTGACCGTAGATAACGATGGGCGGAAGCAGGCAAAACTGGACCATTGTGAATTCTGAAGATGGTCACTGACAAAAACTGGACCATGACAGTAGAAAACATTAAAACAACATAACAAGCCCTCTAAGAGGGCAGAGAAATAGCAAGAGAAACACAAAAGAGAGTCGAATTACTCATCAAAAGCCACCTCCTCGATCCTGCATCCATAATCTTCTGATTCGCCACGATCACTGAAGAAGTCTGCATCGAAGTGGACCGTTGTTTTGGGGGAAGGATTATCCACCAAATTTACCTGACCGCGTCCAGAATCTTCCTGCAGAACCTCCTTACTCCCGCTGGGCTGACCCCTTGAACCTTGTTGCACCTCGTCCACGTTTGTGCCCTTGACAGGACCTTGCCCTTCCGACGGATTCTCAACCTGGGGCTCCTCCATAAAAATCGCAGAAATGGCTACAGTGACTCTCGGCCGGTTGAGTGCACGGTCAAAAGAGAAGAGAGCGGTGTGGGATTGTGCTGGCAGCGCGTCGGAAGAGGGAGAGTCTAGCCTGCGGCCAGAACGGAGCAGGCGGCCATGGAGGAGATGGGGGAGGCTTTCCGAGGGTGAAGAGATTTCGGAGGGCGAGCTGGGAGGAGAGGGCGAACGCCTCCTGGCACTACGAGAGGACCCGCGTCTACAACGCATCCTCTGCCTTAGCCTAGGCATGCTTGCAGCCGAATTAGAACTGGAACTCTGGAGAGCCGAAGAATTGACAGGGGGCAGCATTGGAGGAATGCTCAGAAAAACCGTGGCTGACATGCAAGAACCAGAGAGAGAGATGTGAATTCTGTCATCAAGCTCCAAGCAACAGGTGCTGCAGCTTCGTTTACCAGTGGTGGTGCGTTTGCTGGCCTTACCTACATCAGGTTGGCACCACCAATTCATTGGCGCAGGGGAGAGCGGTGCCATGACATATAACAGCTCGCCTCTGCAACAAGCAAACCTCAACATTGAATGATCGATCAAATGAACCTGATATGAAACGTTGTCACTGCAGTCGAGACTGCCTCGAGCGCCATCCTCAAGATCGAAATGAGCCTCCATGTTTAATGCCATAAAGAACGAGCGATGTGTATTAACTACGTTCAGGTGGGTGCGCTGGTCCCATGCGAGAAGGCAGGTGGCCTCCCGTCCGGTGGACCTCGGAGTCCCATCATCACCATTAACTTTTCTAGCACCCGCATCAGGGGGGACAATTGGATAATATTATGATCAACCAATTTTGAATTTAAATCATAGATTTCATTTTCTTTAACAAATTTATTCATAGCTGATTGATCTTCTTCAATTTGTAAAATAGAGAATTCATCAATGACTTGAAGAAAAGATTTCAGCTATTCATCATCTTCAAATATTTTCCAATTTTTTAAATTATCTGGAATGTACGACCTATATTTGACTTGGATTTGGTATTTCACATGCATTTGATATGCTATTTGGAAAGAGATTGAAGAAAAAAGTAAGGAATTTGCATGGATATTTTCATTTCTAGGGATGGAAGTGATATTGAATGGATGAAAGAAATTTTACGCTGAATCCAAAACTTCATTTCTATAAGATGTAAGCCTAGAATGCTTTGCTTGAGAAATATTCCTAATCTATCTCACTATGAGTTCAGAATCACTAAACTCACTTAAAATTTTCACTTTTAGGCTTTGAACTAATTCTAAACGTATAAAGAAAGCTTCATACTCTGCAACATTATTAGTGACATCAAAATCTAGCTTGCAGAATTGGGTTATGTTCTCTTTCTCTTCTGAAATTAAAAAAAACCAGCCACAACTCCATGTTTAGTACAAGATCCATCAAAGTAAAGTTTCCAAATATTAGTTTCAACAGATTTAGGATTTTTAACCAAATATTCAATTTTAAGTTGGGAATTTTGTGAAATATTCGAAGATAATTCGAAAAAATCCAAATATTGATCAACTGGATAAATGGGATGATTTATAGCATGGTCTTCTTTAAAAATAATATGTATAAATCTGACCTCTCTATACAACCTAAGATTTTGTCCCCCATAGGAATTGTAGCGAATGACTTATCAATCTAAAGACTCCCTTCTATTTTGGCACAACAAGATCTTGAAAGAAGCATTCCAAACTTGGGAGGAATATTAATAACAACAATATCTAGGACTACACTTTTCACTAGTATTTTTTCTAGACTTACCACTAAGTCCTTTATAAGTCCTAAACATGGTACTCTTTTAGAATCTAAGGTGTATAGGTGATGATAAGATCAAGTGATTTCAAGATTTAATTGATCCATAATAACCTTATTCATAAGGTTGCGTGAGGCTCCAAAATCTAACATAAAATTATATGGAAATTAATCATGGGCTTTCAAAGTTACATAAAATGGTGGTATGTTTTCATCTATCATATCATAACTTGACCGAAAACTACTGATGGTTTTTCACCTTGAAGACTGATAATGTCTCCTTTAGCATCAACATTTGAGTTTTGGATACATTTTGTGACTTTATTCTTATATCCACTATTTTTTGAGAGTTATGAAAGTGGAATGGGAATTTCAAATATTTCTAACTCTCTATCAACATTGAAATAAGTCAAAACAATTATATGAATTTGAGTAGTATAATTTGGATGATTTAGAGGTTGAATAGTAGTAGTTTGAGTTTCAATAGATCTCACTTGAGGTTCAATTGTGGCAATATCTTTAGGAGGCCTTCCAGGACCTACCCTTTGTCTTAAATCATACCTTCTATTAAGTTCAAAAATTAAAAATTTAGAGAAGGCTTGATAGTTAGAGAGTTGAGAATTTTCTTGACCCTCTTGGGACATTTGATTTTAAGGGATAGGGACACTAGCAGTTTGAATGAATGTATTGTGTAGGTTGTTAATGCCTTAATATGTTATTGAAAAATTATTATCATCATTTTTTTTATCATCAATCAAGAAAGTTGTTGGTACTTGTTGATCATTATTAGGTCTTTCAGGAATTTGCAATTGAGAAGCTTTCTTGAATTGACCTTTGGTTTTTGTTTAAGGTCTAGCAATAGTTTTCTTGACTACTCTAGGTTGTGTTTCAATTTTAGAAATCCTATTTGAAAGGTTTCTAAGTAATGATGTGATTTCATCTATTTTTTTATATTCATTTTTGGATTTAGAAGAAGAATAAGCTTCCTGATTCGATTGTAATTTTATTTGGTCTTTTTCAGCATTGGCCTTTAGCTTTGCTAAAGCAGACCTATTTGGTTCAACCTAAATAGATTTTTTTGGCATGTATTATAAGGTACGAGGTGTTCTCTCCCTTAACATGACTGGAAAATCACCTTCAAAGGGTTTGGAGAACCTAACATTTGCTGTTGCAACTGGTGGTTTACAATCATGAGACATCTTCTGGTAAAGTTTGTTAAATATTTTTTTGAAACTAGCTACTAGTTCACAATAATTTTTCTTAAGCTCTTCAAATTCTGTCAACAAATAAACAAGATCATTTTTGACACCCCATTGATTCTTAAAGATAGTTGTTATTTATTCCAAAAATCTAATAGAATTTACTGGTAATTTTCTAAATTGGATCCTCGCATTACCTTCTAAATACTGCACAAACAATTGCATATATACATTTTCATTTTCTATGTTCATGTTATTAGCAAAATCTAGAAATTTTTCTAGACGATATTCAACTGAAAGACTTGTTTCCCAATTGAATCTTGGAAGATGTTTCAACTATCTAGTAGGAAAATCATTAAGTATGTTTTGGAGTAATATGGCAGTATATTTTGCTTGAACAAAAGGCCTAAAGCAAGCCATACCTATTGATGAAGATGAGGAAGATTTAGTGGTGGTAGTTGTAGAAGTAGAGATGAGGAAGCGGAAGAAGGAGGTGAAGATGGATGGGTAAAATAAGGTGGAAGACGAAGTGGAGTTGAAGGTATTTTTAGATATCTCAAGGTGTTCAGATGAGCAAGTTTTGTACCTCTTCTTTTGCTTCTTTGTGTTCAAATAAAGGGTTTGAATAGAGGTAAAAGAGATATTCTAGTTGCAAAGAAGTGGATGGAAAAGAATATGAGGTGGCAGATATGAAATCAATAGATTTTAATTCAGTAAGATGCAAATCCAATTCCTGTTTGGATGTGGGGGATTCCGAAGGTACATGAGGAATTTTATAGGACTCTAAAGAATTAACTAACAAAGAAGATTGAAAATCCACTCCTTTGGTTACTAATTCATGCACTCTTCGAGGTAGATATTCTGAAAGTAGGGGAATAGTCCTAGATCTAAAAGGATCAAGAACTGTAGTGGTCTCCTGTTGTGCAATAGAAGATGAAAATTGATGTCGTCTTCTAGAAGAAGCTTCCCTTACCATTCTCTCTGGATATGATAGAGGTAAAACAATTTCATAATCAAAATGAGACGTGGTATGCCTTGAAGGTGCCATCTTGAGTTCAGTGAAGTCACCACGTGAAAATTTTTGACCTAAATAGACCTTTAATCACCGTTAAAGGAATAAAGTTATCGTTGGCACAGGGGAAAAAAAATAAATTTCGTTTCCCCAAAAATGACGCCAACATGATGTTTTCCTCTGATATAATTAAGGTAAATTAATTATGCCAAAGAATATATAATATTTGTTTGTTTTAAGTTTGTAATTTTTGGATGAAAATATGTTGGAATTCAAAATGTTCTTAATTTGACACCCTTTTCCATCATTTCTTCTTCATTCTTCATAAACTCATGACTTCAATTAGTGATAATTGACATATTCCACATGAGAGAAGGCATTTATATTATCTCTACTTTATATTATAATGTTTCTTATTATTTACATGAATTTTGGTAATTAGCTACATAATCCACGCAATTCTGTAGCTAACCTTTGTTTCTGCAACCATCGTTATTCTTTGACAGGTTTTGACAAGAAAATAAGGAAGCGGGTCATATTGGTATCTATAGAATTATCCACATATGGATCATATCCCTCTTACCTGTTCGAATTCAAAGTGAAATCGTGCCTATGCTCACGGTCAAGGTCAGTCAAAGAATGAGATCAGCGGATGAAATGCTCTTGATTTTTTTTGACGTAGCAAATTGAGAGATAGCTATGAAGAATTTCCTTCTATTTAGACTTCTAGTTTCAGTTTTATTTGCTATCTATAGGTGGAAATGTCTCAAATAGTTAAATCCAAAAACCTATATAACTACCGGTGTGTTGAAACTGGGAAACAACCTATTTTTGTGGTAATTCAGTATATTCTTTCAAAATCTAATTTTCTAATAAGAAGACCAGTTCCAAATCTTTGATGCACGCCTAGTCTAAGTAGATTTTTGACACATTCTGTTGTAGAGGGAACCTGTATGGAAATTAGTTTTTTCTTAATTGTTTTGTAGTTTAATTGGTGTCATTTAAATTCTAGTTGAATCGTAGTTTTATTCTTGTCAATTCATAGTTAAATTCACATAATTTTACAATCAGATTCCTGTTAATTCATAGTTTAAATTTCTTACTGTTTTATAGATTAGTTTCATGAATGCTTTCTAGATTTAGTTACTTTCATTTCTAGTTGACTGTGTAATCTTATGCTAGCTAAGTCATCTCAAGAATGTGACTCTGTCATTTTCCAACTAGATAAGATTTGGGCATTCAGTCATACAACAATCTTCGGTTTCTTTTAAACATTATTTTCAGTTTCCTTTGATTTCAATCAGGACTGTCATTTAAGTTCTTAGAAATATAATTTATGCTTTCAGTCCATGGAATAGAATTAGATTAAATCTAAAAAATTCTTAGATTTAAAACTAGTATAGAGTTAGATTAGAATTGTGATTTAAAATAGATCAAATGATCTGATTTCATAGAATTAAATATTTCAATGGATAAGATAGAAAATTATTTCATCTTTTTCATTTGAATGTAATTAGATTTAGAATAGTTCCGTGCTTTAAATTAATTAAATACTTTTCATAGATGTGTTGTCGGCCTAGATAAATCTAACATTTTAACTAGTCAAAGTTTAATTTATCGTTATGTAATTTAGATTAGTTAATTAACATTTCCTTTTCTTCCTTCTTTTAGATTTCATATTTCATTCATTCCATTAAAAGTGGTTTGTAATTCATTTTGTTTTATTAGAATAAAAACAACATTTCCTTTCCTTCCTTCTTTAAGAACCAGTTTTTATCATTAAAAATCATTTAGATTTGGTTGTTCACTAGCATTTAAATATTTCATCTAGAAGCATAAATTTAATTTCTTAGACCAATTTCAATTCTTAAAATTTTATGCGTAAGGTACAAAACCCCTAAAAAAATTTAAAACATACACGACGAAGTAATAAATAAGGTTATCCAAGCATATATAGTGCACCTCACTTCATCAAATTACTAACCTCGGTTGATAATTTACGATATAATTTTAAGACATTAAATTGACTTGACATTTTTGCGCTGTTGCCTAAGAAGTGTAATTAGGAAGCCTTATTTGTTACAATAAAAAAAATGTATGATATTTCTAGAGAAAGAGACTCTAGGGGTAGATTCATAGCTAGAGGAAGAAGTTTGATTCCAAAAACACCGCTCACCCGACCAAGACCACGTAGTGCCACACCACCATCTCAAAATCATATTCCATTCACCTCAAGACATAGAATACCTAAAGTCTTAAGATCGTAAATCCAAACAGGAGATTCTCCAACTTCATCTACTAAGGCAGTCTTAGAAGAAGAATATCCTAGATATCCAACAAAAGGAGTAACATTTTCCACCACTACAAGTGAACATATTCTAGCCTAAGTGTTAGAAATCCCTAGTGAGGAAGAAGAATAAGCCTTCATCAATATCACATTTAAAGAAGAACCATAGGAAGAACAAATAGCTCTACATTTAGAACCTTAAATTACCTCTAAGGAATCTACAATGGCAAAAGAAGAAGGAGGAGAAGAAGTTCTAAATGGATATGCCTTAAGAGGAGGAGGAAGAGGTAGAGGACGAGGTGGAGGAAAATATGGAGGAATAGGTAAAGGTAGAGGAGATCCTAACTCTATTGGATTTCCTATAGTTGATCAGGATACAAATTTTACAATGAAAAATATTTCACCTTTTGTCCTTCCCAATTTCTATGGACTAAGGAGTGAAGATCCTGAAACATTTTTATTTGAATTTGAGGTTTTTTTTAGATCTTATTACTACTTACAAGACTCTAAAAAATCAAAGCTATTTCCTGCAACACTCAAGGGTGTAGCTTTAAAATGGTTCATGGGTTTGATAACACAATCTATTAGGACATGGGATGAGGTGAAAAGTGCATCTTTACAAAGATATCTAGATTATTGAACACCTATTAACAGAAAGGATGAAGTATTTAAAATTATGCAAATAGAGGATGAAAACTTGGAAGCCTTTTAATTGAGAGATTAAATTACAATATAAAAAGAGCTAAATTGTAACATCTAGATCAAGATACTTTCAAATCTATATTTTGAAAGCCATTAGAGACTAATGGATGTATATTATTTACATAATGAAAAAGGAAGATATATCTCAATTAACATTACCTGAAATTGTAGAATTATTCATTCATCTCTCAAGAGGAAAATAAAAATCTGGGAAAAATACAAGAGATCCTATTCTCTCTATAGTAAATAAATCTCTAATTGGATAGAAATTGGAAATATGCTTGATGAATATAAAAAATATATCTTAGGGAGTCTGAGTGAACAAATAAACACTCTGAAATTACAAAAAATAGGAAAGTTGAAACTAATTCCTTAACTATTTTCTCTCCCAAATACAGGAAGAAACATGCTTTAAGATAATGCCCTCTTGATGTAAAATTCAAAGAGACCTCTGTTATTTGTGCAAAAAATCATGAAAAAAAAAAATTCCCTCTATACCAGGTCTTAAGGTTATTTTTCAAGAAGAAGTAGCTCTAGCTCCCGTAGATCCTCTTTCCTTTGTCTCTAGAAGACCATGGTAGAGGCCAAAAAATCAAGGTTTTAATAATCAAATGTAAAATAAACCCCCACCAAAAAATTGGAATTCACCATGGCAACAACCTTCGTCGCAGCCTCAACCTTGGACACAAGGATACAAAATCGTTATGGAAGATACTCTCAGTATCACCAGTATCCACAATCCTATCCAAGCTATCCTCCCCAACATTTTTCACATCAAAATCAATCACCCCAACACCAAAATCATAATCCACAACTTTCATTTCCATTTCCACAAAGAAAAAATCAACTACCTGCCCAACCATTAACAAACCCAAATAATAAAAATGCTCAAAGTGTTTGTAACATAGAAAGACAAAAAATCCCAGATTACATGATTACTCCATTGGATATTAACAATGTCGAACTTAGATATGGTAGAATATTAGAGAGGAAAAGCCCTTCTATTTTTATTCAAGGAAAAGTTGATCTTGATGAAGAAATTTCTCTACAACAAAATAAAAATTATGGAGAAGGGACACCCCTTCAGAAGAACAAAAATTATGAAAGTGAAAAACAAAAAGATCCAATAAACTCAACTCCTATGATAGAAAAAGCTTCAATATCTGTTTCTAACAATCCTTTTCCTAAAATATTACAAATCAATAGAGGGATAAAAAAAAATATTGTTGCCTAATAATCATTTTCTAGATGAATTGAAAAATGTCTCTATCAAAATCCCTTTGTTACAGGCCATTAAAGATATTCGTATTCTAGCGAAGACCATAAGAGAGTTTAGAAGGAAAAAATATAGAAGAAAAAAAAAACAAATAAAAGGGATTCAATTAGTAGGAAACAATGCTGACATAATGATGGGAAAAATAGTCATACAAAAATATTTGGACACATGAAGTCCAGTTGCAAAAAAACATATCAATGGTATTGAGATTCTAAATACATTAATTGACTTAGGAGTAGCCATCAACATCATGAGCAAGAAAACTATGGAACAACTTAGGCTTCCAAATCTTCAGTACACACAAACATTACTGCAATTAGTAGCCATATCAATAATCAAGCCAAATGGTGTATTAGAGGACATATATGTTTCCTTAGACTCTTGGGAATATATAGTCGAATTCATGATCTTAACTACCAAGAACAACCTAGGGGGACATCCATTAATTTTAGGAGGACATTGGCTAGCTACAACTCATGCTTTATTTAGTTGTAGATCTAGTGATATGTTTATTTCTGATGGTAAGTCAACAAAGAAATTCACTCTATATCCTCTAGAAAAACCAATAACAGAAATAGGAAATGAATAATATATGGATGATGAAAATGATATACAACCTCTCTTTAGTATTTCTCATATTAGTGAAGAAAGTCAAATTTTAAATTCAATAGAAAACTTTGAAATATCTTCACAATGTGAAGATGATTATAGTTTTCAAGAACAATGCAATATTGAATAATTATCATCTAGACAGATGTATTTATATTTTATGGAATAATTTGGTAACTATGTAGTTGAAATATTTCTAGGAAAATATTTAAACATAAACAAAAACTTGGAGATATTCCAACAAGAAGAGTTAATCAAAACATTACAAAAACATTATTCTGCATATTCATGGTAGTACACCGACATGAAGGGAATTAGTCCTGAGAATTTTATACATCATATCTACATTAAGGAAAAATATAGGCCTATCATGCAACCTCAAAGAAGGATGAATCCAAATCTTAGGGAAATTGTGAAAGAAGAATTGCAAAGATTCTTGAACGTAAAATTCATTTATCCTATTTCAGATAGTGAATGGGTTTCTCCCTTGGTGATTGTATGTAAAAATAATGGTAAATGGAGTGTATGCATTGATTGTCCAGAATTGAATAGGGCTACTCTAAAATATCATTTCCCATTTCCTTTCATAGATCAAGTATTCGATACATTAGCAGGTAAGAAGTATTTCTCATTCTTCGATAGTTTTAGTGGTTACAATCAAATTCAAGTAGCGCCTGAAGACGAAGACAAAACCAAATTCACCTGTCTTTGGGGAACCTATCCTTACTAAGTACTTTCTTTTAGATTGTGAAATTCACCTTCATCATTCCAAAGGAAAGTATTATGAATTTTCTATGATATAATACATGATTGTGAGTAAATATACATGGATGATTTTAGAGTTTATGTAAATTGTTTGGAAGAGGCTATTGAAAACATGGAAAAGGTTCTTAAAATATGAAAGGAATAAAATATTTCATTAAGTCATGAAAAATTCTTTATGATGTTTATTGAAGGAATTGTTTTAGGAAATCAGATTTCAGGGGACGGAATTGAAGTAGACTCATCTAAACTTAAATTCATCTCCAAATTATCAATTTCGTGTTCTGAAAAGGATGTTAGAAGTTTTCTAGTTTTTAAAGGGTACTATAGAAGGTTTATAGAAAAATTCACTAAAATTTCATCCCCACACTTCAAACTTCTTACCAAATATTCTGATGTTAGTTGGAATATTGATTGCCAATTCTCATTTGAAACTTGAAAAGAAAAAATATCCGAAGCACCCATCTTAAGAGGACCAAATTGGAAAATGCCTTTTCAAATTTCAAGAGATGCTTAATATACTTCTCTGGGAGCTGTACTAGGATAAAAAGGGTTTGAACCACTATGCCATCTATTACACAAGTAAAATTTTGACTCCTGCTGAGTTAAATTACACTGTAACTGAAGAAGAGTTTCTAGTTGTTGTCCATGGTATCAAAAAGTTTAGACACTACATCATCGACTATGAAACCTTTATTCACAAATATCATTCTGCAAATAGGTATTTAATGAATAAATCTATCACTAATAGAAGAATAACAAGATGGTTATTACTCCTACAAGAATATAACATCGCCATTCTAGACCGACCTGGAAAACAAAAAAATAGTTGTTGATTTGTTGTATAGAATTCAAAATAGTAATAATGATACTCCAGTAGAGGATAATTTTCCTGATGAATATCTCTTTGCAATATCTAATAAATCTCCATGGTTTACAGATATTTCTAACTACTTAGCTATAGGAAAATTACGAACATACTTGCTTCCTAGAGAAAAAAGAAGAATAATTCAAACACGTGCACTATACTCATGGGTTAATGATGAATTATGTAAAACATGTCGAGATCTCATCATCAGAAGATGTGTTCAAGAAGATGAAATGCCTGAAATTTTGAAAACATGCCACGATGAACCTTGTGGTGGACACTTTTTTGATAAGAGAACTCCCTATAAAATCCTTCATTTAGGATATTATTGGCCATTCATCATTAAAGATGCCAAGGAATATGGAAAAATGTGTGACAACTTTCAAATAATGGGGATACTTGTTCCTACAGATGAAATTCCCTTACAACCTGAGGTACTCATCAAATCATTTGAAAAAAGGGCCATGAATATTGTTGTACCGATCAATCCACCATCAAAACATAAGAGGTAGATTGTGGTTTGCACTGATTATGTCACTAAATGTGTAGAAGCTAAACCACTTTCCTTTGCTACTCAAGATATTGTAGTTTCATTTCTCTTTGAGGATATTTCCACTCGATTTGGTGTCCTAAGAGAAATTGTGACAAATCAGGGATCTCAGTTTACATCTAAGGCAGTGAAGAATATTGTGGATGAATGTATGCTTAAACATAGAAATTTTACTCCATATCACCACAAGCAAATGGTCAAGTGGAGTCGACCAATAAATTGATCGAAGAAATACTCACAAATACTATAAATCTACATAGGAAGAATTGGGAAGATCAACTTCTTAGAGCCTTATGGGCCTACCAGACTACATGGAGGAGTACAATAGGACATACTACCTATGAACTTGTTTATGGGAAGTAGGGCTTGTTTCCTATGGAATTTCATATCAAAGCTTTAAAGATAGCAGTCAGATTGGGGCTTGATTTATCAAAATCCCAAAAGGACAGAATGGAGCAACTTAATGAGATTGATTAGACAGGCAAGATGCAGTTTAAATAACTAGATTAATCCAGCAACAAAGGTCTAGATGGTGTGATAATTTCATAAGAGATATAAAATTTCAAGTAGGATATTTGGCACTTTTGTTTGATTCAAAGTTCAAAGACTTCCAAGGAAAATTTCAAACTCATCATCTTGGGGCTTATGAGATCGAAAAAGTCTTTGAAAATGTAGCAATAAGGATAAGGACAATTGATGAAGGAAATGTACCTCTTCTTGTGAATGGACATCGATTAAAATTTTATCATATGTCAACTACAAAGGAGGAATTTATCAAAAAATTTCAAGAAAATAATGATATGAAGTTGCTGAAAAAGAATCCTTCTTCTTCCCCAACTTAATCTTCTTTTTACTTTTCATACCTAAAAAAAAGAGAAATAATTAAATGATTGACATCCTTATATAGAAAATAAAAGATGAAAATGAGAGTTCTGACATATTATTTTTCTCACATTATAAAAATTCCAAATTCTTTGTTCCCTTTGTTTTTCTGAATCAATAAAAGAAGTAGCTACAAAATTTCTACAATTTTGCAGCTCTTAGAATAATATTCAACTGTCATCAAATTTTGCAGTTCTGTTACATTTTTATAGCCCATTAAAGCCGAATATACTCAACAGATGCAATTGAAGACTCTATTGAAGATCATGCTAAAAATACACCTGAAGAATCAATACAAAAGGAAGATCAGCAATGGTTAGTTCCAAGATATGTTCCAAAATTTGTTTAAATAATAACACCAAAAACCATTAGTGTATATAATTTAGATGATCATATGCTACCACCTCAATAGGTAATCATTAGAAGTGATTGTATTTGGATTCCCATCAGAATTCCATAATCTGACCACTATATCCGCATCATATCTCATAATAATAAAGACCAATTTCATCCATTAATGATTAACGATCATATCTCATATCCATAAACCAATTATCCACATTCTCTAAACACTTTCCGAATATCTATTTTATCCTATATGGCTCTACAAACCCTTAACACCATTAAATTAGAGCCAAACCCTCAATCCACTTGATCAAACAAGAACAATTCTGAAGGTGAAACTCCTTATGAAAAATACATGGGTCTAAGAGTGGGAATATAACCTGTGGGAGTGAAATTCATGGAGGATTATCCTCAGGTATATGAAATATTGTAGAAGGTGCAATGGCTCTACTTCATAAAGAAATTTGATGGGTTCCATAAAGAGGTCACCAAGTATTTTGAAAGATTTTTGGACGAGACAAACCTCGAAATTGAGGATATAAAATTATCAGTAACAAAAGCCTCCATATCTGAAGCCACAAAACTTCCGAAAAGTGGCGAAATATGGTTCAAGAACAGGGAAATTCAGAGTGAAGAATGGAAATTTTTCTAAAGAATCCAGGTATGGAAATTACTATTTATAAGAAATTAATTCCCAGTTCAACACTAAAAAAAAATGGAGAAATATGATGTTAATTTTACAAAAAATTATTACTTGCAAGGGTAGATTTTGCTGTAAGTTTCTTTACCATGCCTGATTGTTAATTAATTCCTTGGAGGATGGAGAAATAAACCTCCCATACTTCCTACGTAATAGTCTAAAGAAGATGTCAACAAATGCCCAAAAAAGAGTTCAATTCATATACAATAGTATGCATGATCATGGACTGATAAAAATACTCATTGAATTCCATATAAAGAGTATAGGAGACTCATGGGAGGGTTTTCCAATCAGAAATCATTTTCAAGATGAAGCACCGAAAGAAGTAGAAGGATAAATATCGATACATGCATGAAGGACCAATCCTCACCTCAACCACAACAAGAATAAGAAGAACTCACCATTGCAGAGTTAATGAAAAATAAGAAACAAAGTTGAGTCAAGAAGAGAAGAAATGTAAAGGGAAAGTGAAAAGTTACAAGCTCAGAAATGCTAAGCCCTCTGCAGCCAAGAAGAATCTCTAGACTTTGTAAACCCTTGAAAAAGACACCTCCACAGAAATCAGAGTTTGTTAATTTAGATGAAGAACCCCAAGTACCATCGCACATTACTACCCCTACTACACATAGTCCTCTACACAGTTCAAGCAGAAGGACCCCAGAAATTGACCCAACCCAACAGGAGATATATGACTATATTGAGTCATTGGAGAAAATACATGTAGAAGCGAATCCAACTATGGAAGAGAAACCTACCAGTCCATAAGAACCTATGGTGAACACCTTGAAGCAAGAAATCTATGATATAGAGATACTGAATAGGCACATTAAACAAGAAAACAAAATCGCCAATTGTTGTGGCCAACAACAACCCCCCTTTTTATTTAGTATTAGTAATAATACTAAATAAAAAGGGGACCCTTAGTTTAAAATCCAAAAAAATTATTGGTGTTTGTTTTCATTTTCAATAAAACTCACTATCATTGACTTAAAGAAATTTCTTTGGAAAAGCTTCAAATAAACTTAAGTTTATGATAGATTACAATAAAACCTTTCTTTGAATATCACATCCATCGCACGCGATCCAAAAAATTATGCAGAAAAATATTTATCGCAAATCGCGTATCGCAGAAAATACATTAACAAATATTTTTCATATGTTATATTTTTGTGATATTGCGATTTCGCGATATTGCGATGTCGCGATATTACAATTTCGCGATGTTACTGATTGCGAGTTACGAAAATTGTGATTTGAGATGATTTGAAAGTTGCGATTTGCGATGATTTGAATTTACAAAATCAGCAGACCTATATACCGCGATTTTGTGATATTGAAAAGAAAAACCAATAATCGCATTATCGCGCATTCTCAAGCCTTGAATATATGAATTAAATCTTTCCGCAAATCGAGACTCGTTATGTGCCTTAATGTCAAGTTAATGAATGGATTGTCAATTATTAATGAAAAAGGATTTTATGTTGATCGAAGGGTTATTTCATAATTGATTAATATATTTCATACGCTTCCAGCATTTAAAACTATCCCGTCACTTTTCTCATGTCATTATTCTCACTTAATTTGTAAAACTACAGGCGCGAAGAACAAGAGACTATACAAGGAAATTTTCAGAGCATTATGGGAAAGAAAGAGAAAGCTCCGAGTTCCGGAAAGAAAGAAAAAGCTTCGAGTTCTGAAAGCAAAGAGATGGCATCCTTGTACGCAGACACTACTTGCAACAAAGACGCTGGCATCACCACTTGGGAGGGTATGTTTAATCTGCTTGAAGAAGAAAACCCAAGAGTAATGGGCGTTGCGACTACCGCAGGTTCAAGCAATTCCTCTGAAGCATCTCTTACAGAACTGGCTTGTTCATTTTTACACCGGATAGCAGCAAGACCAAGAATTCTTCCATATACAGATATGGTAAAATGGGTGCTCGATAGCACTGATATCACAGACAGACAGTTCAAAATTCCAGGTCAAGAGCTCGTCGGGTCATTCACTCTAGAAGATTTGAGGCTTATGTATCATTTGCCGGAGCCTCAGGAAATTTACAACAAACAATTTATGGAGAAATTTGCCAAGTAAAATGCAAATTTGGCAGAATGCACTAAAGAATGGACCAGAAGAGATGAACCACTGAAGAAAGATAAACACGGTATGTATAGTACCGGTTCACTCACTTCTCCATATTGTTTTGTTGCTGCTATGTTATGTAGGATTTTTGGAAAGCCTGACATTAATAAGATTTTGCCTGAATGGCTTCCCTTATTGAATGTTGCTGTTATCGCCACCATTGTAGACTGGGCCAAAATATTGTCTGATAACTTAGCCATGGCTATTTTCAATTACCGGTCTAAATGAACTGTGTCTCGGAGGATTTATCCTCCTTTTTATCTATCTACCTATGTTATGGATTCAAACTGCTTTGTTTCTAAGTTCCCTTTAATGGGTTGGCAATGGACAATTCAGGATCCCTTGCCCATTCATGTCTATCACAAAGAGTTGTGGGAATCAAAATTCATTCCTCATTTTTATAAAATTTGCCATGGCATAATGTTGCCTCTGTACAGAGTGTTGTATAATAAGGATGCCCGAAGGTTGTCCCCTGAAGCAGAAGTAGACATTCTCCCTGTCGCAAGATGGTTTGGAGAAGAATTGTTTACTTATGTGAGGGTTTTTGGAAGCTTTGCTTCTCCTCATGTTTTGCCCTTATATGTTCCGGATAAACTTATAGCTCGGGAAATTGCATATCAAACCTGTGGAGACGGAGGTTTGACAAAAGAATTAAAGGATAAAAAGAAAGCCATTTGGCCACAATTTTCTGGGTCCTGCGGAGCATTTTCATTATTTGATGTTGGTCACGCGTTTAAGGAAGTAAGCAATGTTACATGTTTAAAATTGTTTAAGTTTCCGAGAAGGCTATTTGATCCATATGGTATTGTCAAGGATTTCACCACTGTTGTCAAAGTAAGAGTATTTTCTGGAGAAGAAGATATTTTTGATGATATGTTTCAAGAAAAATGTTCATTTAAAGACATTTTGAATTTAGCTCAAACACGGTTCTCCCCAGAAGAATTTCAAGAGTTTAAAGTATACAGAGAAAGAAGATTGACCATTATTCCTTTGGATAATTTGCACTTGTAACCCGCAAGGGAACCAACTCCAAGTGTCAGTCTCAGTGGCAGCTCAGATTCAGAAAGGTCTAAGTCGAAGTCTGACAAAGAAATTTCTGAACATTCTAAAAAATCTGATCAGGATAAAAGTGAAGGCTCAATCAAGGATACAGCTCAATCAAAAGAGCATTCACAACAACAGACTTCAACTACCCCACAGTTGATTCTTCCACCTCTTAATGTACAGCAACCATCCATCAGCACTCAGTTAGATAAAGAATGGGAATCATTTAATGATTTGATTAATGTTGAAGGACAGAACATACAAACTCCTGTACAGACAACAAAAGGTTTGATTACAGAAATAAGTGGCAATGTCACAGAAAAAGAACATATACCCATTACTCCCTCTGCCGAGCTTGTACTTAAAATAGAGGAAATTCCTCCTCTGGATATATTATACAGCCCGCAACATAAATCAATAGTAAGGAAGCAAAGAAAGAAGAGAAAATTTGAAAGTGCGCTCTCTACTGATGCAGAACAATTGGATGTTTTATGGAAAGATCCTACTACAGATCCCACTGAAAATCTTACTAAATTATCTCAGATAACAGAAGCTTATGCCTCCGCGACTATTGACAAAGCATCTGAGGTAAGGCTATTATTAAATGAAAAAGAGGATCAAATACAAGTTCTGCAATAGCAATTGCAACAATCACATGCCAACAGTGAAGCACAGATACGATTTACAAAATTACAGCTAGAGTTTCAGCAAATGAAGATCGGGTATCAGAAAAGCTTGGCTGAAAAAGAAAAACAAATACAGATTATGCAAGAAACGCATAAAGACGACCCCAAGCTTACATAATTTATCTTAGAGTCTATTTCTTTGAATAATCAACTGCTGCAACAATAAGATATATTATGCCAAAAGATTTCACAGTGGAACTCTTTTTGTCAAGAAAGTGATAAAATCACTAATCATGTCGTAGAATTACGACATGATTATGATTTAACTAATGAAAGAGTTACTAATTATTTGGCATGGAAAAAGACAGAGGAAGGAAAAAGAGTAGGAGCACCAATTATCAATGACATCCATAAAGAAATACTCTTCAATAAATGGGATGCACAGATCAGAGAGGCAGAAAAAGCAGCAGAGGAAGCAGCTACAGCGGCGAGCAACATTACTGATTGTGTAAATGAGAATTTGCACAAGGTTAATTTAATTTCAGAAACCATTCCGAGATACCTACCACAAGCACAGAAATTGTAAACAGAGTGGAAACAGAAAGCGGAAGAGAAGGAAAAATAAATTCAAGGATTGACAAAATTAAACTGGGATTCTTACTAGACCTGTCTAGTAAAACCACACAGTCAATGTAGTACTCTTAATTGCATCATTAATTCTGCTGAGAAGATCGCGCCAACACTTGCTGACTCTGTCTTTTTGGGACAATTGAAATCTGAAGTCGGCCAACCCCATCTTCTCAAATCAATGTTGGATGCTTGCAAATGCAAAGACCAAATTCACAAGTAGTTAGTTGTTAAATTTAGTTTTAGATTTAGTGTTAGTTTTACTTTATTTTTGCCTAGAAAAAGGACGGTCATTTAAACCGAATCCTAAATTTTTGTAATAAACTATAATTAGATTTAGTTAGTAGTATTTAAACCCTTCTCATGCATTTAGAGAAGGGTCCTGAAATTTGTCAAAAACTTATCCTCAGAACATGCACTTCTGCAACCTCAGAGGAGGTTTTGATGAATGAATGGAACGCGATTTATTGATATCTGTGTCTAATATCTGCTACTGATGTTGCATTTATGTACTCTTATTAGATGTTGGATTTAGAAGATATAAATCATTATTGCGTCTAGCTCCTGAGTAGAATCAGTTATAAATGGTACTTTTATCTCTTAACTTTTTCTGCTTCTGTGTTAAAAGTGATATTTATGTTCAGTTATTTATATATTGATGCTTGAATGCTTCAGTTATCATTTGGCACTTTTGTACGGTGATGACTATTTGTTTATGCTTAATGTATAAATAGCTTATTATGCGATATGTTTCTCGCAACTGTTTCATCTAAATTTTTATATGAAATGGTTTATCTTTATTAAATTCTTTTCTTATAACAATTGAATGATATTTATTACCATTTGTTATTCGAAATCATTTTAGATCGCATAAACAAGATCTTATCCCGGGTTTAGTTTAGAATTATATATTTCTATTTAAATTAGAATACAATTTGCATATGATTAGATTAGAAATAGAATAAAATCATTTCACTTAGGAACCTTTTTAGATAGGAAATATCTATTCTCAACACACACACAAATTGGGAAACTGGTCCCATTATCCCCAGTCGAACCCACTACACCAAACGGAAAAGGAGCTGCTAACCAAGGTCCGGACCGGGTGGGTATCCCCCTTGTTGTAGACCCAATTTTCGGGGCTTCAACATATTTGGCGCTAGAAGGAGGGCCACGAACTATGAATGGCAAGTAAATCTAAATCTAAATACCATTCTGAGAGTAAAACACCCTCACCATCTCCCCCAACTTCTCCATCGCACTCAGAAATTGCAAATCTAGATCCAGAAGTCGAAAGAAGAACAGACACTGTTACAAACCCTGAATTTTCAGAAGAATCTGCTATTGAACCTCCTGAAGTTGAATCTTTGATTCATAAACTTCAGCGATTTTCAATATCACCTCAAAGATCTGATAAATCTCAAGGCAGTGTGACTTCGCAATATAACCCTGCTCATCCTCTTACCAGATTACAGAGTGAGAAGCTTGGCATTCAGCCAACTAAATTACCTTTACCTACAAGGAAAAGAGCTAGGAAATCACCTAAAGGGTCTGATAGCGAGACTCTTTCATCATCATCATCCATCTCAACCTCTTCACCGTGAAGTCAACCATCCACCCCTCCACTTCAGACCATTGTCCCTCACTCCACTAGAACTTCCACATCACCTTCTCAATCATCTATAATTGTAATATCTTCATCTTCCCAATCACAGACATCATCTTCTACACTTTCCTCTGTTAGTAGTTCAGCGATGGCCCAAATGCCATGGAATAATCCAGGGGCAGTCTTAATGCCTGCACCCTTGAGTCAATTACCAGCCCATCCTAAAAAATGGCTGCCTAAGTTTAATCCTGAAGCAGGCATGCTAGCAGAAGAACATATAAACAATTTTATGTTGTCCATAAATCTCAATGGAGTTATTAATGAAGATGTTGTTGTCCGACTTTTCCCTTATACTCTACAAGGAGCAGCTGGATCATGGTATTTTTCATTACCATCTGGATCTATCACTACTTGGGATATCTTTCAAGATCAATTTTTGACTAAATTTGGTGATGACAGGTCTACAGCGACATTGATCAATGATCTATCTAATCTTAGAGCTGACTCAAAAGAACTTGTCAAGGATTTTAATTCATGTTTCAATAAATTGTTAAACAAAATTCCTACTGCCTCCAAGCCTAGTGAAGAAGTGCGAAGTGAATGGTACATTTATGCTCTACCATCAAACATAGCAATCTTCGTTGATAGGGCTAACAAAACAACTTTAGCAGAAAACATGAAGGAGGCAATAGCGGTAGAAAAACGTATCATTGCTTTAGACAAGAAAAATGCGATAGAAGAACGAAAATACAAGAAAGTCACTTTTAAGGAAGATCCCAAGAAAAAGCAATCAAAAGATCCATTTGATTTAGAAGGACTGCAAAAAGTTTTGAAAACCATGTCTAACGAAATGGTTGACATTAAGAAACAAGTGGCAGAAACATCTTCTAAAAAATCTTTCAAGCCTTTTAGAAGAAACCCTTCAACTGATTCAAAGCCACCAAATGCCATTACTAATGCTGAATCGGAAGAAGAAGAAGAGGAAACTGCTACTGATGAAACTACTGATGAAGAAGAAGTTGTAGAAGTACAAGGTATGTGGGATTTCATCCTCCCAGATGAGGAAGATCAAGAAGCATCCCCGGTTAGCACTCGAAGTAGAAATCAACTTGATCCTCCTCAATCTACTCCTAAGTCAAAGAGCGCAAGCTCATTGAATAAAGACAAAGTTGCACCCAAGAAAACGACATCTAAAGCAATTCAAACTAGCCCAGTCTAGACAGATTCATCAAATCCATCGAGAACACTGATTGTCCCAGATGAAATGGAGTATAATATCATAGAAGACATGAAGAAGACTAGGGCTAACATCACTTTTTATGAATTGAGCAAGTTAAAACACCAACAAAAGGTACTTTTGAAAGAATTACATGCTGTACCAGAAAAACCTTTGCCTGATCCTGTAATTTCTCAAGCTTCAAATGAGATGGGAAGACCTCCAGCTAATGCGATCAGTAAAGTTGATCTAGAAAATATCGCTTTAATTGGAGGAAGGTCGAGATCTCATACTCCTCCATTTCTTCTTACTTATGAAGTTTTCAATAAAAATTTGCATAATTGTTTAGTGGATTCTGGAGCTTCATCTAATATTCTACCAAAATCAATATGTGCAAAGCTAAACATTCAACCACAAAAATCTGTTGTGCACATAGTCTAGCAAGATCGATCGCAAGTTGAAGTAATTGGCGAATTAAATCAGGTTACCATAAGATTGTCATCAAATCCAAAGGTATGTCAAGTCATTGATATTTTAGTTGCAGATATTCCAGAATTTTATGGCTTAATTCTTAGCAGAGATTGGTCAGAAAAACTTCATGGATATTTTGCAACTGATTGGTCGCATATGTGGCTTCCTTACAATGGTAAACCAAATCAGATAAAGGTTGAACGAGAAAAACATCATAAATACATAGTAACAGAATTGGAAGGAGAGAATGAACCAGTTGCATACAGCAGTAATATCATTGGCAATTATTCAGTTGATTCTTTCTTAGGAAATTTCAATGCTCATACTTCACCTTATTTAGAACATTCTGTTTTATCCCAAATAGAAAATTTTTCTCAAACAGATAGTTCTAAAAGTATTAATTTTGTAGATACTCCTGTAAATAAATCTTTATTTTGGAAATTATTTTTTGATGGTTCTAAGTCTAATGAAGGAGCAGGAGCAGGATGCGTTTTGGTTAGTCCAGAGGGAAACAAAATTATGCTGACTTGTAGACTTGAGTTTGATTGCACTAATAACACCGCAGAATACGAGGCTTTAGTCCAAGGATTATACAAAGCAATCGGATTAGACATCAAATATCTACAAGTTTTTGGAGATTCGGAAATTGTAATCAAACAGGTACGCAATACTATACATTGTTTATCAGGTCATTTAAAGCATTATCAATATTTAGTCCAAGATCTGACTGAACATTTTATAGCATTTAATATTTCATCAATTCCCAGAATTCAGAATGCTAGTTCAGACCTCCTAGCTAATGTAGCTTCCAAGCTCATTCCTGCAGAAGACTTTAGTCCTGATTGATTTTCAATCGAATTAATCTTTAGACCCTCAATTCCTGATAACGTTACCAATTGGAGGATTTTCAATGATGATCCTGATATTGTAAGCTTTCTCACATCTGAAGGATCTTACACCAATCAGATAATTGATGAATACCAACATGACAAACAATTTCTCCAAGATAGCACCAATAATGCTATGCCGAAATCAGTAGTCAAGTTAGAAGACCTTTATGATTTGAAAGATCGATTTAAAAGATCTACCAATTCAAAACTTCAAAGTTCGACTTTGAATTATGAATTAGTAAATCTAGAAACTAATGCCAAACCACAGAATATCAACCTAGGCCTTGGCGTAGCTCCTGAAGAAAAGTTAGCATACATTCGTCTTTTGAAACAATATAAAAGTGTCTTTGCTTGGAACTACGATGAACTCAAAACTTATGACACTTCTATCATCCAACATACTATCCCAATGATCAATGATGAAAAACCTGTCCAACAGAAGTTGAGAAAGATCCACCCCAATCTAGAAAACCAAATCAAATCTGAACTTAACAAGTTATTGAAAGCCAAGATTATTTTTCCCGTTCGACATTCTAAATGGGTTCCCAATATGGTTCCCGTTAGAAAGAAGAATGGAGACATTAGAATTTGTATTGACTTTCGAAATCTTAATAAAGCCTGCCAAAAAGATAATTTTCCTTTGCCTCCTATGGAGCAAATATTACAGGCAGTTGCAAGATCAGAATTAATGTCTTTCTTAGATGGTTTCTCTGGTTACAACCAAGTGTTGGTTCATCCTGATGATCAATTGAAAACTACATTCATAACTAAATGGGGCACTTACGCATATCAAAAGATGCCTTTTGTTCTGATCAACGCTGGTGCCACATTTCAGAGAGCCATGGACATTGCATTTAAGGGATTAGTTAACAAATCAGTGGTAATCTACTTAGATGATATAACTGTATATTCCAAAAAACGAAGCAATCATCTTAGAGATTTGAAGAAAATTTTCCAACGTTGTCAAAGGTATGGAATTTCACTTAATCCGAAAAAATCCTTTTTTGCATTAAATGAAGGAAAACTTCTTGGATTCATAGTATCAAAATCTAGAATTCATATTGATCCTGATAGAATCAAGGAAATTTCTGAAATATCTTTACCTCACAACAAAAAAGCTATGCAATCTTTTCTTGGCCAGATTAATTTTGTAAAGAGATTTGTGCCAGATTTTTCAAGAATTGTATCACCCTTGCAAGCAATGATTAAAAAGAATTCAAACTTCAAATGGGGCAAAGACGAATATGAGGCATTCAATCTGATCAAACAAGCAATTATTAATGCTCCATCTTTAGCAACTCCAAATTTTTCCGATCCTTTTATTTTGTACACATTTGCCTCTGATAAATCTTATGCTGCAATACTCACTCAAGAAAATCAAGACAAAGCAGAAGCTCCAATTGCCTTTTTCAGTTCAAATTTACAGGGAGCTGAATTGAATTATTCAGATGTGGAGAAACAAGCTTATGCTGTTTTCAAAGCAATTAAATATTTCAGACCCTTTCTACTCAAAACCCATACAAAAATCATAGTACCATTTCTAGCGGTAAGAAATATTTTAGTTCAAAAAGATGTGGGTGAGAAAAGAGCCAATTGGGTTACTGCTTTACAAGAATATGATGTTGAAATCAAACCAGCAAATATTGTAAGAGGTCAAGGTTTTTGCAAAATACTAGCTGGAGCATCACTTATTTCTGAAAAACCATCTGAAGAGATACAAACATATGAGGTAAGCCTAAACGATGTTGAATCATTATATGTTGATATCATATTTTATCTGAAGAATGGATATGCTCCTCCAAATCTCGATCACACCAAGAAAAGAGCTCTAAGGTTGAAGGCTAAACAATATCAGCTTGTGAATGATGTTCTTTTTAAGATGAATTATGATTCTGTTCTTCTAAGATGTCTGGAAAAATCTGAAGCTGAAAAAGTCTTGCAGGAACTTCATGATGGGCCAGTAGGTGGACATTATGCTGGAGATGCTACTGCACATAAGATCCTCCGTGCAGGCTATTACTGGCCCACATTATTCAAAGATTCACATAACTATGCAAGGAAATGTCAAATTTGTCAAACTGCAGCTGGAAGACAAAAGAAACCATCATTACCATTACAACCAGTCAACATTGAGCAGCCTTTTGATCAATGGGGATTGGACATAATAGGTGAGATCGTTCCTCACTCTTCTAAGCAACATAGGTATATCATTACAGCAACTGATTATTTTACGAAATGGGTAGAAGCAGTCCCTCTCAAGACTGCTAATGCTGAGCATATCATTGAATTCATAGATCAGTTCATAATCACCAGGTTTGGTTTACCTTCTGCTTTAATGTTTGATAATGCATCATATTTTTCTGGTAATGCTATGACTGAATTTGCACTCAAGAGAGGTTTCAAACTTAAATATTCTACCAATTATTATCCACGGGGAAATGGGTTAGCTGAATCCACAAATAAAAACTTAATCAGAATCATTAAGCGAACCAGTGATCAAAATCATAAAAATTGGCATAAATCTTTAATATATGCTTTATGGGCAGATCGAATAACGCAGAAGGCTTCTATTGGCACTTCTCCCTTTAATTTAGTTTATGGGAGAGAAGTGGTTCTTCCAACTCATCTAACAATCCCTTCTTTAGCCTTAGTCCAATATATTGATGAAGAACCAACTTCTTCTTTACAATTAAGGCAGATGGAAATAATTAAGTTAGAAGAACAACGAGAAAAAGCCAAAGTAACTCATGCTCATCATCAAGCATTAGTTAAGGCTTCTTTTGATTCAAACATGATAACTAGGAAGGATTTTCAGATAGGAGATTTAGTTCTAAAATGGGACAAGGCTCATGAGGAAAAAGGAAAACATACAAAATTTCAACGAATGTGGCTTGGTCCTTTCCAAATTGCAGAGATCATAGGTCATCAACTTTTATATTACAGGATTTAACAAGGAAAAGAGAATCTTTACCTGTTAATGGAAAGATCCTTAAAAAATATTTTCCATAGGAGATCATTCTTCTATTTTGTAGATTAGTTTTCTTTGTTTGTCATAATAAAACCAGTTGTTAATGGTTACATTTGGAATTCATAAAAAGATACAAGTTCTCTTTTTTTATTTTATTTCTTCACTATATAAATAGAATTCTTTTTAGAATATTGATCATTATTATTCAAAGATACAGTTAAAAGTTCTAAATCTAGAAATGATATTAGTTTCAACTTTGAAAATTTTGATGAAAACAACGTTTGGTGAAAGATTGTTTTATATCAGTCCAATAAAAGGTATCAATAACAAAATGAAGATTCTCTGTAGAAAATTTCTCTTCAAAAAAACTCTATTATTTTCGTCCAGAGCTATCTTAAGGAAACAATGACTTCCTCCCCACCTAGAAAATTACAAAGTTCATAGAATAATCCAATGATACAATTTAACTTAAAGAGTAAGAGGTCTCATCACGAGTCGACTTATCATGATCATAGATATTATAGCTTGCTAACTTTGCCAATACTGCATACCACAACAGGGCAATGACTTAAGATTATTGCAATCGAAAGGCAAGGGGTCTCATCACGAGCCAGCTTGTTCAACAAAGTTATAAATCAAGTGAATGGCACTGTCATAAATTGGCTACCAAACCAAGACATTGTTCTTTAAGAATAAAAAAGAAAATAAAAGCAATAAGTGTGAATATGGATTTCTCTTTGAAAATTGTATATTTTTCTAAGTAGGACACAGGATCATTGCTGGGTAACAAGTAACCCTGTCAAGGCTATAAACGCTTGTTGGCAGCAGTGGCTCTACCTACGACAAATGAGCATATTTAAAAAACTGATTTATAGAGAAGCCTTTTGTTTTCATCTTTAAAAACCAAGTAATGACTGATGTAGATTCAAAGACTAGCTTGAGGAAGTGAATAGTCAAAGTTGATCATAGAAGAAATGAAATATCATTCATAGATTGAAGCATAATGTACTTTGTCTTTTTATAATAAAGTTTGATTTTCTGGAAAATTTTCTATTTTGAAAATTTTAGAAAATTCAAAAGAAAAGCAGAGATAACTGGTTCTTCCAAGTGAATCGCCAATTGTTGTGGCTAGAAACAACCCCCCCTTCTTATTTAATATTAGTAATACTAAATAAGTGGGGACCCTTAGTTTAAAATCCAAAAAATTTATTGGTGTTTGTTTTCAATTTCAATAAAACTCACTATCATTGACTTAAAGAAATTTCTTTGGAAAAACTTTAAATAACTTAAGTTTATGATAGATTAGAATAAAACATTTCTTTGAATTTCACATCCATCGCACGCGATCCAAAAAATTATGCAAAAAATATCTATCGCAAATCGCATATCGCAGAAAATACATTAACAGATATTTTTCATATGTTATATTTTGTGATATTGCGATTTCGCGATATTGCAATGTCGCGATATTACAATTTTGCGATGTTACTGATTGCGAGTTACGAAAGTTGCGATATTGCGATGATACGAAAGTTGCGATTTGCGATGATTTGAATTTACAAAAGTTGCGATTTGCGATACTGCGATTTTGAAATATTGCAAGGCAAATCGCAGATCGCATTATCACAGATTCTTGAAAGCTCGTTATACAAAGTAAATCTTTCCGTAAATCAAGACCCGTTATGTGCCTTAATGTCAAGTTAATGAATGGATTGTCAATTATTAATGAAAAAATATTTTGTTTTGATCAAAGGGTTATTTCATGATTGATTAATATATTTCATACACCTTCAGCATTTAAAACTATCCCGTCACCTTTCTCATGTCATTATTCTCACTTAATTTGTAAAAATGCAGGCGCGAAGAACAGGAGACTATACAAGGCAATTTTCAGAGCATTATGGGAAATAAAGAGAAAGCTCCGAGTTCTGGAAAGAAAGAGAAAGCTCCGAGTTCTGAAAGCAAAGATATGGCATCCTTGTACGCAGACATTGCTTGCAACAAAGACGCTGGCATCACCACTTGGGAGGGTATGTTTAATCTGCTTGAAGAAGAAAACACAAGGGTAATGGATGTTTTAGCTACCGCTGGCTTAAGTAATTCTTCTAAAGCATCTCTTATAGAACTGGCTTGTTCATTTTCACACCGGATAGCAGCAAGACCAAGAATTCTTCCATATAAAGATATGGTAAAATGGGTGTCAGAGGTACAATCGATGGTCACGGCATGCAGCGCTCTCCAAACATCCAGGTCAAGAGCTCGTCGGGTCATTCACTCTAGAAGATTTGAGGCTTATGTATCATTTGCCGGAGCCTCAGGAAATTTACAACAAACAATTTATGGAGAAATTTGCCAAGTAAAATGCAAATTTGGCAGAATGCACTAAAGAATGGACCAGAAGAGATGAACCACTGAAGAAAGATAAACACGGTATGTATAGTACCGGTTCACTCACTTCTCCATATTGTTTTGTTGCTGCTATGTTATGTAGGATTTTTGGAAAGCCTGACATTAATAAGATTTTGCCTGAATGGCTTCCCTTATTGAATGTTGCTGTTATCGCCACCATTGTAGACTGGGCCAAAATATTGTCTGATAACTTAGCCATGGCTATTTTCAATTACCGGTCTAAATGAACTGTGTCTCGGAGGATTTATCCTCCTTTTTATCTATCTACCTATGTTATGGATTCAAACTGCTTTGTTTCTAAGTTCCCTTTAATGGGTTGGCAATGGACAATTCAGGATCCCTTGCCCATTCATGTCTATCACAAAGAGTTGTGGGAATCAAAATTCATTCCTCATTTTTATAAAATTTGCCATGGCATAATGTTGCCTCTGTACAGAGTGTTGTATAATAAGGATGCCCGAAGGTTGTCCCCTGAAGCAGAAGTAGACATTCTCCCTGTCGCAAGATGGTTTGGAGAAGAATTGTTTACTTATGTGAGGGTTTTTGGAAGCTTTGCTTCTCCTCATGTTTTGCCCTTATATGTTCCGGATAAACTTATAGCTCGGGAAATTGCATATCAAACCTGTGGAGACGGAGGTTTGACAAAAGAATTAAAGGATAAAAAGAAAGCCATTTGGCCACAATTTTCTGGGTCCTGCGGAGCATTTTCATTATTTGATGTTGGTCACGCGTTTAAGGAAGTAAGCAATGTTACATGTTTAAAATTGTTTAAGTTTCCGAGAAGGCTATTTGATCCATATGGTATTGTCAAGGATTTCACCACTGTTGTCAAAGTAAGAGTATTTTCTGGAGAAGAAGATATTTTTGATGATATGTTTCAAGAAAAATGTTCATTTAAAGACATTTTGAATTTAGCTCAAACACGGTTCTCCCCAGAAGAATTTCAAGAGTTTAAAGTATACAGAGAAAGAAGATTGACCATTATTCCTTTGGATAATTTGCACTTGTAACCCGCAAGGGAACCAACTCCAAGTGTCAGTCTCAGTGGCAGCTCAGATTCAGAAAGGTCTAAGTCGAAGTCTGACAAAGAAATTTCTGAACATTCTAAAAAATCTGATCAGGATAAAAGTGAAGGCTCAATCAAGGATACAGCTCAATCAAAAGAGCATTCACAACAACAGACTTCAACTACCCCACAGTTGATTCTTCCACCTCTTAATGTACAAAATAGCCATCTATCAAAGACTACTTTCGGATAAATAAAGGGAAACATTTAATGATAATATTAATGTTACGATTTAACATAAAACTTATACGTACGTAGTGTTGGTTTGATTACGTAAATAAGTGGTAATGTCATTGCAGTAGGTCCTATGATCATTTATTTACTGGGCAAAAGCTTGTACTTAAAATAGAGGAAATTCCTCCTTTGGATATTTTCTACAGCCCACAACATAAAGTAGTAGTAAGGAAGCAAAGAAAGAAGAGAAAATTAGAAAGTGCGCTCTCTACTAATGCAGAACAATTGGATGTTTTATGGAAAGATCCTACTACAGATCCCACTGAAAATATTACTAAATTATCTCAGATAACAAGAGCTTATGCCTCCGCAACTATTGACAAAGCATCTGAGGTAAGGCTGTTATTAAATGAAAAAGAGGATCAGATACAAGTTCTGCAACAACAATTGCAACAAGCACATGCCAACAGTGAAGCACAGGTGAAATTTGAAAAGTTACAACAAGAGTTTCAGTAAATGCAAATCGGGTATCAGAAAAGCTTGGCCGAAAAAGAGAAACAAATACAGATTATGCAAGAAACGCATAAAGACGACCCCAAGCTTACAGAGTTTATCTCAGAGTCCATTTCCTTGAATAATCAACTACTACAACAACAAGATATATTATGCCAGAAAATCTCACAATGGAACTCTTTTTGTCAAGAAAGTGATAAAATCACTAATCATGTCGTAGAATTATGACATGATTATGATTTAACTAATGAAAGAGTTACTAATTATTTGGCATGGAAAAAGACAGAGGAAGGAAAAAGAGTAGGAGCACCAATTATCAATGACAGTCATAAAGAAATACTCTTCAATAAATGGGATGCACAGATCAGAGAGGCAGAAAAAGCAGCAGAGGAAGTAGCTACAGTAGCAATCCACATTATTGATTGTGTAAATGAGAATTTTCACAAGGTTAATTTAATTTCAGAAACCATTCTGGGATACCTACCACAAGCACAGCAATTTCAAACAAAGTGGAAACAGAAAGTGGAAAAGAAGGCAAAATCAATTCAAGGATTGACAAAATTAAACTGGGATTCTTACTGGACATGTCTAGTAAAACCACACAGTCAATGCAGTATTCTTAATTGCATCATTAATTTTGCTGAGAAGATTGCACCCACACTTGCTGATTCCGTCTTTTCGAGAAAATTGAAATTTGAAGTTGGCCAGCCCCCTCTTCTCAAATCAATGTTGGATGCTTGCAAATTCAAAGACCAAATTCACAAGTAGTTAGTTAATAATTTAGTTTTAGATTTAGTGTTAGTTTTACTTTATTTTTGCCTAGAAAAAGGACGGTGATTTAAACCAAATCCTAAATTTTTGTAATAAACTATAATTAGATTTAGTTAGTAGTATTTAAACCCTTCTCCTGCATTTAGAGAAGGGTCCTGAAATTTGTCAAAAACTTATCCTCATAACATGCACTTCTGCACCCTCAGAGGAGGTTTTGATGAATGAATGGAACGAGATTTATTGATATATGTGTCTAGTATCTGCTACTGATGTTGCATTTCTGTACTCTTAGTAGATGTTGGATTTAGAAGATATAAATCATTATTGCTTCTAGCTCATGAGTAGAACCAGTTATAAATGGTACTTTTATCTCTTAACTTTTTCTGCTTCTGTGTTAAAAGTGATATTTATGTTCAGTTATTTATATATTGATGCTTGAATGCTTCAGTTATCATTTGGCACTTTTGTACAGTGATGACTATTTGTTTATGCTTAATGTATGAATAGCTTATTATGCGATATGTTTTCCACAACTGTTTCATCTAACTTTTTATATGAAGTGGTTCATCTTTATTGAATTATTTTCTTATAGCAGTTGAATAATCTTTATTATCAGTTGTTATTTGAAATTATTTTAGATCGCATAAACAAGATTTTATCCCGGGTTTAGTTTAGAATTAGATATTTTTGTTTAAATTAGAATACAATTTGCATATGATTAGATTAGAAATAGAATAAAAGCATTTCACTTAGGAACCTTTTTAGAAAGGAAATATCTATTCTCAAAACACACACACATATTGGGAAACTGGTCCCATTATCCCCAGTCGAACCCACTACACCAAATGGAAAAGGAGCTGCTAACCAAGGTCCGGACCGGGTGGGTATCCCCCTTGTTGTAGACCCAATTTTCGGGGCTTCAACATGAAGGAAGAGAATCATCTGGAGAAGGTCATCAGTGAGAAAACTATCTTACATTTGGGGCTATGGTATAAAAAGAACAAGAAACTAAAGAAAAAAATAATATTTCTGAACAGGAAAGTCATGAGCATAAAGTACAAACTCCTCATGAAGAAACCAAGAATGGAAATCACTTCAAGGAGAGGAAATAAGAGGAAGTTAGACGTTTTGGAAACTTTGTTGGAACAAATACAGTAGAAGGTGAAGGCACACAATTTTGGGAATAGCATGAGGGCATGCAATGGTCTCTTACTAGGTGTATATTTAACCTCAAAATTTTCTTAATTTAACACCCTTTTCTATCATTTCATCTTCCTTTCTCATAAAAGCATGACTTCAATCAGTGATAATTGACATATTCCACATCATATAAGGCATTTATATGTTGTATACTTTAACATTGTAGTGTTTCTTATTATTTATATGAATTTATGTAATTAGCTACAGAATGCATGCAATTATGTAGCTAACCTTTGCTTCGGCAGCCACCATTATTATTTGACAGGTTTTGAGAAGAAAATAAGGAAGTGGTTCATATGGGTATCTCTTTAATGATCCATGCAAGGATCATATACCACATAAATGTTCGAATTCAAAGAGGAATCGTGCCTACGCTCTTGGTCCAGATCAATCAAAGAATGAGATCAGCAGACCTAAGACTCCCGATTTTCTATGACGTAGCAAATTGAGAGACAACTATGAAGAAATTTCTTCTATTTATATTTCTAGTTTCAGTTCTATTTGCTATCTATAGGTAGAAATTCCTCAAACAACTAAATCCAAAAACCTGTATAAATATCGGTCTCTTGAAATCGGGAAAGAGTTGAATTTTTTAGATAATTCGATATATGCTTTCAAACTATGTTTTTCTAATAAGAAGACCAGTTCCAGATCTTTGAAGCATGCATATTATAAGTATATTTTTGACTCATTATATTTTAGAGGGCCCATACACGAAAATGATTTTTTTTTAATTGTTTTGAAGTTTAAGTTCTGTCATTTAAATTCTTGTTGATTCGTAGTTTTATTCTTGTCAATTCATAGTTAAATTAGCATTATTTTTATAGTCTGATTCCTTTTAATTAAAAGTTTAAATTGCTTACTGTTTTATATATTAGTTTCATGAATGCTTTCTAAAATTAGTTATTCTCTTTTTGAGTTGACTGTGTAATCTTATGCTCACCAATTCATCTCAAGAATTTGACTATATCATTTTCCAATTAGATAAGATCTGGGTATTCGGTCATACGAAAATCTTATTTTTCTTTAAAACATGCCTCGCGCTTGCCTTTGATTTCAATCAACACTGTCATTTAAGTTCTTAGCAATAGAATTTATTCTTTCAGTCCATGCAATAGAACTAGATTAAAATTCAAACATTCTTAGATTTAAAACTAGGACAAATTTAGATTCAAATTGTGTTTTAAAATAGATCAAATGATCTATTTTCATAGAATTAAATTTTCAATAGATAAGATATAAAATTATTTAATCTTTGCCATCTGAATGCAATTATATTTAGAATAGTGCTATGCTTTAAATCAATTAGATACTTTTCACATATGTTTTTCTAGCGTATATAAATCTACCATTTTAACTAGTAAAAGTTTGACTTATCTTTATGAAATTTAGAATAGTTAATTAACATTTCCTTTTCATTATTCTTTTAGATTTCATATTTCATTCATTCCATTAAATGTAGTTTTCAATTCAAATCCCTTTCTTAAAATAAAAATAAAAAAACCATTTCCTTTTCTTCCTTCTTTAAGAATCAATTTTTATCATTAAAATTCATTTAGATTTGGTTGTTCACTAGAATTTAAAGATATCATCTAGAAGCATAAATTTCATTTCTTAGACCAATTTCAATTCTTGAAATTTTAGGCATAAGATACAAAACCCCCAAAACAATATAAAACATACACAATGAAGTAATAAACAAGGTTATCTAAGCATATATCGTGCACCACATTTCATGAAATTACTAACCTGGACCGATAATTTACGATAAAAATTTAAGACATTAGATTGACTAATTAAAATGTATAAAAAAATTTACATATAGTTGTGCTTAAACTTTACATACTATTAGTCAATAAGGAAAAGGGTTTTTGATTTACTTGAAACAATGATTTGAGATTGCAGGTGTTAAAGCATAAAATGTAAGAAGATATGATTAATTAAATATTCAAAATGAATGTTTTAATAATCATAAGTGTGAAAGATAGTCAAACAATGTTTAACTACTTAACAAAGAATGTTTAATATTATGAAGATGTTGATGAGTAATTGATGTAGAGGGATGTAGATAATAACCTTTGGGAATTTAAGATAGGCTGAAATACAAATTTTTTTTACCTATTTATCTTCAGGAACATTAAACGTATGCATAAAACAAGATGTAATGACAATTGGAAAACTTCCAAGAGAATAAACATTATGAAACAAATCTAGAATCCTTTTATTGTCATTAATGATCAAATCTTGTACACTTCTTCTTACAAAATTCACATCCAAGGGTGAAACCCTTAATAACTCGTCTAGAGAGCTATTTATACTAGTTTCTATGACTAAGAAAATATCTAAAACTGATTTGAAATAATAGTATCAAATAATAGGAAAATAAAATTGTTGAATGATCTATCATTGTTTTTAAGGAAATAGTTGATGATTTGGCCCCCAAAATGATGGTGTGCTATCATGCTATTGGGATTAGAAATTACTCAATTGTTTCAAATAGTTTATCCCATATTTTTTTCACTTGGAATCTCCATATTTAACACTATTATGAATACTTCATCCACCTCTATATAGCTTGCCTGTTGATAAAAAGATGTTTGATTTCATTTTTTATGGTTAAATTGAAATCTAAGGCTTCATGAAAGGTCTGCCCTGTTATATGTCGTTTAATTCCTAGAAATTTGGTCTTGTCTATTGCAATGGTATACAATTTTTTGTAATATTCCTCCAGACTAACCATGTTATCACTTGGAGCTAGGAATCTAGGTAGTCCTTTATGGTTTAACACATTGAACTTTAAATGAAACCGCCCGACAAAAAAATCAAAGGTATGACATTTTGTCTCCAAATGATTATGAAAATTATCCTTCTGTAAAACCTTTTTGATTTCCAAAATGGTGGTCGCTTTGTCAGCAATATTTATATTTTCTAATTCTTCCCTCCTCTTTCAATTGAGCACCTTTAACAAATCTGAGGCTTCTTCTGGTTTAGTCTTAAGTAATGATTTCTCCTTTTCTATGACTGTTATCCATTTGGTAATCAATTCTTGCTATTCAAAAATGATCTGTATCAATGGCCATACATGTGTTATTGATTAGCTTATCTCTATCCAAATAAATTCCTTGGCTTGGGCCAAGGTATCTTCCATTAACAACTCAGTTTCTAACTTCATAATTTTAAGTCCCAATCCATGCGACTTCTTCATTACCTCCATATATAGAGTGCCATGTTTAATCTTTTATGTCTATAAATTGTCAAACTTTTCCGCTAGCTTCTCATTTTCCTATTTTTGTATGGCCAATTCCTATGCTATTCTTGCTGGATCACCTTATGTTTATGTAGAATCAATGGCTATTGATGATGAACTAGGTTATGTATTTGCAACTGCTATAGTGATTACTGTGACTAGAATCATGGAAATTTGAGCTTATTCTTTCTCTTGAAGTAGTCCTTCAATATGCTCCTCCATTTTCTTCATCTGGATATTTTTCTCAATAATTCGCTTGATAATTTCTTATCTATTTTTCTCACTTTCCTCAATATCCTTTTTTTGTGGGTATTTTTTAGAAGGAAACTTTAAATATTTTTGTAGAGCTTCAATGTCTATATTTTTCTTTTTTAGTATTTCTTCTACTGCCTTACAGTGCTTTGGAGCATATCCAATAACTAAAAGGTCTTCCAAAGACTTTAGTTTGTTGTCCTTATCTAGAGAATAAATTTCTCAATATTAAGTTGAGATTATAAATTATATAAAGAAGTCCAAAGCTTAGACAGAGACATGGTTGTAGTCATCATGGTGGAAAACATCTCGCCAGATTGTCTTTGCATATCCATTTGATCTATCAGATGAATTTCATTGGTATCAAATGAGAATATGGTCTTCTTATAGTGTGATGGAGATTTTGGAATGGAACTTGGGCTTGTAAGAAAGGAATTTTCATTCTGCCTTTCTCACTGTCAAATGCAAAGAGAAGTTTGAATTGAGAAGTGGAGGTCTGCTTTGAGAATTGGCTGTATACATTTGACTTAAGTGTCTCATTATTTTGTTTTATCTCCAGGAACTTTGAAAATATATTTTGATCTTTAATTGAGCTAGTTCCAGTAGTCTGAATGATCCCTAGAGGCTATAGAGAGGGTGAAGATGTAGGATGAGTATTAGGAAAAATTGTTCCTGCTGTTTTTGACAACTGTGCATCTCCAAGATCAATAATCTCTTGTTTCTTTTATTCTATAGATACTATCAAGCTAGTCTTTGGCTTCTTCTATTGAATTGTGAATCCTTTAATCAACTCCATAGTAGATGAAGTTTCTTCTGTTACCCTTTTCTATTGTTTACTCTGAGAAAATGGAATTTGTACAGTACAGGTAGATAAAAAATTTTCTTCTTCTTCTTAAAGTGTATTTTCTGCCCACTGCTCCTGATTCATAAACTTCTATATTTCTAGCATTGGAGTGTGACTATAAGGAGTTTTTTTTAATTCAACCCTTAAAATTGAAATTATGCCAAAAGAATCATAAGACAAAGTAAATTTGGGTTTGAATTCATGTTCTTTAAGAGTGTATATGCCTCAATACCAACTTATCTGATGTTGCAGATAAATGAGCTAGTTTTAGGTTTGATCTTAAATTGTGACTTTCTATTCCATGACACAAAATTAAGGTCATCCATGTTGATCATATTCCTAATATATTCCAAAGATAAAATTCTCATTGTAAAATACTTTGGAAGCTTATATGGTGCAGGTTAACAACCTTATATCCATATTTATGTGTAACTCAGGTATAAATACCAGTCAACCCTCCTAACTTGATCACTTAAATGTAGAATAATTTTTTTTTCTTCACCAATTCTAGGATTTGTCTGGCTACTGAGAAGTTGTGCCTCTAGATGTATTATTGTGTTGATGAAGTATTAGAAGTTAAATTGGGTGGAAACAAGTCTAACCATATCAATAAAATGGATAAATGATTGATTAACTCCCTATTGATCTTGTCTTGTGAGTTTGATTGGCATTGTGTCTCCCTGTTAAAAAAGAAACATGTGAGAAGGTAAAAATTTGTAGTTGAAAATTCCTTGTGTAGTTAAATTCATAAAATTCTCGTGCACATTATCAATCGAAAAATTAAATATAACTATACATAAAAGCAGGTTTCTGATCTTTATTGAAGATAGAAAAGAATCCAAGAATAGATTCATCAGTTGTTTTATCATATTTGTAACCTAGAAGACAAGATAGTAGGGAAATAATGTGTCTGGAGGCTTCAAGGAACACTGAAGATGGATATGGTGGATTTCTCTTGCGAAATTCAACATCTTTTGGTAGGAATGTCTCAAAAATCTGAGCTCTTTGGGGAAAGGCCAACTTATGATAAAGTTCCATAAGGGTTGCTTGTGAAAATACGCTCATGGAATCTAATTGGGGAATTAACAACATGTTATTGATGGTTTCAGCAGTAACAAAAATCAGAATGTATCAAGTTTGAGCCACTACTGCTATTTTAATAGGATCATATCTCGTTGGGAAATAGATAGCCAGGTCTGGAAAATCATAGGTTTTAGGAAAACATAAGAAGGGAAAAAGGGATTCTCATAATATGATATGATGTTTCTTGGAAAGGTACCTTTTCATCAACCACATGTTCAGTTCATGAAACTCGAACTCACACTCTATGTCAACAATCTTGTAGAAGGAGTTTGCAAGAGGAATATAGTCGAGGTCAACTGGGGTGGCATTGGAAGGGTTCTGCTCTGAATCTGGTTTCTTGGTTTTTCCTTTGGGATACATGCTGACAGGAAAAAGGGAAAAGAATGGGGTAATTAGATGACAGAGGGAAGATAAGGTGATCTAGTGTGAGAGAAATGCTAGTTGCTTGATGACAGTACACGATGGAACTATATACTTGTAGAAAACAGTAGATCAATTGAGAAAAAGTGATAAACATGCAAACTTGGGTTTATTTATAGATGATAAGGTTTATGATAACCATTTGATAAGTGACTATAGCATTTTAATGGCATGGGAGCATTGTCATGACACGACCAATTAACTCTATGGGAGTCGGACCATAATGGACCAATAGGGAAAATCGCTAGGTACAAAGTGGAAACAGATAGATGAGGTGGCGAAATATGGTTGTACGCTGGATAATGGTAGAAGCATGGGGGTCCATTAGGAATTTTTCGAAGCAAAACCGTGAGTGAGGGATACATGGATTTCGGGGCCGGGGGAGGCGGGCGGGGTAATGAATGGTTTTTGGTTTCATGCACAAGGGGAGGGGGGGTGAAAATTCATGTGACAGGTATATATAGGGAGGGCCCGCTGACATTGATACCACTTTTTTTACCCCCCCACATTAATGGGAAATGGACGAGGGGGGTGAAAAAACCTTCCCCGCAATTGTTATTACAACCAAAAAATAACCTTTTCTTTTTAGTGACCTTATAATAAAAATATGCAGTAAGGTTACAATAATTTTCTTATGAAAATAATTAAAAAAAAATATTAATTCTTATTAAATAAAATTAATCACAGATTAATAAAAAATAATGTTTTATTGTACATTTCAACAAGGAACCTATTACCCACCTATAAAATTTGTTATATCAAATGGTGGCTACAACATTTTTTGAAGCCTTCAAGAAACAATTTTATTACCAAATTGTTAGTTCTTGAAGTCTTGTGAAGATATCTTATCCTTTGATTAATCTTCACTGTTGTTTCCCTCTTAAAAGCTAAAAAATCTATTGTTTTCCCTAAAGAAAAAGATTGCTGAAAACTCCATTTTTTCCTCATTTTACCCCTCCTTTTACTCATTATTAACCTTCATTTTTATCCCCTTTTTCCCCATGATATTCCTCTATTTTCCCTCATTTCCCTTCATCCCTTCATAAAAAGCCCTTTGATAAGGTTTAAAACTCCTTTTTTACATTATCGGAAGCTTTCAAATCCTTTGAAAAACATTGAAAAATCATAAAAAACCCATTTTTACATTATAGGCCTAAGCCCCTTTGGGCTAAACCCTAAACCACTTCCCCACCATGCGACCTGGCGCCTGAAACAAGTGCTAAGGCTTAGGGCACATATTTCAATCGGGACCTTAAGTGGGTGCATTTCCCTTTGTTTCTTACTTTCTTCCGATGCGAGAAGATACTGTTTAGTCGGACCCCGCCGCGATTTGAGCCGTTGATATTTTAAAATATCTAATATTCAGCGTTGGTTCCACGTTTCCCCCCACCGCATTCTCCACCATTGATCCATTAAACCAATCAACAGCCCAGTGCTAATCGCATCGTAGTTTTTTCATTGGGCATATTTTAATAGTTATTAACCCCTCCGATTGGTCACCTCCCGATGGCTTCTCAGCCTTTGATCTTCCCCGTCAGGCCCAGATCCGACGGCCCACATCGCTCTGTTCATAAGCTTATCCCTCCACATGTGACCTCTGCAGATTCATTCCCCATTGTTGATCTGGTTCTAAGATCAACGACCCTTGTTCAATTACTTCAGCACCCTTTTCCCTTTGCCCCCGCCGATCGTGATCTTCTGATTGCATCTGGGCCATCCATACACTAAGATCTGACGGTCCAAATCAATCCTCCCTTCCCTTTGTTATTTTCCAAATCCTGACAGTGTAACTTCTTCGGTGAATCTCCATTGTTGATCTCTGCAGATCAACAACCTGCATTAACCCAAACTCCGCCCAACCCTCACCTTATATTTTATTCATTTCACCCCAAGATTGGATCTGGGCCATTCATTCCACTCATCTGACGATCCAGATTCAGCCCGATAGGCCCAACTCATTTGGGTCCTACCTTTCTCTAGATCAAATCTCCGCCGTCCATTCCTTGATCTGATGGTCAAGATTGAAACCACTTTGACCCTGCCCCACATCTTTCTGCCCACGCATCTTGTCTTATCATGCTCCAATATCCACCGTTGGATCTGCCCACCATTCATCCAATGACTAGGGACCCATATCGCGTGATTTTAAGCCCAAAGGATAATTTTTCAAAGTTATGCGATATGGGCGGTTTCTAAAGTACACGAGTCAACCAGGGACCTATATTGCATTTTTTTGGAGAAAATCTAAAACCACCTTAATGAAGCGTGACACTAGTGGTTTTTAATGTCGAACCACTTTCCCCATTTACATTGTATTTCCTCATATTTTAATCTCTTCCATTCATCACATTCATCCCTGTGGAAAATTTTGTCACCCCCAGAGATAGTCTAGAGTTGCCAGACCAGCTAGGACATCTTAATATAGCAAGGAGCTCATCATATAGCTTGGGTTGTCAATCCAAAAGCTCGCTTACTATCACTTGTAAAACAAGGGAATAAGTTTGAATGGGACCAAACTCTCTCAGAAGCTGATACAAAGATAAGAACAATGTAGGAACATCATGCAAAACTTCAATACAAAGGCATCAGACAGTTAAGAGACAGCTTACTGTAAAGAGGGCCAGTTCAAATAATATGCCACAGAAATCAAATATCAGAAATTGGATGCAGTGAAGAAACATGAAGAAGATATTAGCTAACATGAGACCGATACCCAGATACACAACAGAATCACATATGGGCTTATCTAACTAAGAATCCATACATGACAATGGCGTTTTAAAAGCACCCTCCTCAAGCAACTAATATAGCAGAAAATATGGATAAGATGAACATGGAACAGTATATCATGACTAGGCCTATTTAAAGCGCTTGACTAATCCCAGTATGGGCATCAACTAGGATGAATCCTTACTCAAGATTAGTGAGCCACTCGCATTCTAGAGCATGATACAAGAAGATAAATAGCATGAAATGAGGTATTGCATTAACACATATGAGAAAATTACATACTGTGAGATACCAAAGACCAGAATCCTCATTACAGTTATAACTCCTCCTCACTAAGACCCTACGGGGTCTGAGCCTTCACATAGAAGTGTTACAAAATGTATACAAAAGCCTTTTCACTGCACAGTTTGCTGATAGAAATCTGGAACCCCTCTAATGTCTTATTTCTAGGTTTTTATAGAAGAGATAGAGAATTCTAGAGAAGGAGGTAGATGGAGCACATTTAATGACTTGATTTGAACAAAATGGCAGAAAACATTCGTGCCCACACTGTGAATGACTAAATATAAATGACTGTACTTTACAATTTACCTCCAAAAATAAATGTTGAGGATTAAAATCTCCTCATGAACAAGACACAAATAATAAAATATACAATGTTCTGCCCTTTACTGAAAGAGGGAAAATCTGCTGCCATAAAACCCAGGGATAGCTTGTGATTGTGCACTGTACTCTCGAATCTCTAATTTTGAATTTAAACTACAGATCTTTAATGCAGGGTTCTGTGTCTCTTAATATTTCACTGGTATTTCACGCTGCCCCATTAATACTCTCGCCTACTCAAATCTGTCCCTTGATTTTCTCTGGAGGGTTCTATAGATTCATATCTTTGCTTTCTTTAAGGATGGTCATATCATACAACTACCCTCGGCTTCACTCCTTAATTTATCCCTCGAAAACTGTCGAGGGCAGTGTTCTGGACTTCTGCGAACAAAGCAGCGAATCATGGTGAATCTTCTACCGCGGAAAACCTGCAAAAACACAAACCAGTTAAGGAAAGCCGAACTGGGATGGAGATGGGGACGATGGTGATGACGAAGACATGACCATATGGCAAGAACACGTAGGGTGGCGGAGGAAATACGATGGAGGCTTTGATATACAGACGAAATGTGGATTTTCCACGTAGAATAGTATGAATGTGATGACTAAATAAAATGATGAATACGAACAAAAACACACATATATATATTCAACAGGGGAAAACGCCACAGACACACGGGAATATGACACATGGGTGTACGAAGGACAAATGGAAGAATGACGTGGCAGTGGGGTCAACAGGTGGAGAAGAATGCGTCTTGGACCGTCGGATTTTGAAAACAGATCAACGGCCCGAAGGCGCCTGGGGTGACGTAATGGTGGGCCACGGGACACAACAGACATGGGCTAATGCGCGAGCATCTTTGGAGGATATCCGACGTTGGATGGAGGTCAACAGATCCAACGACGCGGGTGAATTCCGCTGCCCAGCCATTGTTCAACCTTTAACACGTGAAAAAGTGGTTTTGAACGCCGTACTCAGGGACACGCGTCACGCGATTTGTGGAATCGCTGGCATTGGGTTGAAAACCGCCGGCTCAGTGGAGGTGGTGCGGAATTAACCGCTGGTTTTGGAAATGGGTATGACTGCGGGGACCACCACATAAAACAACTGCCGCTCCGTTGATTGGCTTTGGATCTGACGGCCACGGTTTGGCTTGGAAACGCGATGTGATGAACTCCTGCCTGCCTGGCACACGGTCTTGTGTTCGGGTCACGTGTGAATTAAAAAAAAAGGGACCAAGGCTTCAGGGGGCCAGGCCCGACATATTTCCAAGCACGGGTTTTAACCATTGCGCAGTGTATTTTATGAGCGGAAAAGGTAACCATAGACAAAATATGGAGGTCTGTGGCTGCGAAAGATGTTTTAAATAGATCCAAAGGGACTTGGTGGCCGAAATTTAAATAGGGGGGGCTGATATGCACAACATCGGCTCCATATGGGGACGGCATGTTCATCCTTGGACATGTCGAGAACACGCAGACCACTGAACATCTATGTATGTACATTCTGTCTTTCAATTCCTCTGCGCTTCTTCTGATAATTTTCCAACATCCTTTCTTTATGAAAATAAAAGCTAAAACAACTTATATACAATATAATACAACAAGCATTCGCAGCCTGGATCAGAATTGAAAGTATGGCTTGAGGAATTGGCCATTCACGGGGGCGTCCAGCAGATCACCCTGTAGGTTTTCTAACATGAAAGTATTGTTTCCTCCTTGATTCACGATTTTGAATGGGCCAAACCACAGCGGGTCAAATTTAGCATGCTTGACTTTCTCCACTCTTCGAATGTCCCATCTGAGAACCAGGTCTCCAATTTGAAATTTCCTATCTTTCGCATGCCGATAAAATACACTCTTTATTTTCTCCTGATACTCAGTTAATCTCTGATTCACTTGATTCCGTGTTTCCTCCAATTCTACCAGTTGGTTAATTCTTCTGACCATGTCATCTGATTCTTCCTGGCTTTCCTGCATAAAACGTGCTACCGGCAATGCCAATTGCACGGGAAACACAGCTGCTCACCCATACACCAACTCATAGGGGGATTTTCCTGTTGCCCTCTTGCTAGTTATCCTATTTTCCCATAGAGCAAATTTTAATTGGGAGTCCCAATTCTGCTGATTCTCATTTATTGTTTTCTTCAGGGCCCTCACCAGGGTTTTATTAGAAGACTCTGCTAGGCCATTTCCCTATGGATAGTAAGTTGTGGAGTGAGTCAATATGATGTTATAATGTTGGCAGAAATTTACAAACCTGGCCGACTTGAAGGCCTGTGCATTATCAGTTACAATTCTAGCAGGGCAGCCAAACCTGGATATGATATTTTCCTCCATAAAATTGATTATCACAGCATCTGTAGCATTTCTTGTAGGTATGGCTTCCACCCATTTTGTGAAATAATCTGTGGCTGTTAGTATCCATTTATATTGGCCACTTGATGGGGGATGTATCTCTCCTATGAAATCTAATCCCCATTTCTGAAATGGTTCATTTACATGAATGGGAATCAAGGGAAAAGCTGCTAATTTCTGTCTTTCTGCAAATCTTTGGCACTTATCACACGCCCTGACCCAAGCAAAAGCATCTGTAAATAATTTTGGCCAGTAGAAACCATCCTTCAGGATCTTATGAGCTGTAGCTCTCCAGCTGTAATGTCCTCCACATATTCCCTCATGAAATTCTGTCATTATATTCTCCACTTCATTTTCTGTGAGGCATAATAGTAATATACCTGAAGGGTCTCTCCAATATAGTTGTCCATTAGCAATTATGTATTTCTGGGATTTCATTCTTACAGCTCTGTATTTTATCTTGTCACAACTTGGAGGACAGCTAAGTGTTAAAAGATATTCAACTATTTCTTTATACCAAGGGCTAGTGAGGTATTTCATGTGTACCTTTTGAGTGGCCATCTCTAGTCCTTGTTGTTCTTCTCCTTTCTCAGATTCTTCATTTGCTATCATGGATAAATTGATGCCCAAGGCTTGATGATTTGATTCAGATAACATTTTAGCAAGTCCCTGTCCTTTAATCAGCTTAGTAGGCCTTATGTCCAAATCATACTCCTGTATTTTTGCAATCCATCTTCCTCTTTTACCTTCGCTATCCCCCTGAACAAGAATGTCTTTGACAGCTGCTGTGGGAACATATGCAGTAATGTGAGATTGCAAAACATAGGTTCTAAAAGCTTTAAGGGACTTTACCAGGGCATATGCCTGCTTCTCCAATATATTATATTTTAATTCAGCATCATGCAGCACTTGACTGAAGAAAGCTATAGGCTGCTCATATCCATCTTCATTTTTCTGCAACAATACTCCAGCAATTGTATGGGGTGATGCAAATGAAAATATCATAAATGGCTTTGCATAATCTGGACCAGCTAACACAGGAGCTTCAAAAAATGCCTGTTTTATCCTGGTGAATGCATCTCTAGACTCCTGGGACCATCTTACTTCATTATCCTTTTTCAACATATCAGTTATATGCCTAACTATCTCAGCATAGTTAGGAATAAACCTTCTTAGAAAATTGATTCGACCTAAAAACACCTGCACTTCCTTCTTATTCCTGGGTAAAGGAATACTGTTTATTACTTCAACTCTCTTAGGGTCTATTTTCACACCATCTTTAGTTACAATGTGCCCTAAGAGTTTTCCCTCATCTAATGCAAATAGAGATTTTTGAGGATTGAGGGATAGGCCATACCTTCTGCATTTTTCAAAAGTTCTTCTTAAATGCTCAATATGCTCATCATCATTTTTTGAAAACACTGTGATATCATCAAGATATACCACCAAAAACTTGTCCTGCTCTCCAACAAAGGCTATGTCCATTTCCCTCTGAAAAGTAGCTCCTGCATTAATTAATCCAAATGGCATTCTGGCATACATAAATGTTCCCCATGGTGTAGTAAATGCAGTTTTCTTCTGGTCTTCTGGAAATACAGCTACCTGATTATAACCAGAAAATCCATCCATCATTGACATTCTAGATGCTCCCACCACTTTCTGCAGGATGTGGTCCATCTTAGGCAGTGGATAATTATCCTTTAAAGATGCTCTATTTAAATTCCTGAAATCCACACACAGCCTTATTTCTCCATTTTTCTTTCGAACAGGAACAAGGTTTGCTACCCATTCTGAGTATCTCAATGGCACAATTATTTTGGCCTTCAGTAGCTTCTTGATTTCTTTTTCAATAGAGGGAAGCAACAGAGGATTTATCTGCCTGAGCTTCTGTTTATAAGGCTTCGCGCCTTCCCTCAAAGGAATTTTATGTTGAATTATATTAACATCAAAAGTTTTTAGGTCCTGATAGGACCAAGAAAATACATCCTTATAAGATTGAAACAACTTCAAATATTTTTCTTTATATTCTTCTGGGACCCTTTTAGATAGTTTCACAATTTTGGGATCAGCATAAGTACCCAGATTTAAATCTTCCACTTGATTTTCTTCTACCACTTTGTTTGGCTGCAATGGAATATCATCTTTGTTAAATAATATTTCTAGAGGCACCAGACCTCTAGGTATAACATTTCCTTTCAGCTGCAGCACTTTATTACCTGCTATCTTCTTTTCCCATCTGTTTTCTGCAATATTTTCAGTTTCTTCTTCTTCATTATCATCAATCTCCATATTAGAGAATTCTCCCACTGTCTCCATGAATCTCTTCATCTGTTCATCATCTTCAAATACCTGCCAGTGCTTAATATTATCTGGGATAGATGGCCTGTAACGTACCTCCACTTCGTATCTTAAAAGTGGATTCTGAGGAGGACAGAATGTACTGGAAGCCGCAGCAAGAGAATCTGCTATTCTGTTTTGCTCTCGGGGCATGAACTGTATGTTAAATGCTGAGAAGAAATTCTCTACCATGTCCCATACTTTGTTTCTATAAGCTCTTAGCCTAGGATGCTTAGTTTGGCATTGATTTCTAATCTGCCTTACCACCAGCTCAGAGTCTCCCATGACTTTTAGACTTTGGATGCCCATGTTTCTAGCTATCTGCAGTCCCAATAAAAGTGCTTCATATTCAGCTACATTATTGGTAGCCTCATACTCCAGTTTAAAGGACAGTGGCACCCATTTTCCTGTAGGAGATATTAATAACACCCCAGCTCCATTGCCTTCCCTTGAATTTGCTCCATCAAAATGCAAAGTCCAAATCTCTGATTCCTGATCTTCTTTAGGCTGCTCAGCTTGGATTTGACCAAAAAGGGGCTCATGAGCATAATTTTGATTTTCTTCTAACATCAAACATGAGAAGTCTCCCTCTTTGTTGTACACTGGGGAATTCTCTGAGCAGTCAGCCTTAGTTACCATTTTAACAAATCTAGTCTCCCTGTATAACCTCCTTTCCTGGCCTCCAAAGACTGGGACAGTAGCATATGTTAAATCCAATTTGATTGACCCACCAATTTTTGTACCCCAGGACCTTGAGAATAACATGCCAAAGCGGGCTGGGATGTCAGCAACCACAATGTCCATGACCACACTCTTTGCTGGAATTTGGGCCAAATTGACCACTAAGTCTTTAATCATTCCCAAGCATTTAACTCTTTTAGAATCAAATGAATATAGGTCTTTGTATGGTCTTGTAATTTGCATTCCTAGTTGTTCCATGACAGACAGAGGCATAAGATTATGGGAAGCCCCAGAATCTAACATACAATTGTGTAACAGCAGATCATGAATAACTAGAGACACATAAAAAGGAGGAGTAGAAGGGTCTATCTCCTCTACATGTGGGCCAAAGACTACCATGGGCCTTTCTTCTTGAAGGTTTAAACTATCAGGCACGATTGGTATTTCAGGAGGGAGCATGAAGGAAGTGACTTGAGACTGATATACAGGTTGTTTTAACAGTTCGGTCAAGGGGACTGGAATCTTAATTTTCTCAAGTTCTTTTTGCAGATTGAAAGAAGGTGGGGGCTTTTCTATCACTACTTATTTTAACTCTTTATTTTCAGCTGAAGATTTAATTTTTTTCGACACTGTCTCAGCATTAGGAGGACTGACTATTTTTGAAGAAGAAGGAATCTGATCATTAGGCTGCAAGGGAGCATTTAGAGGACTCTTACCTTTTTCTATGTTTCTCTTTGCTGTTGATTCCTTCTGAGCAGGTGCTTCTTTCTGAGGTGGCTCCTCTTCTTGTTCTTGAGTTCGGGTCCTCTTCCTTGAAGACCTAAGGTCATATTTTATGTTGAATTGTGCTTGCATGAAATCAGCAAATTGTTTACAATAATGATCAATCTCTGCTTCTTCTTCTTCCTCTTGCAATGGGCATTCTATATCATCATTATTTGAAAAAGCAAGATTTGAATATTCTAATTGATAAGCAGCATCTCCAGTGGAGTCATCTGCTGGACCTTCCAAGTACAAGGGATGTGTTACCTGGTCTTGTTGCTCCTTTGCTTCTCTCGGCAATATCTGCAATGGTGGTCTTTTATACTGGGGATTGTATCCTCTGTTTGGAGCGTTATAGAAATTCTTGGGAGCTGCATTTTTAGCCACCAACTCAAGCTTGACCATCTTCTTAATCATCTTGCTTATTTCATCCATTTTATCTAAATCCTTATCTTGATTAGAGGTGGAAACCTCTTCTTTACCTCTCCTCCTAGTATCTTGTTCAATTTTTCCCTTCAGTTTCCTAGTGGAGGCAAATTTTGCTTCCAGCTCCAGAGCATCTGACTGAGCATCATCTAAAGTGGCAGGTTTTCTCTCTCTCAATGAGAATCCAAAGTCAAAATCAAAGGCTGCTATAAAAACTATCTTGGCAGTTGTTTCATGGGGCTTCATTTCAGGAGGCAGGCTCAAATATAACTTGTTGAATCTTTTAATAAACTCTGATACTCCTTCATTATGCTTCTTCTTCAAAGTATTAAATTCAGTAAGACACTGACCATAATCTTTCTTTTCTCCCCACTTCCTGAGGAAAGTATTCTCCATCTCATCCCAGGTGGTCACAGAACGATTTCCCAATGTCTTGAACCATTTTCTGGCTTCGCCTTCCAAAGATTGAACAAATAATCTTAAGACCACATCCAAATGTTCAACATTTAAATTTTCTGCAAAAGAGCAGAAAGTCTCAAGATGCTTCTGAGCATCAATTTCATTTTCACCATTGAATCGTGGCAGAATCTTCAAATAATCTTGTGGCATATCATTTAGCACTTGGGGTAAGGCCATTGGAGCATATTTGTTCAATAAAAAAGTAGGAACATTAGCCATTGGAGGAGGTGGGGGTTGTGCGACAGTCTGAGATACAAATGAAGGAAGAGGAGTAGGAGGAAGTGGAGTATGTATAACAATGGGAATAAATTGCACAGAAGCCTGAGGCGTAGCTGGGAATAATTCACGGTTAACAGCAGCTACTTCTGTGACTTCTTTAATTTCCTCAGCCTTGGGAGTAGGGTGAGAATCTTCTTCAATCCAAGCATTTCCTCTACGTGGAGTTTCTGAGTAAAACTCGGGATTTTCTGTTCTAATCTCTTGAGAAGAAGAGGGCGGATAATCTTCAATGGAATATTCAGGGTTTTCAGCACGAACTGATTTCCTCTCCTTCCAAACTCTTTTATGAATGATCTTCTCTGGGTCAAACACGTAAGGTGTCTTTGACTGAGATGTATCTGACCTCAAATGTGGCTTACGAGGAGCCAAGACTACCAATAGATTTATCAAATAAAGAACAGTGGAGTCGCCAAGGTGAGAGATACGCAACTCTTCAAATCTATGTGCTCACCTGATTAGAGAGTGAAAACAATTTGTCGAGGCCTAGGGAAACTGATATTCTCAAATTCGATCCCTGACAACGGCGCTAGAAAGATGTTGTTGATAATTTTGTCACCCCTAGAGACAGCCTAGAGTTTCCATAGACCAGTGCCTAGGACATCTTAATATAGCAAGGAGCTCATCATATAGCTTGGGTCATGGAGACTCCATCTTATCAAGTCCTCTGTCAGAATCGAACTCACCAAGGTTCATAGTCATGGATGGCAAAGAGTCTTTAAGAGCTTTAGGTCTAGGGTTTTGTTGACTTAGCTGCATGAAAGGTTCAGTTTCCCTTGATCCAAAGCTCTACAGCTCCTTAATGGTAGCTTTGTTTCAGTTTCAGCAGCTTCTATCCCTGCAAAAGCACAAACAGATAATTAGAGACAAAGTGAAATCAAACAAACTGATGACACATGAGTGCTCGGATTTTTCGGCTGTCTGCAGGCATGTGAACTATTAATGAATTGACAAGCTTCAGATATAAGTTGATTCTTCTAACTTTCCGGGTTTTTCTGAAATAATTGTGTATCCTGTAAATCAGTGGGTGAAAGCAAAACATGCTTTCCGAAAACTTCATTGTCTATGCCTGTTTTAGAAGCATGCGTTTGAGTCTGAGCTTCAAACTAGCTTTACTTGCACCATAATTATGGTTGAACATGGAAAAAGTACGAAAATTTGGGTTGGCAAATTCTAACCCAGTTTGTGGATAGACAAAAATCAAATTATATTCACAAGTTTCCAAAACAGAAATCAAGCTGGTGCAGTGGAAGGCTGAAGACATGTTTTCAGATTTGTGGACAGGCACCAGAGGTGCGCGCTACCCATTGGGCAGGCGCGCTACCCACACAGAGATAGAGTTTAAAAAACGTTTTCTTGCGCCCAGTTTCGTGTTGAATCGACTCCATCGACTTGCAACGGGATGGCAAACCTTCATGTTCTTTGCCAAGGCGATTGAGCATCTGCGTTTTGAGGATTGCAATGTGTCATTCGAAACAACAGAGATAAGCTTTTCTTCCGGTCACACAGCATCAATTATTGTTGCTATAGTCCAGGTGATTTGCAGAGATGGATACTTGAGCTGACAGGAGCCCCTGGCACAATGTATGCCAATGAATCCTATCAACTACAAGTTGATTTCCTTGATCATTATCCCATGGAAGCTCCACAGGTTATTTTTCTCCCACAAGCGCCTCTGCATCCACATATTTACAGCAATGGCCACATATCTCTAGATATTCTGTACGATTCCTGGTCTCCAGCTATGACCGTCAGCTCTATCTGCATCAGCATTCTTTCAATGTTATCTAGCTCTACTGTGAAGCAACGTCCGCCAGACAATGATCGATATGTCAAAAATTGCAGAAATGGTCGATCACCTAAAGAGACTCGCTGGTGGTTCCATGATGACAAGGCATAATTATAACTATTTTGGTCGTGCTTGGTAAAAGGTCTGCAAATTTTACTAGGCATTGTAATTCCTTCCTAAATCATCACGAGATTTGTGAAACATTGTATTTTGCTCCGTGGGTTTTGTTTTGGAGCTTGTCATAGGCTGCATGTTCAGCAGTTTGTAAAGATCTTGTATTTGTGCCTACTATTCCGAAAGGATGGTGATTATCTGCAGCGTTTAGTGTCTACTGCTTGCAAATGAAATTCTAAGGAGATCATTTGCGGGTGGAAGACCATTATTCATGGTTGAACAGTTTAATGAATGACCGGGAGAGCCATTTGCATGCATATAAACACAAATTTCAATTGCAAAAAGTTTGTTTAAGCAATTGGCTCAAGAAGGTGAAGGAGATGGGACATTTAGAAAACATGGGATATTTATGCACATATTGTATGATATGGTGTAAAATCCGGCTCTGCTTTATCCTTCATTTATTGGGCAGTGCTCACAGGTTATATGCTGAGATTCAAGATCAGCGTCATACAAATAAAGTAATACAGACTCGATCACCAGAAGAAGGCGTGGAGTTTATGTCAATGATGGACACTTTGTCCTGCTATTGCAAAGGCAGTGGAAACCATAAATACAGGGGAGATTGCCCTGATTACAATAGAACCTGAAAATGGTTTTGGAAATATTGAAACCCAGAGAGATTTGGCTGTAAAAATTGTTGAACAGGAAGCCCTTTCCTGGAAACGTTGCCTCCTTCACTTGGTGAATTAAGGAATTTGAAGCAATCGAACCTTCTGAATTGCAAGGCAATGAAATGTTTTCCGGATTCCTTTAGAAAATTAACTCAGTTGGGTAAATTAGTACTCGACTGTCCCATAAGCCAACTGCCATTTATAAGAGTTGAAGGAGCAAGAGAGAGTTTAATAGAATCGATTGGGTAGAGAACATGCAGTAATTTGGGCTCTTCAGTTGACAAGTGCATATTTCAACTCCAACACATAAGGCTGTACAACACACAAATATCAGAGGTATCATTTGATGAAGATGTATTCCCCAACCTTCAACATATTCACATAAGATTTTTCCATTATCTGGAGAAGGTTGCCACATTGTCAAATGCACTCCTAGAGTTGGAATTGATTTATTGTAATAATTTGAAGAAAATAGAAGTGCTCTGTGGTCTTGCAAAACTTAGGGAGTTGGTGATTAAAGGGTTGAAATTGGAGAAGCTGCCAAGCATTGAAAATTTGGTATCTTTGCATCAGTTGTACTTAGCTGACTGTGTCATGTTGAAAAGCATACAGGGGTTGGATGAGCTCACAAAACTTCGATTACTATATGTTAATGATTGCTCTGAATTAGAAGAGTTGCCAGGGGTTGAACAATTGAGCTCATTGGAGGAGCTGCACGCGTACGGATGTGTGAAGCTAAAAAGCATCTGAGGGTTGGCAAAGCTGACAAATCTAAGAATATTAGATGTTACTGACTGCTCTAAATTACAAGAGTTGCAAGGTGTTGAATATTGCATGGCGTTAGAGAGCCTTAAGGCCATTGGGTGTCCCAGTCTGCAGTGGGATGATAACGTAGTTGAATAGTTGTTGCAACGAGTGAAGCAGCTTGACATTTGGTGAAGGAAAGCAGAAGGCAGCAATTGTGCGATGGAAGCCATTTTTATTAAAAGGTTATTCTTCATTCAAAGGGAAAATGTAACGTGGCAGTCGTTGCAATATGTGGGCATTCGATTCATCTAAAGAACATATGTGGCAACATGGAAACGTGCCTTCAGCAGAGACACTTGTCGTGACATTTTGGGAGAGAATAAAAGTCAAAAGCCAAATTTAAATACAGATAACTATCCCAGCACAGAAATCGAATTGGTTGGTCTATTTTGGGTCTTCAAGCTGCAGTTCAGAAAGTCTAGCTACAGGTTCTACCAATTCATTGGTCATCAACAAACAAATACAACGCTATTCCTTTTAGAGCAAAGTTTTCCTATTTTCATGGTTATTGATGTAACTGCTCCTTATTTTCATCGATCAGTTAACACCTCTCATAGTTTATTTAATGTAAAAACATTTGTAAAGGGGGGGGGGGGAGAGTTCTGAGAGCTGGTGGTGAAGAACAGAGAGTTTCATTTGTACAGTTGTTTGACAGAGATTAATTGAATGGTACAGCTCTGTTTTATAAGATTCTTGTGGCGTAAAGTTTAGCATATGTCTCTTCTACTGTTTCATATGTAATTTCGTAATGTTTACATTTCATTCACAATCAGTTCACTAGATGCTGTTGCAGTGAGATAGGTAGAATACAATTTATTTGCTCTGCCTTGAAGTAGCGTTCAGGATTTGTGTATTTTCTTCTGTCTGAAAGGGATTCATTGTTAAATGCCCTTTTCAGCTTTCTTAAGCAGTCTTTACATTCCATTTAATTTCAGTTTAATTGTTAAACTTCACTCCTACCTCGCCTTATGTAATAATCTGTGCCTTTGATTAAATCTCTGCTCATTAATCGTTTCGATCCCCCATACAAATCTAAAACCCCATCATCAAAAAACCCTTTTTATATCAATTTACTAGCCTAAAATCAATATCAGTGTTTCATTTAGGTCATCTCAGATCCTATTGGACATCTTTCACTGAGTTTGACCCGGAGAGAGCCCTCTCCTGTCCTAGTAGGGCTAGCTACGAGGTTGAGCTTGGTTTGATGTTGCCTCAATTTTTCTTATTTTGTAAGCGGTGAGTGCCAGTTTGTCAATCCAAAAGCTCTCTTACTATCTTTTATTAAACAAGGAAATTAGTTTAAATGGGACCAATCTCTCTCAGAAGTTGATACAAAGATAAGAATAGTGTAGGGACATCATGCAGAACTCCAATACAAAGGCACCAGACAGTTAAGAGACAGCTTACTGTAAAGAGGGCCAGTTCAAATAATATATCACATAAATCAAATATCAGAAAAAGGATGCAGTGAAGAAACATGAAGAAGATATTAGCTAACATGAGACTGATACCCAGATACACAACAGAATCACATATGGGCTTATCCAACTAAGAATCCATACATGACAATGGCGTTTTAAAAGCACCCTCCTCAAGTAACTAATATAGCAGAAAATATGGATAAGATGAACATGGAACGGTATATCATGACTAGGCCTATTTAAAGCGCTTGACTAACCCCAGTATGGGCATCAACTAGGATGAATCCTTACTCAAGATTAGTGAGCCACTCGCATTCTAGAGCATGATACAAGAAGATAAATAGCATGAAATGAGGTATTGCATTAACACATATGAGAAAATTACATACTGTGAGATACCAAAGACCAGAATCCTCATTACAGTTATAACTCCTCCTCACTAAGACCCTACGGGGTCTGAGCCTTCACATAGAAGTGTTACAAAATGTATACAAAAGCCTTTTCACTGCACAGTTTGCTGATAGAAATCTGGAACCCCTCTAATGTCTTATTTCTAGGTTTTTATAGAAGAGATAGAGAATTCTAGAGAAGGAGGTAGATGGAGCACATTTAATGACTTGATTTGAACAAAATGGCAGAAAACATTCGTGCCCACACTGTGAATGACTAAATATAAATGACTGTACTTTACAATTTACCTCCAAAAATAAATGTTGAGGATTAAAATCTCCTCATGAACAAGACACAAATAATAAAATATACAATGTTCTGCCCTTTACTGAAAGAGGGAAAATCTGCTGCCATAAAACCCAGGGATAGCTTGTGATTGTGCACTGTACTCTCGAATCTCTAATTTTGAATTTAAACTACAGATCTTTAATGCAGGGTTCTGTGTCTCTTAATATTTCACTGGTATTTCACGCTGCCCCATTAATACTCTCGCCTACTCAAATCTGTCCCTTGATTTTCTCTGGAGGGTTCTATAGATTCATATCTTTGCTTTCTTTAAGGATGGTCATATCATACAACTACCCTCGGCTTCACTCCTTAATTTATCCCTCGAAAACTGTCGAGGGCAGTGTTCTGGACTTCTGCGAACAAAGCAGCGAATCATGGTGAATCTTCTACCGCGGAAAACCTGCAAAAACACAAACCAGTTAAGGAAAGCCGAACTGGGATGGAGATGGGGACGATGGTGATGACGAAGACATGACCATATGGCAAGAACACGTAGGGTGGCGGAGGAAATACGATGGAGGCTTTGATATACAGACGAAATGTGGATTTTCCACGTAGAATAGTATGAATGTGATGACTAAATAAAATGATGAATACGAACAAAAACACACATATATATATTCAACAGGGGAAAACGCCACAGACACACGGGAATATGACACATGGGTGTACGAAGGACAAATGGAAGAATGACGTGGCAGTGGGGTCAACAGGTGGAGAAGAATGCGTCTTGGACCGTCGGATTTTGAAAACAGATCAACGGCCCGAAGGCGCCTGGGGTGACGTAATGGTGGGCCACGGGACACAACAGACATGGGCTAATGCGCGAGCATCTTTGGAGGATATCCGACGTTGGATGGAGGTCAACAGATCCAACGACGCGGGTGAATTCCGCTGCCCAGCCATTGTTCAACCTTTAACACGTGAAAAAGTGGTTTTGAACGCCGTACTCAGGGACACGCGTCACGCGATTTGTGGAATCGCTGGCATTGGGTTGAAAACCGCCGGCTCAGTGGAGGTGGTGCGGAATTAACCGCTGGTTTTGGAAATGGGTATGACTGCGGGGACCACCACATAAAACAACTGCCGCTCCGTTGATTGGCTTTGGATCTGACGGCCACGGTTTGGCTTGGAAACGCGATGTGATGAACTCCTGCCTGCCTGGCACACGGTCTTGTGTTCGGGTCACGTGTGAATTAAAAAAAAAGGGACCAAGGCTTCAGGGGGCCAGGCCCGACATATTTCCAAGCACGGGTTTTAACCATTGCGCAGTGTATTTTATGAGCGGAAAAAGGTAACCATGAACAAAATATGGAGGTGTGGCTGCGAAGATGTTCTTCGCGAGATCCAAAGGTTTCGGTGGCCAATTTAGAAATAGGAGGGCCAATATACTGTACATCCAATAGCCCCAGTTTCATACGACCATTAAACTATCGCCCTCCTCCCATCCTCAGGGACTTCATCGATCGACCTCTGCCATTGATCTCTATGGCCAATGTCATCAGGCAACCCAGGTTATTTCCAAAACCCAAAAATTCATTTAACTGCATTTTCCTTCTACCTAAGGTTTTTCACCCATTTCCTTGGTTATTTCTTCCATTTCGCAATAATGTAGCCCCTCTACATTATATTTCCCTGATCGATATTTACTGTTGATCTTCACAGACCGATGGCCCCATCTTAATCTCCCCACCATTTATCCAACCGCCTCCCATCTGACACCCGTGAAGCAATCCTCACCGTTAGATGCTTTCATCTAACAGTTGCGTTCTAACCAAACCTCTCAAGTAGTATGAACCCTTCCTGTGGGATTTTATCTATTTTTTCTTTGTTGTGCAGGTTTTAATGGTTTTTTCAAGAGTTTTAAGAAGAAAATTGAAGGCCGGGGATGATGACCCCCCAGGCCTTTATTCATCAAGAATATCATTCTATAGGGTTCAATGCCATGTTTCATCTGTGCCCCATGAGCACTGATGCCATTTTAAAGCCCTCTGTAACACATGCACATCAACAAGACACAACAAAGTTTAATCAAGCAAAGAGTATAAGTGTTAAAGGATCTAGTTATAGCAAAGACGAAGAATTAACGAGTGTTTACATAGTTTTGAGGGATTATGGCCTAAATCGACTATCTAGAGCCTAATCCACTCAATTAAACATAGTTTGAAGAATAGAAGATAGAAATTAGGCCTGATTAAGCCTAACACATGGAATTAAATCAAACTAACAGTGTTTAAAGAAAAAAAATAATATCTATCAGTCCGAGAAGCCTCCACCACCACATCAGAGGCTAATTGACTCCTCTCAGCAACCAAAAGCCACCTACAGCCTCAAAGCATTCAAAAGAGGCTAACTTATTTCCAGAACAGAAGATATTAGCTTAAATAGAGTTGAATAGTTATTTCGAATCAAAGAATCTAATTTAAATTGTCAACAGAGTTATTACAAAGATGACAAAGAGCCTTAAAGTCAACAAAATTTTCCTAGCAAGCATAATACTTAATGTAAACCAATTAATATAGAGGAAATATCAGAAAGTTTCTTCATTGAGCCCCTTAAAGGCCGAGAAGCATTAAACTGTATTAATTTAACCTAGAAGATCTTTTATCCTATCCCACCTCCTCATTTTTTCTATAAATACTTCTATAGAAGATGAGATAATGTTGGTCACTGCATATTTTTCGCCTGTAAATAGTTTACTGAAGCTGCTGTAAGCTCTGTTTGTAATTGAAGATACCTAAGTTGAGATGAGAAGTTTGAAGCTATAGAGACCCACTGGACTTGAATATTGTAACTTGTTTGAAGCATCAAATACAAGTTGATTTATGGGATCCTGGTGTACGTTAATGATCACGTTTTTCTCATTGTAACTTGCTATTTTATTTATGTTTCCATTTTTTCCATCTTCTTTGATAAAGAACAACAATTATAGAGTTAGGATTTACTGTCAAAGGTACCCTGCTCTAAATGATAAGCTTTATCTACATGTTTTCATACAATTGTGTTGTTTAAGAATGATTTAATACCATCCAAGTAGTTACGAATGTTGGTGTTCCCTCATCCTACTGTCTAAACTAAGCATTGTTCTTGAATGTTATTTTTTTTTTTTTCCAAGTAAAGTTAAACTGGGGAAGTCTATGGTGAGCCATGTCCTCTAGTTTTATCTCCAAATGTTGTCTAAAAGTTTCCCTAAGAGTATGTTGAAATCAGGCTAGGTTCAAAGTCCTTACCTGATCCTAGACTATTCTTTGTAATCTTATATGTTGTATTGATAAGTTTGCTAAGTAAAGTAGAAGTAGGGAAATCTATGGTGAGCCCTATCCTCTAGTTTCTTCTCCAACAGTTGCTTTGAAAAGTTTCCCTTAGAATATGCTGAAAGCAAGATAGGTTCAAAGTCCTTACTTGATCTTAAGCTATTCTTTTTGTGTTTTAAATGTTTTCTATTGAAAGTGCATCAAAAGCAGGCTAGTTTCAAAGTACTTACCTGATCTTAGATTACTTTTATGTCTTTCTTAAGTGTAAGCTAGAAGCAAGATAGTTTCAAAGTACTTACTTGATCTTAGGCTTCTCTTTGTTCTTCATTTTTTTGTTTCCCCTTCTTATTGTTTCATTTCATTCCATAAAATCAACTTTAAAGAGATCCTTAGACATAGATGAGTTGCCCCATGGACCACTCTTGAACCTTTTTGTTCCAATTAAATACTACTATGAATCCCTAGCCCAATGGATTGAAGTTGTTTCTTGCCTATATTCTTAGTTGAATCAATCTTTCACTTTCATTCACCTTCACCCTTCATTTAGACTTCCTTCACCTTCACATATCTTTGCCCAACCAAAACAAAAGAAAACTTGTTCTTAATAACTAGCCTAATATCACACACAAAATCCTTAAAGATAAATCAATCTTTGCACTTATAGGGAGATCCCTCTCTGGATTCAGGAGGGCTATATCCTACAATCCCAAAGTGGTTCAAGTTTTCTCCCCACAGCTTCAGTCTCACTAATCTGCTGAAATTACGGGGAGCTAACATTTCTGGTGACTCCGCTAGGGATTTGAATATTTTTCATCCTAGATATACCTTTAAAAATCTTAGATTACCCTTTGAACAAGAACATTTGGTGTGTTAGCGAGTTGAGCCACCAAGCATAACATTTCTGGCGACTCCATTGGGGATTTGAGTATTTTTCATCCTAGATATACCTTTAAAGATCTCAGATTACCCTTTGAACAAAAACATTTGGTGTGTTAGCTAGTTGAACCACCAGGCATAACATTTCTGGCAACTCCACTAGGGAACTTTCTGAGTTAGTGACAGTATAAGTACACCTTAGGACCTCAGGAAAACCCTTGATTCAATAACATTGTTCAGTGCAGTACAAGTAGCCCTCTTCAAGCACTACCAAGCTAATTATAATCATGATAAAACTTATTTGAATCAGTGATAAGCTAAGGAGACCATAAGACTCTCATAAGAGCTTATCAAACCTTGAAGGACCAACTAACTTAGCCATAAGAGTAGAATTTCTTTGTCTCATCACTGTAGCTAAGTGTTGAAATAGATTTAGGACACTCTTAGAACCCATAGGACTGAAGAAACTCATAAAAACCCAAAAATATTCCAGATTGGTATTCAAATAAACATGGTGATGGACCATAAAACCTTTTACCTCCAAAACAACTAAAAAATTCCACCTGGTGACTCCACAATCCTAAAAAGACCTTAAGACTCCACTGGGATGACCCATTATCATGATAACATCATATAAACTCAGTTAGAGGACATTAGGTTTAAATTTTTCTTGTTTAAAAGATCAGTTAGCCTCTTAAAGATTGTCATATTTGGTTAAGTTTTTCTTGTTTACTTGGGTCTGAAAAACACAGCATAGTGGCTCCTAGGAAGATTTATACTAGAGCCTACCCTGAACCAAACCCTCCTGAGATAGTTGATAACCCGAAAAGAATCATTAGGAAGTCTCCTAAGGTTAAATATTCAACTATTTTCAGATCACTCCTTAGAGCTAATTCTATTCCTGAAAACCTTGCAGCTCTACAAGAATCACAGGTTGACTTAAAAAATCCATTTAGAACTAGGTCGCTTGATGATTTAGATTATCTAGATTCAGAGTCTTCACTTTCATCCCCGGAAAGAAGTGAACATCCTGGTAGTAGAGAGACTACACCACCTGATTTACATTTCATTCATAATTTTGGTTTTTCTCATCCTAGATCTGCTCAACAATCTATTGTTGGTCCATCCACTTCTGTTCTTCATAAATCCACTGTTCAAACCACTCCATTTGAGCCCACTTTCCCACTTGTCAACCCACCACTCGTAAACCCCCCATTTTTTCCACAACCTCCTATCATGGCAACATGGTATGCCCCGTTGGTCCTTCCTTTACCATTAGTCAATCTTCCACAGGACTATTAGTCCAATATACCATTGTATGATTCCAGTAATGCTACTACTACTTCACAACATGTGGATAAGATGAATGACTACTTTGAAAAAAATGAGATTGATGATGAAACTGTCAAACTTAGATTATTTGCTCAGAGTTTAGGGGCAGAAGTAAGAAAATGGTTCAAAGGCTTAACCCCTCACAGTATTAATGATCTCCAAGCCTTCCATCATTTATTCTTAAACAAATGGGAAGTAAGGAAAAACCCTCTCCAAATACTTTATGACTACAAGAATCTCCACAGAAACACTAGGGAAAGTGCACAAGATTTTTGCACTAGGTTTAATAGTTTTTATAATGCCCTTCCCCCAGACCTAAAACCCCCACAAGGCTCAATTTTAAACAAGTTTCCTCAAGGATTTGATCCTAAAATGACTTATCAACTTAGAGAAAGAGACCCTCTGACTCTAGAAGATATGCAAAAAGGATCTCTTGTTGTGGAAGTTAATTTAATGGAGAAAAGAGCAAGAATGAGGAATGAGAAGAAAGTATCCTTTAGAGAGGAATCCACACCTTCCAAATCTATCTCAAAGATGGAGAGAATGATGGAGGAGATGATGAAAATATGAGCATACTTGAGAGAGCACAAGAAATTCAAAATCAAACAGCTCCTCAAAACAGAAATAAAAACCAAAATCAGAATTTTAGGAGAAACCAGCTTCAAAAAAGACCAAGGGAGGATGATCAATAGATCACTCCTCTTTTTCATCAAAACTATGTAAATGAGGTTGAAGAAACAAGTGAACAAATAGAGGAATATGACATCAACATGTTAGGAGTAGATAATGATGATTTTGAAGTTCATTACAATACAAAACAAGGTCTATACACAACCTATGATGATAAAAGAGTAGAAGATGAAAGTTTTTATCAAGAAATGCAAAATGTCATCATAGAGACTGAAAAAGAGTATGACCTTAGGAGTAAAATAAATCGGGAAACCCCAAAGAATAAGCCCTTTGAAAATTCTGCAAAAATATCCCTATAAATAAACCTAAAATTATAAAACAGAAGGACAAAACAGTGGCTGGAAATTCTAATAAAGGTAAATATAAGGGCACTCAAAGTATTGAAAACCAGAGTGAAAACCTTAGTAGCATTAGCACCTCAGCTAGTGCTCCTATTAAAACAATTTTTACAAATGTAAATAGAGAAAATTAGCAAGTTGATCTTGCTGATAAAATGGTGGTTAATAAAGCTGAAACCAACCTTGTAAGAAGTCAGCTACCTTTCAATTTGGAGCAGGAAATTTCCAAGATAAATATATATGTTCCCCTTACTAAATTAGCTGCCCAAGATGTATATAGATCTCAAATTTTGAAGGCTTTTAACATAGAAGAGAATAATTACACTCTCAATCTTAACGATGACAAGACAGAGCTCATTTTTGGTCCTTAGATTGAAGGTAGATATCAAGAAGGACCAGTTCCTCCTTTTTATGTTAGTTTAAATGTTCATGAAACAATTTTGCACAATGCCATGCATGAATCAAGCGCCTCTCATAATTTAATGCCCAAAGATGTAATGGAAAGCCTAGGCCTTGAAATCATTAGGCCATACCAATATCTTTACTCTTTTGACTCAAGCAGAGTGAAATGTTTAGGATTAATCAAAGACCTCTATGTTAACATAGAAGAAATTCTAGCCAAGTGTTTAGTAATGGATATTGTTGTGGCTGATGTACCCCCAAAATATGGTATGTTGTTATCAAGATCTTGGGGATCTAAGTTACAAGGAACAATGTAGATGGACATGACATATGTGACCATCGTCGTTTTAATCAAACAAGAAGACTTTACAGGGAGCCTCATATGCAATACATGGTTACTAGCCAGGACAAACTGCAAAACTCTCCCCTTTATTCTGTAAACACAGGCCTTGACTCATTTATCCTTTTCAGTGACAAAAAATTCAGTGAAAAAGTGACCTTAACTAAATTAATGGTAGATAGAGAGGAGAGGGAAGACAACACAGAATTGGCAAAACAATTTTTTGAACCCAACAACTAGAGCAAACAAAACAAAGGTCTAGAGCTACAAATAATTCATCCATTGCTTTTAAACCTTGAGAGTCAAGAAAGCAGTCCTCAACACAAAGAAAAATATGAGGAATTAAAAAAATTCAACGAAGTGTTGATCTTCAAGAACAATATGAAAGAATGCTAGCTGAAGAGGATAGTAACCAAACTAGTGAATCTGAAACTAGTCCTCTTTGGAGTATGCACTTTGATGGATCTTTTACTAAGAGTGATGCAGGTGTGGGAGTGTGGCTTCACAATACAATGAACAATCATACTGAAGGGCATTCCTGCAAATTAAAATTTCAATGCACCAATAACATAGCCGAGTATGAAGCCCTTCTTTTAGGCCTACATTTATTGAAGAAATTAGGGGCCAAAAGAATAAAGGTTCATGGTGATTCTGAACTAATAGTTAGGCAAGTGAATGGGGAATATACTATGAAACATCCCAGACTTAGAGCCTATCGAAATGACGTCATGGATTTATTGAAAACATTCGAGGAATTTAAACTTATCTTTGTCCCAAGAAACGAAAATACTCAAGCTAGCAGTTTGGCTTTTGCTGCTAGAACGTGCCTAACTCCTTATGAAACCAAACAATGCACAACTAAACTTAAATTTTGACCAGCTGTCCCTGATAATGAAAAATATGGGCAAGTTTTTGATGGAGACAAACAAATAGAAGACTTCCTGCAGTCCAGAAATGAATTTGAACTACCAAGTTCAGATTCACACTATGAAACAGACTGTCCTAGTGAAGAAAATATATTTGATAGAGAAGAAGAGTCTCTAGAGATGGCTGATGTAAATCTGCTGTCTAACAAACTTGAAAACACAATGAAAATTGTTATAGAGTTAGAAAAAGAAGACTTAGAAACTCTGCAGTCTAACAATCAAAGTTTGCCAAAGGGACTCGTTCCTTTAGAAGATTTGTTTGATTTCAATGATGTGGCCAAGAAACCAAAGCTGGAGCCTGTGGAAATTGAATTTGAAGAGTGTAATATAGGCAATGAACTAAAACCAAATATGATCAAACTATCTAAAAATTTACCAGCTCACATCAATCTGAAATACATAGAGTTGTTTAAAGAAATTTCTGATGTTTTTTCATGGAGTTTTGAGGATCTGAAATCCTATGACACTGAAATAAGTCAGCCCAAGATACCTCTCAAGGAAAACCAAAATCCATTTAAACAAAAACTGCACAGAATAAACCCTATTCATTTACCTTTGGTTGAGAAGGAAATCAAGAAAATGTATGAAGCTGGTATTATTGTCCCTATTAGATATTCAGAGTGGGTGTCTAATCTAGTGTCAGTCAGGAAGAAAACATTAGAGATTAGGCTTTGCATTGACTTTAGAGACTTCAAAAAAGCCTCATTGAAAGACAACTACCCTTTACCCAAGATGGAACCTATTTTACAAAGGGTAGTTGGTTCTAAAAGAATTTCTTTGCTATATGGCTTCTCAGGATACAATTAGATATTAGTACATCATGATGATCAACTAAAGACAACTTTTACTACACCTTGGGGCACTTTCATGTATGTGAAAATGCCCTTTAGTTTAATGAATGCTGGTGCTACCTTTCAGAGAGCCATGGACATTGCATTTTTGGAAGAATTAGGCTACTTCATCATTATTTACCTTGATGATGTCACTGCTTTTTCCAAAATAGATGAAGAGTACTTAGAGCACTTGAGAAGAGTATTCAAGAAATGCAAAAAGTTTGGGATAACTTTAAATCCAAAGAAAACATTGTTTGGTCTCCAAGAAGGTAAAATTCTTGGGCACACCATATCAAAAGAGGGGATTCAGATAGACCCAAAGATGATTGAGGCTATATTGCAAATCACTCATCCTAGAAACATCAAGGAAATTCAATCTTTCAATGGAAAGATTAATTTCTTGAGAAGGTGCATACCCAACTTGGCTGAAATCCTTAGAAACATTACAAACATGCTGAAAAAGGAACAAGGAGTTAAGTGGACCTTAGAAGCAAAGAAAATTTTTTAGATGGTAAAACAAGCATTAACCAAAACACCAGTTCTAATAAGTCCTGATTTTTCAAAATATTTTTACATTTTTTCATTTGCATCATAACATACAATCGCTGCGATCCTATTGCAGAACAATCCACAAGGACAAGAGCAGCCCATTGCATTCTTTATCAAGGCATTAAGAGATGCTCCTCTGAAGTACAACATTATGGAAAAACAAGCCTTTGCCTTAGTCAAAGCCTTAAAAGACTTCAGAGTTTACATTTTTCACTCCCACATCATTGCCTTTGTCCTAAATTCAGTTGTGAAAGACATTCTAACATAGGAACCAGATGGAAAAATAGGTAAGTGGATAGCTGTGATACTTGAATATGATTTAGAAATCAAGCCCACTAAACTCATTAAAGGTCAAGGTCTAGCGAGATTCATGGCTGAATCAAATTTTGAAGTTCTTGATATAAATATGATAAATGCTTTAGATGAACAAGAGGAATTGTCAACTCCCATTGTTGAAGACCATTTTATGAATTCCTCTTGGTATGATGATATTCTATATGTTTTTATTTATTTGAATACACCTCCTATTTTAACAAAAAGAAAGGCAGGGTTTTTGAAGTTAAAAGATGTAAACTACTGCATTATAGATAAATGTCTTTATTGGAGGAATGCAAGTGGGTTATTGCTTAAATATTTTCCTGAGAATGATGCAGATAAGGTTAAGCACGAGTTCCATGTCGAATAATGTGAAGGCGACCTCTACTGGAAGACTACAACCAACAAAATCCTTAGAGCTGGTTACTATTGGCCCACCCTCTTTCTAGATGTACACAAGATGATAATGGCCTATCATAAATGCCAACTTTTTGAAGGAAAAACAAAGTTGTTGCCCTTACCTCTGCATCCAATCATTGTTGAAGCTCCCTTTCAATAGTGGGGACTTGACTTCATAGGAAAAATCCATCCACCCTAATCTGCCCAGCATAGACGGATTCTCACTATAATAGACTACTTTACCAAATGGATAGAAGTCATCCCTTCTAGACAAGCCAATGACTCTATCATCATAAAATTTATTGAGACTCATATCCTCTCTAGATTTGGTTGTCCTAGGAATATCATAACTGATAATGCTGTTGCATTTGGATCCAAGAAAATGGTTGAGCTCTGTAAAAAAATATCAGATAACATTGGGTCATTCTACTACTTATTACACTCAAGGTAATGGGCTAGAAGAAACATAATCAAGAAGTTGCTCGAGGACAACAAGAAGTCTTGGCACACAAATCTAGTACATGCACTATGGGTTGACAGATGAACACTTAAGAAATCTATTGGAATGTCACCCTAGCAGCTTGTGTATGGAATAGGTGCAATTTTTCCAACCAGCCTAGGTGTGCCAGTTATGAAGTTCATCCAAGAAGTGCAGTTTGAAGACAAGGACATGATCAAAAGAATAAATCAGACCATACATATTCAACAAAACAGAGAGGAGGTCTACAACAGAGAATCACAAAAGCAAGAGAGCATCAAGAAACTTTTTGATAGAAGGACAAAAGACAAAAATTTCAACATTGGTGAAAAAGTGTTAAAGTCAGACTCGAGGAGAGAAGACAAGGGAAATCATGGAAAATTTGATAACTTATGGCTTAGCGCTTATCACATTCATTCTACTACTGGTAACAATGCTTATTTCTTGCAGGAGTTGAATAAAGCTGAACTGTTTGGGGGTCCTGTCAATGGCAGGATGCTCAAACATTATTTCTCTTAACCATATTAGTGTGAAGCCTTTTTATCTCTTTTTCTCGCTATAAATATTTCATCCATTATTGCATTCAAAGTCATAAAAATAAAAAATACAAAAAACAGTAAAAGAGAGAAGAGAGGGTAGATTGTAAAAAAAATAAAGGTACAGCCCCATACCAAAAAAAAGAAACAAAGTCTAAAAGTGTGCAAGCTCAAATGCCACTCCTGATAAACACACTCCTAGTTAGTCATATAGCCTAATCATGACTAATTAGTTTTAAATTTACTGCTAATAGGTTAGTGAATCAGATTTTCCAAATAGCTTAATCTTGGGTTATCAGTTAGGTAGATTAGAATAGAAAATACAGGTTCAAACAAGCTCAAAATCCAAACCGAATATTCCAAAAGAAGAATGACTCTAATCTATGTAAATCATGAGTCAAAGATAGAAGAAAACTGGTTCTGATATGCTCAAATCTTGAACTAGAGAACAAACAGAGAAAAACTCAAACAAACTCAAAAACAGAGCTGAAGAAAAGAGAAGGATGTTCCTAAAACTTTCAGATCTGAAGCCTTCACCATTTTGATTTAATTTTCTGCAAATAATAATCTATGTGTATCTTGTTTTTATGCCATAGATCAGCAACAAGTTAGACTGTTCAATCCTGACTTGTATGCTTTTAAATTTCTTGTTTCAAAAATTAGAGAATAAAAATATGTTAGACAGTCTAATCCTAATAGATAGTAGTTAGGTAGAGAAGCTTATGAACTCAACTGTTTAATCTAATTTCATGGAGAAATAAGAAGTAGACTTAGATTTTTTTTTTCTTTCAAAATAATAAAATGATTGTAAAAGAGTTTGTTAATCTAAATGCACTCTCAAAAAAGAAAAAATGTTAGATTAGTAGGATTGGGTAGGTAGAAAGCTTGTTTGATAGAGTTCCATTGTTTTTCATGGCTGTTAACATTATCAGAACAAAATAAAATCATCCAAGGAAAGAAATTTGCAGCCCAATGGCTAAGGCATTGATCAGCCCCCCAGAGAATACAAGTCTGAAATTCTTGAGACCTTCAAGAAGGCACCATCCCCTTGTGGAGCCACTATTAGCCACCTATAAATTTTTTTATATCAAAAGGTGGCTAAAACATTTTTTGAAGCCTTCAAGAAACAATTTTATTGGCAAATTGTTAGTTCTTGAAGTCTTGTGAAGATAGCTTATCCTTTGATTAATCTTCACTGTTGTTTCCCTCTTAAAAACTGAAAAATATGTTGTTTTCCCTGAAGAAAAAGACTGCTGAAAAACTTCATTTTTCCCTAATTTTACCCCTCCTTTCAATCATTATTAACCTTCATTTGTATCCCCTTTTTCCCCATGAAATTCCTCTATTTTCCTTCATTTCCCTTCTTCCCTTCATAAAAACCCCTTTGAGAAGGTTTAAAACTCCTTTTTTACCTTATTAGAAGTTTTCAAATCCTTTGAAAAACCTTTAAAAATCATAAAAAACCCACTTTTACATTATAAGCCTAAGCCCCTTTGGGCTAAACCCTAAACCACTTCCCCACCATGCGACCTATCACCGGAAACAAGCGCTAAGCCCCAGGGCACTTATCGCAATCAGGACTTTAAGTGGGTGCATTTCCCTTTGTTTCTTACTTTCTTTCGATGCGAGAAAATATTGTTCAGTCGGACCCTGCCGCGATCTGAGCCATTGATCTTTTAAAATATCTAACGGTCAGCGTTGGTTCTACGTTGCCCCCCACCACATTCTCCACCATTGATCCGTTAAACCAATCAACGACCCAACGCTAATCGCATCAGAGCCTTTGCATTGGGAATATTTTAATAGTTATTACCCCCTCCGATTGGTCACCTTTCGATGGATTCCCAGCCATTGATCTTCCCTATCAGGCCTAGATCCGATGGCCCACATCCCTCTGTTCATAAGCCCATCCTTCTTCTTGTGACCTTCACATATTCATTCCCCACCGTTGATCTGGTTCTAAGATCAACATCCCTTGTTCACTCCCATTGGTGCTCTTTTCCCTTTTCCCTCGCCGATCGCGATCTTCTGATTGCATTTGGGTCGTCCATACACTAAGATCTGATGGTCTAGATCAATCCTCCCTAACCTTTGTTATTTTTCAAATGCCCACAGTGTAACTTCTTCGGAGAATCTTTGTTGTTGATCTCTGCAGATGAACGACCCACATTAACGAAAACTCCGCCTGACCCTCGCCTCATATTTTATTCATTTAACCCAAAGATTCGATCTGGGATGTTCATTCCACTCATCCGACGGTCCAAATTCAGCCTGATAGGCCCAACTCCTTTGGGTCCTACCTTTCTCCAGATCAAATCTCTGTCATTCATTCCTTGATCTGATGGTCAAGATTGAAGCCACTTTGACCCTGCCCCACCTCTTTCCGCTCCAAACTCCACTGTTGGATCTGCCAACCCTTCATCCAATGGCTAGGGACCCATATCACATGATTTTAATCCCGAAGGATAATTTTTCAAAGTTACGCGATATGGGTTGTTTCTAAAGTACACGTGTCAGTCGGGGACCTATATCGCATTCTTTTTGAAGAAAATATAAAACTGCCTTAATGTAGCGTGACACCAATGGTTTTTAATGCTGAAACCACTTTCCCCATTTACATTGTATTTCCTCATATTTTAATCTCTGTTGTTCATCGCATTCATCAAACAACCCAGGTTTCATCTAACCGTTAAACTATCACCCTCCACCCATCCTCCAAGGGACTTCATCGATCAACCTCCACTGTTGATCTCTGTGGCTGATCTCATCCGACGACCTAGGTTATTTCCGAAACCCCAAAAAAAATTTTAACTGCATTTTCCTTCTGCCTAAGGTTTTTCGCCCATTTCCTAGGTTATTTCTTCCATTTCGTGATAATGTAGCCGCTCTACATTATATTTCCCAGATCGATCTTGACCGTTGATTTTCACAGATCGACAGCCCCATCTTAATCTCCCCACCATTTATCCAACCACCTCCCATCTCACCCCGGCGAAGCAATCCTCGCTGTTGGATGCTTTCATCTAATGGTTATGATCTAACCAAACCTCTGAAGTAGTCTGAACCCTTCCCACAAGATTTTTTCTAATTTTTCTTTGTTGTGCAGGTTTTAATGGTTTTTTTAAGAGTTTTAAGAATAAAATTGAAGGTTGGGGATGATGATCCCCCAGGCCTTTATTCATCAATAATATCATTCTGCAGGGTTCAATGTCATGTTTCATTCGTGCCCCATGAGCACTGATGCCATTTTAAAGCCCTCTGTAATTCCTGCACATCATAAAGACACATCAAAGTTTAATCAAGCAAAGAGTATCAGTGTTAAAGGATCTAGTTATAGCAGAGATGAAGAATTGAAGAGTGTTTACACAGTTTTGAGGGATTACGGCCTAAATCAACTATCTAAAGCCTAATCCACTCAATTAAATGAAGTTTTAAGAACAGAGGATAGAAATTAGGCCTGATTAAGCCTAACACATGGAATTAAATCTAATTAAGAGTGCTTAGAGAAAAAAAATAATATATATTAGTCCGAGAAGCCTCCACTACCACATCAGAGGCTAATTGACTCCTCTCAGCTACCAAAACGCACCTGCAGCCTCAAAGCATTCAAAAGAGGCCAAGTAATTTCCAGAATAGAAGATATTCGTCTAAAGACAACTGGACAGTTATTTAGAATCAAAGAAGCTAATTTAAACTATCAGCAGAGTTATTAAAAAGATGACAAAGAGCCTTAAAGTCACCAAAATCTTCCTAGCAAGCTTAATACCTAATGTAAACCAATTAATACAGAGGAAATATCAGAAAGTTTCTTCATTGAGCCCCTCAAAGGCCGAGAAGCATTAAACTGTATTAATTGAACCTGGAAGATCTTTTATCCTATTCCACATCCTCATTTTTTCTATAAATACTTCTATAAAAGATGAGATAATGTTGTTCACTTCATATTTTTTGCCTGTAAATAGTTTATTGAAGCTGCTGTAAGCTCTGTTTGTAATTGAAGATACCTAAGTTGAGATGAAAAGTTTGAAGCTGTAGAGACCCACTGGACTTGAAGATTTTAACTTGTTTGAAGCATCAAATACAAGTTGATTTATGGGATCCTGGTCTATGTCAATGGTGATGTTTTTCTTATTGTAACTTGTTATTTTATTTCTTTTTCCATTCTATCCATGTTCTCTGATAAAGAACAACAATTGTAGAGTTAGGATTTACTGTCAAAGGTACCCTGCTCTAACTGATAAGCTTTATCAACATGTTTTCTTCCAATTGTGTTGTTTAAGAATGATTTAATACCATCCAAGCAGTTAGGAATGTTGGCATTTCCTCATCCTACTATCAAAACTAAACATTTTTCTTGAATGTTATTTTCAGTTTCTACCAAGTAAGGTTAAACTAGGGAAGTCTATGGTGAGCCCTGTCCTCTAGTTTTATCTCCAAAGGTTGTCTGAAAGTTTCCCTAAGAGTATGTTGAAAGAAGGCTAGGTTCAAAGTCCTTACCTGATATTAGATTATTCTTTGTAATCTTATGTGTTGTCTTCATAAGTTTTCTAAGTAAAGCAGATCTAGGGAAGTCTATGGTGAGTCTTGTCCTCTAGTTTCTTCTCGAACAGTTTCTTTGAAATTTTTCCCTTAGAATATGCTAAAATCAGGATAGGTTCAAATTCCTTACTTGATCTTAAGATATTATTTTTGTGTTTTAAATGTTTTATATTGAAATTTCATCAAAAGAAGGCTAGTTTCAAAGTACTTACCTGATCTTAGATTACTTTTATGTCTTTCTTAAGTGTATGCCAAAAGCAAGATAGTTTCAAAGTACTTACTTGATCTTAGGCTTCTCTTTCTTCTTCATTTGTTTGTTTCCCTTTCTTATTGTTTCATTTCATTCCATAAAATCAACTTTAAAGAGATCCTTAGACATAGATGAATTGCCCCATGGACCACTCTTGAACCTTGTCCTTTCAATTAAATCCTTCTATGACTCCATAGCCCAATGGATTGAAGCTATTTCTTGCCTATCTTCTTGGCTGAATCAATCTTTCACTTTCATTCACTTTCGCCCTTCATTTAGACTTCCTTCACCTTCACATATATTTTCCCAACCAAAACAAACAAAAACTTGTTCTTAATAACTAGCCTAATATCACACATAAAAGCCTTAAGGATAAATCAATATTTTCACTTATAGAGAGATCCCTCTCTGGATTCAGGAGGGCTAGATCCTAGAATCCCAAAGTGGTTCAAGTGTTCTCCCCGTAGCTTCAGTCTCACCAATCTGTTGAAATTACGGGGAGCTAATAGAACCTTATCAAAATTTATTCTTTTAAAACAAAAGCATCCATTTTTATTTTCTTTCCTAACATTTTATTCATGCCTTCATTTTTTTGGGAAATCTACCTCTAAAATTTTATTGATATAAATATTAAAATAACCATAGTCCTAAAATTTCTTTATTTTCTTTTTTTTTAATCATATCCTAACTTAACATTTTTATTTTTTATTTTCCCTAATATTCTAACTTCTCAAAACCAAATAATATTACAACAGCTACCACTATTTTGAACATAATCTATCATTTTCACAACTCACCATCATTTCTTGTGTTTGTTGTCGTTAGCATACATTGGTATCATGATTACATAAAGTAGTATTCAACCAATTCATAAATCTATACTAGTGATGCTTTACCATCTATTCATGTACATTCATGAATTTTGAAAAAAATATTGCGACATGCTTTCTTTAACAACACTCCATATGTGTGATTTATAAGCATATAACCATCGCGCGTGTCTATAAAATACATATTGCATGAACTAAAATTTTCTTTAAGAAATCACACGTTCTCACGAGACAAATCAATACAACTATTTATACACTCATTTAAAGGAAACTAACACATATTTATGATCTTCATGCATACAAATTACATAAAATTAATCAAAGAACTAACACTTTAGTTATTACTTTTGGTGCATGAAAATACATAAATAAAGATAACACAATGAATTTTGTTCCTATGCATGCAAATGGATATACTTTTTGAAATGATCTTTTCCAATGTAGGCTAACACAACATGTTGTCATTTCCTGCACATGAATGTATGATCTTTCCAAATGAATGCCAACAAAAATCTTGCATGGATATACATCTTATTCCAAAAGAAACTATGGTATTAGTGATGGTAGCATAAATTAATCACATATAATTTTTTGAAAGAAATATAGCTCAATATTTCTTCCATCCATGCAAAGAAAATATCTCTATAGTATAATGACTATTTGTTGTGCATGAAAGAACTTAGCATATTAGTACTTTAATTTGTGAAACACATATACTTTTCCTTAGAATTCTACCATAATTAGCTATTTTTTTCATGTAAGCAAATACATACATCTTTCTCAAAAGGAAGTTAATATAATATTGTTTCTCTATCTTTCTACATGCAAGTTTCCCATCCTTCCCTTTCAAGGAATTACCATAGATCACTGTGTTTTATGCAAAAGAACTAGTCAAGAATAACAAGGTTAACATAACCTTTTATGCACGTAAATCAATAAACTAACACAATTCATCTAGCCAAAAAATATTTTCAATATATTATTCTTTCCAAGACGATTAACATAATAACTTTCTCTACGCAAAACATATTTTCTATATCGCAATGAATACCATTTTGGTCAAAGTGACATGTGCTTTTCCTAAGACAATGAAATTTAATTCAACGCACATAATCAATAATCATGTTTCAAGATACAAGAATTGAATTCTTGTTCTCGTATGAACATGATTCATATCCATGTTTTAATAAAAAAATAAATTTCCATTTCAAGAGTTCTATCATATAATCTGTTATTTTCATACCTGCAACTATGAACTCTTTTTATAAAAAGAAACTACTTTAAAGATTCCATAGCTAAGCATGCTTAAGCCAGATGGCATCTGGGATAGGTGACCTCCAGGGAAGTCCTTGTTACCGGGTGCATATCCTGTAGGTGATGATTGATGCTATGTGATTCATTTCACTAGCTTCAATCCCACTTCGTCGCCCCTGTGAGGATCACCCGATGTAATGAGTGCTAAGTGAACTATTAAAAAATAATGGTAAATTAGTTAGTTACAAAAACATCTCATCAAAATTTTCACAAATGAATGACTTACTAAACACAATTTAATCCCCACAAGAAAAAAATGATATCTAATATAATGCACTATGAAAACCCTTTAATACTTCAATAAAAAAAGTGAAGGGAGCTCTACTTAATGGGTTCATGAGGAAAAATACTTTCTAAGGTTTTCCAAATGGGGTAGCAAGATAATTGGGATTGATTGTGGGGAATACTCAAGAGGTAAGCATGCATGAGCTTTAGGTGATCTATGATGGGTAACCTATGAGGAAGTCCTAGTTACCGGGTGGAAGCCCTGCAAGTAATGATTGATGCTATGTGATTCAATTCAGTAGTTTATATCCCACTTCATCACCTCTGTGAGCATCACCTGCTGCAATGAGTGCTAAGTGAACTATTCAAAAATAATGCTAATTGACTCATTTGAAACTACCTCTCATGGAAATGGTCATACATTAATGACTTACTTAACAGAGTTGAATCCCAAAAAAAATGATATCTAATACAATGCACTACGAAAACCACTCAATAATTAAATACAAAGAGTGAAGGGAGCTCTACTTAAATGGTTCATGAGGCACAATACTTGTTAAGGTCTTGAAAATGGGGTAGCAATCTAAGTGGGCTTGATTTTTGGGAAACTCAATAGTTAAATGCCCTTGAGCTAGAGGCGATCTGGGATGGGTGACCTCCTAGGAAGTCCTCGTTACAAGGTGCAAGCCCTCTAACTGATGATTCATGATATGTGATTCATTTCACTAGTTTCAATCCCACTTATTCACCCCTGTGAGCATCATCTTATGCAATGATTGCTAAGTGATTTATTCAAAAATCATGAGAAATTAGTGAGTTATGAATACCTCTCATTGAAATGGTCATAGTTGAATGACTTACCTAATGCAGTTGAACAAAAAAAATGATATCTAATATAATGCACTATGAAAAGGTCTCAATACTTAAATAAAAATAGTGAAATGAGCTCTACTTGAATGGTTCATGAGGCACAATACTTTCTAAGGTTTTGCAAATGTGGTACCAACCTCAGTGGGCTTCATTGTGGGCAAAACTTGGTAGATAAGTGTGCTTGACGCAAAGGCAATCTCGGATGGGTGACCTCCTGGGAAGTGCTTGTTACCGAGTTCATGCCCTAGAAGTGATTATTGATGCTATATGATTCATTTCACTAGTTTCAATACCATTTTTTAACCCCTGTGAGCATCACTAGATGAAATGAGTGATATGTGAACTATTCAAAAATAATGAGAAATTAGTCATTTACGAATACCTCTCATGGAAATGGCCATAAATGAATGAATTACAAAACATTTTTGAATCCCCCAAGAAAAAAATGATATTTAATATAATGCACTACGAAAACCCTTCAATACTTCATTAAAAAAAGTGAAGGGAGCTTTATTTGAAGGGTTCATAAGGAAAAATACTTTCTAAGGTTTTCCAAATGGGGTAGCAAGCTAATTGGGATTGATTGTGTGGAAAACTCAAGAGTTAAGCATGCATGAGCTTGAGGTGTTCTGGGATGAGTAACCTCTCAGGAAGTCCTAGTTACTAGGCACAAGCACTACAAGTGATGATTGACACTATGTGATTGATTTCACTAGTTTATATCCCACTTCCTCACCTCTACGAGCATCACTTGATGCAATGAGTGCTAACTAAAATATTAAAAAATAATGATAAATTAGTCAGTTACGACTACCTCTCGTGGAAATGGTCATAAATGAATGACGTACTTAATGCAGTTGAATCCCAAAAAAAATGATATCTAATACAATGAAATACGAAAAGCCCTCAATACTTAAATACAAAGAGTGAAGGGAGTTGTATTTGAATGGTTCGTGAGGCACAATACTTGTCAAGGTTTTTCAAAAGGGGTAGCAAGCTAAATGGGATTTATTGTGGAAAAAATGAAATAGTCAAGCATGTTTGAGCCATAGGCGATCTGGTATGGGTGACCTCCCAGGATGTCCTTGTTATCGGGTGCAAGCCATCGAAGTGATGATTCACGATATGTGGTTCATTTCACTAGTTTCAATCCCACTTATTCACCCCTTTGAGCATCACTTGATGCACTGAGTGCTAAGTTAACTATTCAAAAATCATGAGAAATTAGTCAGTTATGACTACCTCTCATGGAATTGGTCATAGATGAATGAATTACTTAACGCAGTTGAATCTCCCAAAAAAATGATATCTAATATAATGCACTGTGAAAACCCCTGAATACTTAAATACAAAGAGTGAAGGAAGCTCTACTTGAATGGTTCATGAGGCACAATACTTGGTAAGGTTTTGCAGATTCAGTACCAACGTAAGTGGGCCTGATTGAGGGGAAAGCTAGGTAGTTAAGTGTGCTTGAGGTAGAGGCAATGTGGGATGGGTGACCTCCCAGGAAATCCTGGTTACTGAGTGCAAGCTTTGGAAGTGATGGTTCATGCTATGTGATTCATTTCACTAGTTTCAATCCCACTTCTTCATGCATGTGAGCATCACCCGATGCAATGAGTTCTAAGTGAACTATTAAAAAATGACTGGAATTTAACATGTACGACTATGTGCCATGGAAATTTTCATAGATAAACGACTTACTTAATTAAGTTGAACCCAAAAAAAATGATATCTTAAAGACTATTGTTTCTGTGTATGTAAAACATACATTTTCTTCAATAAAGTTAGTAATCATTATCCATGTGCATAGAATCACATGTTCCCTTCAAGAAAATATAAACAATATTTTATTCTTACACAAAAATATAACTCATTGGTGATCTATATCATGCATGCAATGCATATTTATTTCACAAGAAACTTCGAAAAATAACTATTATCACAATGCATTTAAGCATATATTCTTTTTCAAGAAACTATGATTAAAAAAAATCATAGATACTATTCAAAGTAAAAACCTGACCACTTTCAATATTATCTCATCAAGAAATTTACATGTCTCATGCATCATCTTGGCTACTTAGCAAGAATCTCATGTAATTTATTCCACAAAAATGACAAAGCAACTAAGATTTTAACATACATGATTCACATGTAATATTTCTCAAAGAAACTAAATATTTACTTAACTTTTATGTGCAAGAATTAGTATCATTTCTCTCAAGAAATATAAAACTTAATAATTATAATTTAGTGCATTCAAAGAAAGTCAAACTAATGTGAATTCAAAACCACCAGTTTCTTTCCAAGAAAATATCTTGTAGAACACTTGCAAATACATTTTTATTTTCAAATGGTATTTTTAAAACAATCATTGTTTACTCCATGGTTATCAAGGAATTTATCTTAATCGGTTATTATTTTCAAACAAGAACAACATATATAAACAACACAATATTTTTCCAAGAAACAATTATTATTTACATACAAAAATCAACATGAAATTTTCCCAAAAAAATGGTTATTGTTTTCCGACATGAAAAACTAACCTGGGCTCTTCCTGACTTCTCTTGGAATAACAACTCATTAACTTATCTTCAAACCTAAAAATAATTCATTAAATTATCTTTAAACTCATGAAATATCTTCATGAATTAAACTACAAAATTATTTTACGGAAATAACCTTATGAATTTATCTTTTATATGCACAAATTATGCCAACTATTTTAGAAAGATAACACAATTACATATCTTTTTTGAAGAATATACTTTTCATTTCCCTTAGATTTTTCCTCTCCCTCAAAGTATGTGCATTTTAAAATACTAAATTGCTCCTTCACTCTCTGCTATGGGTGCACCATTCAGTGCCTACTTCAAAAATTAGGATTGCTCCATTCTACACAAGTAGTTGGTTTCTTTCTGCATTTTTAGCCTTCAGCTTTTGAGAATCTTTGATGATTGTGTGAGCTACATGAATCGGGAAATGAAAATAACAACGGATCTCAAATCTTCTTCCCCATTCCCGTTATGTACATAACGAAGATATCACAGTGATCCATGATGTCGCAACTCACTTAGGCATTTTGTCAAATTATTTGTGTGTATCCTCAATTCTCCCGAACTTGAAGTGTGTTGACATCATTGTATTTCCCAGGAAACAAATCTTCCTTAGGCATTCAAACGCTTCACTTGCTTCTACCATCTCACCAGACTTCGCATACAGCTAGATAAGTTGAATATTTTTAAGAATGTGAAACTAGAATCCCTCATCAATCATATGGGAATGAAATTTTCTGCCCTCTACCAAACTCTCTGGCATCAATGTAGAATTGTAAGAAACAACCATAGTTGATGGAGGTGATGGGAATGCTTCTATTTCCCATTAAATGCAAAACCTAGTTCAAGAAACCCTCAATTAAAAAATACTCTCCCACTGGGTTTTTTTCCTTACAGTTCGCCCTTCAACACAGAAGTGGCACCTGTGCGGACTTGGAGGAACGCTCATAACACTTAAAGTAAATTAAATAATTAAATCGCACTTATTACCAATGTTGAAGGGTTATATAAAATAATTAAGTCGCACTTATTACCAATGATAAAGGGTTATATATATATATATATATATATATATATATATATATATATATATATATAAAGTTTTTTTAAATTTTTTAATTAGATATAAAATAGCTTTCTATGTTCATATTATAAAAAAAATATAGTTTCTCATGTTTATATTATTAGGTATGAAAAATAATGCTAAGTAATTAATAACAAGAAAGTAAGGATATTTATAAAAATCTGTTTTAATTTTATTGTTAAATTTTAATTATAATAAAGTTTATATTATAATAGAGCTTATAATATGAGTTTTGTTGTAAGTAGTTTCCTTATTCCTTTTGTACATGGAAAGTTCTTTAATTTTATTGTTACATTTTAATTATAATATAGTTTATATTATAATAGATCTTATAATATGAATATATGATTTGTTATTAAAATTATAGTTTTCTTCACAAAAACAAGATCTATAAATTTCTAGAGTCATTAATGGAATTAATTATAATATGAATTTTTTTTTAAGTAATTTCCTTATTCCTTTTGTACATGGAAAGTTGTTTATGACGGTTCATCAACATGATAGAGTCCTTGTTAACCATTAATGGGTGAAAAACATCTCATATCTCATATCTTCTCATTACTTCACACATTCCCTTCTTAATACAATATTTAACATTTCCCACAACATCAAGGTAGGTTTACCACCACATGGTTTGTTACATTATGGTATAATATATTTCTTCAAATCTTAGATCAAATTTGACCCTGCCTAAGGCTAGGATTTACAACTTTGACTAGAAACGCTTGGGTGTGGGGTACAACCATCATGCAGCCATGTAACATTACATCATTTCAATTCATCTTCAACAAGTATTTGAATGCTTTACAATAGTATCAACATCAAGGTGATCCCTATCATTGCTTATCGAAGCTATCACTAGATACAAATCTTTCTAGTAGATCTCATTTCATTCAGCTCCGCTACTCACCTTATATAATATTGCAACTTCACCGAAAATTATTTGAGCACAAACCTCTATAGCAATTTCATGACGTCAGCAAAACTTACAGAGAACAACGATATGTATATTTCTCTTAAAATTTAAAGGGTATAAAAACGCTAGTAATAATCTCCTGTTGTAAAGAAATGCTCTTACATGCAACTTTTACAAACTCTCTCTAAGAATGTTCTCCTTTCTAATAAAAAATAACCAATCAATTAAAAAAAACCTCATATATCTCAACATTATTCTTTTATCTTTAGCCACCTTTCCCAAGCCTCTTAGCTTGAGGTAGCTTACAGTAGCATTAAAAATCACTTATGTAGTCTTAATCACAAAAAATGCCCTTGTTTACGGAAATAGTGGGCCCATAATATAATTTCATCTATAGCTTTCTGGATCTACTAGTCGAGCAATCATTCTAATAAAACACGCAAGCTAATAAGACCAAAAAACAAAAAGTTATTGTGTTTACATAGATGTAAAGTTATGTTGCCCATACAATATTCTATTTTCCTATATCTTCGTAATTATTAATAGACACTCCAAATTTGAAAAATAATCTCATGTGTGGTTTCCGTATGCTCACTTATTGTTCAAATTATTAACAATCTAGTATCAACTTATATCTTTCACTTGATTTCTTACGTCGACGATAATTTTTAAAAGGTGCGACTAATGGACTATTCCAAAAAAAATTATGTTTAAAATACATTTTATCCCTACTTAATTTCATTATTATATTCATGTTTCATTCATTTTCTTTCTTAAAACATAGATTATGACAATTAGGCTATAACTTGATATATTTTTATTTACAAATTTAATGATATAACTAATAACATTCGCTAACCGATCTCATTAAGTTTGTAAGGGACATTTATCATGACAAAGAACAGAGAATAATACCTTCCACTTGTTTTTTTCCGAACAAATGTTGTACAAACTATTGAATATGAAACATCAACATATATCCTTTAATTTATTGAGATATATTCTATAGCAATCACCTCTCTTCAAAATTCATTCTAGATTCATTAAATCTGCAGTGCATCTTCATGAATTAAGAAAAAAAGTATTTAATTGAAAGTGCATAGGTGACCACAAAATTCAATGAAGATTACGCTAAAAATTTTCCAATGTCACGTGGTGATGTTGATGTTCGGAGACATTTAAATGTTTTTTAGGAAATTGTAAATTTTTACATTAGGAAGTGAGTTTTGTTTTTAGAATAAATTGGAGGAATTATTTCCTAATGTAAATATAGTTTTAGTTTTCTTTATTTTGTGGCGCAGGGGAAACTATTGATCTTTTGTGACTCTTGGTTGTCCTATGTTAGCTTTCTTTTTTAAAGAGAAAGAGTATTTGAGAAGAGTAGTGGATAAATGGATAAGAAGAGAGGAGGAGCTCGAGAATGAGGAGAAGAGACAAAGGCTAAAAGAGTCTAGGGCGACATTGTATATCTGGATAGTTTAATGTGCATTTAAATTTGTTGAATGAGTAACTTATTTATATTCCTATGTTTATGTTTCTTTATACTGATAATGAAGTTTCGATTGATTTAACAATCTGAATGTGTCGAGAAATATGGTGGTTATAAGCATTAGGAGAAACTTTATTTTCTAGTTCAAGTGCAGTTTGGAGTTGAACATATATTCACATGTCCATATGGGTCATTGATCGAGGTAATGTGAGGGATCATGTTTTAAAGATGTAACTTCATATTGTTGTCGTAGTTTTTGATGATATGTTTAGAATAGATGTTGTTGGCATAAATACTGATGTGTGTTGTTATTGTTGGTATATGGTAATACCGTATGTGTTGTTGCTGCTATATATTGGTACTATGTAGGTTTGAGAACCTATAATCTCTTGAGTCAATTGGTATCAAGAGATGTTGCCTTATGACCTTATTTTTTGTGTTCTTTCATCATGCATATTTGGTATTTTATTGTAGTTTTTTCCAAACCTGTTGAGGAATTTTCTTCGTGTTTTGGAGTTGTGGCTATGTGGTATTTGCAGTGAATAAAGTGATGTCACAAAAAGCATAGCACCTTATTTTGTTGAATGTTGAAAAAACCCTTGTAGATTTGAGTTAAACTTAGAAAAGAGGTGAAGAAAGGCGTATGAAATCACTTTTTGTGTCAAGGAATAAGTCAAGGTTGTGGGAAGTCAATCAGAACAAGGTCAACTCCTTTTAGCTTGTATAAATTTGAAAAACATAGTTTTTTGGGGCACTACAAAATCATTCAGCAATACCTACTGGATTTTGTAACAATGCTACAAAATAATTTCATAGTGCCTATAGCATAAATGTTTTAGGGTTGCGTGTTTGGTTTTTTAAAAACCCATGGACCCGCTTGTTGTATCTTTCAATAATGTTGAATCCTAGTTAAGTTGGATGTGGTGAGAGCCAAAATTAGAAGAAGGATAAATATTTGTCAGGATATTAGAAAAAGTAAACGCATATTCATATTTTGGCTACCTATTTAAAATGTTACATGAAATATTGTTGGAAATATTTACAAATCTAAGTGTGGAGTTTTGTCCTGGGCTATTGGCATTCGGGGTCATCGAATTTTTCATCATCAATCTTGCGAGTGAAGAGAGGATTAAAAGAGATTAAATCCTCCTTTCCAATATACCTTGATTTTCTTTCTCATGTTAAAAACCATAATAAACTTCTTCAAGACCTAATATAGTTATTAGATCTCACTTATATATATAATCAAATCTTTATATAGATATATTTTTTCATTAATATTATAACTAAATTTTTATTGTCGCTAAAAATTTACTTTTTTTTTTCATTCTTAGACAGTGGAGAGCCTTTTTTTAGTAAAATAACATAAATTTCCTCTCTAATATTATTTTTATATATTGTACCCCATGTCACAATTATGGACAATCAAATCAGAATGATATATTATTTCTCAAAAATTGTTATAATAAGAGAAATTATAATCAAATGTATTCTTGAAATTCATAAGCTAATAAAAAAAACTCGATATGGGGGTTAGCAAATCTCATAATCCAATTTGACTTGTAAACAATATCTTGGGTATTATATGATTATTTTGATATATTGTACCCGGTGCCATAATTATGGATAATCAAATCAGAATGATAGATTATTTCTTAGAAATTGTGATCTTAAGAGAAAATATAATCAAATGTATTCTTGAAAGTCATAACTCATAAGCTAATCAAGAAAAAAAACTAGATATGAATGTTAGCAAATCTCATAATAGAATTTGATTTGTAAACAGTAGCTTGGGTATTAAATGAGTGAGTTTAATACTATATTGGAAAACCTAGGAAATAATGAATTTTAAGAAGAGTTTCCTTCATAGAGATCACCAAAAGAGAAAAGAGAACAAAACACACCAAAATAATAGTGCACAATTGCATTCTTATATCATCATAGATTAGTCTATAGTATAATTCATATATAATTTCAATCACCTTCAACGAGACAATATATCTATTTATTTCACACAAATATACATGCTAGCTGATAAGAAAAATTCACCATTACTCATTCTAATCAACTAGTTAACTACCTAATTAACCTCTCAATCAAGCTTCTTAATAAATATATAATTATTTATCAATTATGATGAAAATTTCATTATACCAACACCACTTAAAACAAAATTCGATTACAATAGTCTCTCTTATTGAATCGAATAATATTCAAACCTTCTCATTTAAATTCTAGAAAAAATTTTGAACCCCTCCATTTGATAAAATTATCTATTCTTGATTAGACATGTTAACATAAAATCCATCGGAACGAAAAAAAAAGGGTTCCCTTTTCCTTTATTCACTTTTACAAGTTAATTAACACTATTAATATCTTACAGGAGGGATATTGTGATATTGTTTACCATCTCTAAACCATATGAAATTGAAATTCCAATGTATCATATGTTGGTTGGAGCTAAGTTGCTTGACCTTCCAAAAGCAAGTTCCATGTCATTATGTGGCATCTTTTCTATAGAATGTTGTTTTGGGTAACAAAGTAATATACTTGCAAATGAATGTTTTTATTTATGTAACATTTATTAGTTTTCTCAAATTTATTTTTGTTATAAATGATATAAAGGGTTATAGAAAATGATATATAAATTAAAATATTTAAATTATATATTTTTTAAATTATTATATTTTAAATCATATATCTTTTTTAAACGAACTTCATATATATTTGGAATTTTTTTAACCTTACAAAGAAAATGTTTACTTAATTATGTTATTCTTTTTATTATTTTCATCTTCTTCTTTTTTATTAGTATTTGTGTTGTAGTGGATGTTTATTATTGAAAGTACGCAGCAATCAAAAAACATTACAAAAACAAAAACACAAAGTAAGAGGAAGAAGAAATAAAAATAAGAAAAGCGGAAGGGGAGAAAATAAAAGACAATGTGGGCCCTCCGAATTTCACATTTGATGGTTAATGTACAAGAAACTACTGATAGGATCACTGTCCATCTCGAAGCTGCTTGGTTCCAGAGAGATTCCAACAAGGTAACGAGCGCAACAATTAAGCCATTAGTTTCCCTTAGAGAGTCAAAGTAAAAAAAGTAAGTGGAGTTGATCAACGTTCAGGATTAATTCCAGGGGGTTCAAAGCCAGTCAAGTGATCCCGTTGGACAGTGGATTGTAGGTACACCACCCGACGTGCCAACATGACAACAATGTCATCAAGCGAGCGTGAACACCACTACAAACTAGTCACCCTCTTCCCACTTATCCTCGAAGCTAATTATTCCAAGTGTTATTCCATGTAACCCACTCATTTTTCCCACCGATACACCACCATAAAATGACCATTACCGTTCAAAATTATTCATCTTTTGGTTGTTTTTCTCCTTGCAAGCATCATTTTCTCAACCCGATGATCAATAGAGAGATTTCCTTACACCCACATTGTCCAACTATATTTTTTCACGAGGTAATTCATGGTCCCATTTCAATATAACACCATTATAATGATTAAAATGAAGAAATCCACCACAAAAACCTCAAAACCTCAAGATCCAACAACCTTGGGTCTCATCGACCCCCTCAAGGAAAAAGGTAGAAATTCATGACTCATTTTGTCCTCTTCACATACTAGACCTCAATTTCGAGTTGTATAGTAGTTACCTTTAAGTGGATGACCCCTTTCCACTCATTGAATAGAGGTTATATTACCTTATAGTCCTAATCAATTATCCCTTCCCTTCGTTTTCGTCTTTCCTCATGGCATTGTACATCAAGGAAAATAATTATCAATGTGCCTCATCTAATAGGGAGAATATTCTAGAAGCCACCTCAAAATTGGTCCAAAATGCTTTCACCTACACTAAATACCCTAATACTGAGAAATTATTTGAAGCTACCCTCATATATAGATACAATGAATTCTCAATTACAGAAAGACAAAACTTATTCTAGAAAATTTGAGCTCCAAACACCAAATTTTCCATAAATTCATAGGCAATCCTTATTTCTTTGTTTTTGTAAGTTGTGCAATCCATTTTAGCGACAATTTTGTTGAGATTAGGAGAGGATAGAATTACCCATGTCACAAAATTTGGTTTTGGGTTCCTACTCTCAATGATGAAGCCTAATACCATCACTGATATCCATTCATTCCTCACTGAAGCCATCATGTTTAAATTTAGCAACTTTACCTTACCTTATATTTCGTATACTATTCCATACTAGTTTACCTATTCTTTTACACTCATGCAGAGAAATTTGATTACTTGGGCCCCAACATTGTAGACACCAACAATCAGAGAAATTTTGTATTTGATTAGGATATGTCTCTAAAAAGAAACTCAACAATGAGAAATTTTCCTAGTTCATTTCCACCTTCATGTCTACTGCATATAAAATTATCAACAAAGTCTCCCCTCCTAGAGTCCTTTCCCAACAAAGAAATATTCTTCAAATTATAAAATATACTAGGGTAGCTGACTGAAAATTATTTAAAGATTGCACTAAAATTAGGGTATATTAGTTTGAACTTCCTCCTTATCAATTGACTGTGTTCATGCCCATGAGGAATTTTTCATTAGAGTTCATGAGGAAGGGCTTAAATTCCAACCAAGTCCACCTTTTTCCTACCAAAAAGGGTTATATGTTTAAGCTTCCAATGATTGTTGGACCGTTTTTTGTGAAATCAAAGACATCATTTCACAAAGTAGAAAATATGATAAATGAACTAAACTTTGAGATAGGATAGGTGTGGCACTATGATCCCCAAGGTGTAATCTCTAATATAAGCAAAGAGATTAATTCCTCTTCCTATAAACATGAAAGTAAACCTAAATTAGAATGGAATATTAATTTATATTATTGGCCTATCAATATAAATAGGGAGGTATAGACACCAATCAAAAAGGAGAAAATCCAGAAAATGAGTATTGTTAAAGCAGGAGATACAATTATGGAGGATGCATCAACAACCAAGAAAGATAACATTTAAGATCAAAGTAAAGAGAATATTGAGGTAAAATTGGTTGAGAAGAACCTATACAGGCCAAATTTCCATGTGCTCTTGGAACATCCTCAACAAGATTCCACCTCTAGTTCAACTGAGGTAGAGATTATGGGCTTAATAGGTAGCACATCTGCAACATGCCCGAAATAGGAGGAAGGAAAGATGAAAGAGGAGAAAAACAAGAATATTAGGGATGAAATGCTATCAACGAATATCATCTCATTATGTTCCCTACCATACCAGTCTTCTAGCTTCCATGAACCTTGACAGAAATCATATGGAGTGTTAATTGTGTCATCCTTCATTGTAGTCAATCCCATCTAGGCCATAGTTCAGAACAGTGGACTTGTATTTAGATATGATTAGTGTCCCCTTTCAATAGAATATCAAATTGCATAGGAAGGAAGTGGAGATGGTTTACATAAAATTTAGAAAGGGATCCTTCAGTATAAGTAAGGTTGAGAAGCTGCTAGAGAAAGGAGCGACAAAAATAAAGTAAGAAAAATCCAAATGAAGAGAACTTAATTTACATAATGAAGGCTTCAATTTGTTGATTATAAAACTTAGGGTATAGCCAATTTATAAAGATACCATATATTCCATAACTAAAGGCTCAAAGGTCAAGATTCAATCATTGAGAAAAAAGATTAAAATGCTTGCATCGCAACATGTGTAGATGAAGGAGTTGGCCCAAGTTCAATGTGAGAAGGATATCCTAGAAAAAAAGTTGATATAAAGAAATAATTAACTGGTGGCTTTCAGACTAAAGGTTAAAAAGCTATAAAAGAGGATTTATTCTCATATTTGTGTTGTTATTATGTTACACAATCCACAAAATCCCACAAAGCGGCTAACTAAGGCTCTCATTGATTTAAAAATATTAGAGAAAAAGCTTTAAAAAGTATAAATTGACTTTGAAAGCACCAAGTACAAAATTTAAAACAAGGATAAACAACTCAAGTACACCCAATCAAGTGTGGAAGAAATCACCAAAAAATATCAAGTGGCACAAGATGAAATTAAATTGTTGAAGAATAGTTTCAAAGGTAATATGTCCCTCGTTAAGGCTACACAGTGAATCTCACATTAAATCATTTATAAAAAGAAGAATATATGTGAACACGTGAAATTAGTTGCAGAACCAAAGGCTTTAGTCAAGCATACTAAATTCTTCATCTTGTCACCAGAAAATGAAGATGTTGAAAATGTCAAGACTGTAGAAAATTTTATCGATGGAAAATTTTAGGGGCTAATATTCACAGGTGTTGAGGTATAAAAGCTGTATTTTTAACAACTATTTATCTCACATTAATTATCAATCTAGGAGCGACTTTTAATTTCAAGAGTGTACTCAGTCTGAGGCAGCAATTTATCTAAGAGTAATGCCTTGTAATATGTAGTAAAATGTTTCAAATGCAAAAGTAAACGGATTCTTGAAAAATAAATCTAACTACAACAGCATAAACTCAAATGCTCTGAAATCTTAATTAAACCAATTTGCAAAACATCGATTAGGGATACAGTAGCAATAAATCCTTCCCTTAGAAATCGATGAAAGATAACCAATCTGGGAACTTGGAAGCAATAACCAGTGTCCTCTACAGTGGGTGATATTAAATAAATTGAAATGAAAGAAAACTGAATCTTCGTGCTGATGAAAATAACTGAAAGGAACAAAATATGGAAAGGAACAACAATATGAACATAAATTCTAATTCTAACGCAATCAAGCAACTAATCTCAATACTCCAATCCTGTTGACAGCCAAGACTATGAAACAATTCATTGGAATGAATCATAAATCAATGGAACAACAATGCTTTATAAAATATAGCAAGATGAATGTGATGGCAAATACGATCCTTGCTAAGATAGAATAGCAGTGCAATTCGTTAACGTATACATCAAATCCAAATTCAATCCAACAACAATCAAATAACTCTGTAATCGTAATGAATCTAAATGCAATTATCAAACAATTGAAATAAAAGAATAGAAATACAAACAGCGGATCGCTCCACCAGGGCCGGGCCCTCAACCGCCGGTGAAAGCGCCGTTGGGCTACTGTAGAGCTTGAGAAATGGAACGAGAACACCTCTTTGTATTAATAAAAAATGAATAGCTTTTACATCAATTGATATTTGATCACAAGAGTCAAGGAATTACAGTGTTACAAAGGGAATTCAATAATCATCCATTGTTCTTCAATACACAATACATGCTCTCCATTTATAATCAGAAGGAAGAGAAATTAAATAGAAAATATGATCTCCCATAAAAATATTGGATTGTTCCCAACAAATTGATCAACCAGAAAATATATTTCCAATAGTCTTTCAACAAGAGCAAGGCGAATTTGGCTTTGCAGCTGAGATTTGGAGGACGACCGTAACAATAAATCTGAGAGAATCGTGCTCAAAGGACCCTGTGTTTCTCTCAATATAGGTGGAATCTGGGCAAACCATTCTTCATTAAAGTTCATTGGGTCCGTTCTGGACAAAACCCATGTTCCGTATTTTCCAGATTCTTCTTCATTTGCCTAGAATCGTAACCGCAATATTGTCACTTATTATTCCAGCGAATTTCTGATTTGGAATATTTGATGATGATTTGGAGATCAAATCTGCAATCTGGAAAATTTCTTGCAGGCTAAAATGGAGAGTGATATCACAAAATATATTAATAAACCATCATTGATAAAATCATGCATAATAATCATCAATTTATTAAAAATAATGGAGAATAAATAATATTCATCCATAAGAGCATAAATCATTATAAAATGGATTTATATGATAAATTATAATAAATGACATGATAAAGAAGAGTAAAATTTGATGAAATAGGTGTTAAAAAGTGGTCGTGTTCATGGCCCAATAGCAGGTAGACTAATTTTCCATGCTTTTTCGAAAAAAAAGATTCGCCAATTCCCATTTTTTTTTAAAATCGATTCGCCCAAATTTTATAGTATAAAAATATTTTACCCTAAAAATCGCCAAAAATTTATATATACTAATATAAAATGATTACAAAACTAAATATTTTTACCAAAATAACATCAAAATTATTACGATTCACATATTGGGGACTACTAAGATTCACCAAGTTTTTAAACTTTAAGATAAATGTCCATCCTTAAAATTTTCTTTGAGTTATTTTTTATCAGATATCTCAATCATAAATCATCTAGTGATGATAGAGCCATGGATATCATAAATATGATAGGTAGTGTTATTCATGTTACTAAAATTTTTCAGGAAGAAGTAGTGAGGGCTAAATTTAAGTAGTGTTTAAATCATATGGAAAGGTTGGTAGAAACATTCAAATCCAAATTTGATGAGAGAACTAGAGTAGGATTTCCTAGTTTTTGGTATCTTGAAGGGAACTTGCTTCCATGGGTGAAATACGAACAACTCTTAGTTGAAAACAAGAGTAAAGTAGACTTCTCTCATAAAAACACTGCCACTCTCAATGAAACAACTATTGTAACCGATTTGCAGACAAATTTATAGCTTCTTTAGCCGCTGAAGACCCTATTTGCTACTAAGAAAAATTACACCAAGCTTACAAATATGAAGATGGCCTTAAATGATCTCATTCCCACTCCTTCTACAGACCCATCATTATGGAATAAATGTGATGAGTTTGTTAATCCTCCATTATTCTGAACAATCGAGCCTTGCTCTACCTCAAAATATCAACAGATCCAACAACGAAGATATTTTTTATTTTTAAATCATGCAAATTTCATGTCATTTCTACAATTTTTTAAATATTCCATTTTCACTAAGTGAGTCAAGTTTGTTGTGTAATAATTAGGATATCTAGACTAGTTTCACTCTCACACAACTGGGTAGTTTAGACAGTTTTAGCACCACAACATATTTTTTAATTGTTCTTGTCTCTGATTCTACTTAAAAAAGTGAAGCAATATTAGTTAGTAAGGGTTCGATTTTCTATTCAAAATACAGTAACCTTTTTTCAAGCTTTAAAAACTTTGGAGCTCATGATATGTATATTTTTGTTGAAGAATAATGAAGATTTTTTAGGTGATTCCAAGCGTTAATATGTGCAGTATGTGTTTCTATCTTTTTTTATCATTTCATATGTGTTTATTTCCTCACAAAAATTGTGTGATTCTAGTTGTTAGATTCAATATTAAATAATAAATTTACCTATGCTATGTTATGGCTAATGGTACCTATAATGTATGGGATTGAATTCCTTAAAATGTGCTCCATGAATTTTTCATTTCATCTCTTCAATTTATTTCAATATTATACTAAGATTTAGTCTATGGGATTGTATAACTAGCCCACTACACTAGTTTCTTTTTCTTGTATTTCTTCTTTAAGCTATAATACAAAAATGAATGAAATGAATCTTTCTTTGTATATGCCACCAAATCCGAGAATTAATTATTTGGAATAGAATATTTATGTATGAATTAAATTTTCCTCTGAGTAGGGTAATTGAATGAGATTTAGTCATTTTATGTCTAATTTCTGAGAAGAAAAAACCTTTTCTTGGAAACATATTAATATGTCCTAGGCACTGACCTTTCCTCCACCTACGAGTTGTCTCTAGGAATGGAAACATATTCAAAAAATATTTTTAGGGAATGAATTCAAAATATATTTCCCTGGTATAAATTTAGTGCATTCCTCTGTCTAGTGAGAACAGGAATTTCGGGTTTATATCTCTCACATTGGTGACTCCACTATATAATTTTAAGTTGGAAACCCTATATATTCAGAGGCCACACACTCATTTGGATGTCTGGTCAGAGATCTCGCACTTAGATGTAGTGTTGAGACTTTTTTTCCAGTATTTAGATACATAATCTAGAAAATAGTTCAATACCTTTCGTAACAAATAAATCAAAACATTTGAGGAGTTGGAGAACATGTTTATGCAAAAATGGGGTGCGAAGAAATATAATTGATATTTTTAGGATGAATTTATTGCAATACATAAAAGTCCCAATGAAAATATCACCAAATTTATACAAAGATTCAACAAATTGTATAACAACATGTCTACTGGGATTAAACTCCCACAAGAAATAGCTAAGTTGTATTTTTTTGGAGACTTTGAATCTAATTTTGGGTTTACTCTAAGAGAAAGGAAATCCCTCACACTAGACCAGTTCTAGAAGAATTCTCTAAAGGTAGAAGAAAACTTTCCGTCATATGGTAAGTTAAAGGGGAAAGTAGGGCACAGTGTTAAGAGAAAGGGGAAGGATGAAGATAGTTTCTATGGTCAGGAAAATGACTTCCAAGACTAGAAGTTAGACAACATGAATAAGTTGATCAAAAGCCTCTCAAACAAGCTAGTGAACCTAGAATTGGAAAACAAAACCCATCCTAAAAAAATGCAACAAGGTCCCAATAAAAACTTGAATACTTATTATATGAGAACTCCATTGCAAATCGTTCTTAGAAAAAGAAAATACCAATAGGAAAAAATACAACCTCCCTTGTATATAAAACATGAACTTGAAGAAGGAATTGAAAATGTGATTAAATTTGAGGAAACTCAATACTTAACTTTTTCAGAACAAGAGTATGAAATAAAATCCCACGAAGGGGAGGAAAATGACTGAGATGATCCTTTGGGTAAAGAAGAAATAGATGCTTACCGTAAGTAGTTATCATATTTCATTGAAGATGAGTATCATAGAAGATATGACTTCAGGTCAAGGAAAATAAATCATATACAAGATCAAAATGAATAACTTGCCAAACCGGCCACCCCTATGTGTAATATCTCGTTTTGGGGATATCTCTAAAACATAGAAAAATCCAACCAGAGATTGACTAGGAGGGAATTTACTGGATATGTTGCCTCTAAAAGAGCACAAGATCCAGAGGCTACCTAGCCCTTTCCAGACACTGTCTAGGAGTGAAATATAAACACACCAAGTGGTATAGTACTAGAGCACTCAAAACAATAATAAAAATAGAAAGAGAATACAGCAACTACGGCAACTCAACCAGAAAACATAGAGAGAAAATTCTGAGCCATGTTATTAATCTGAGAAATGTAATGAAGTACAAGAGGCGATCTTCCGCAAGGAAAGTGAGAAAAAACTCTCAGAAAAGATAGGAAATGGCTGCTCTATGAACTGCATCCCAGCTACTAGAAAAAGGTCATGTAGCTGCTACTGCTGGAATCAACTAAAGATTAGGGGATGATCCCCTTGCCAGAATGAGATAAAAATCAGCAAGTCTCCCCTCCTCGACAACCCAGACAAGATCCAAAAACCATTCCAAGAATGGCGAACCCTAGAAATCACCAGAAACTGCCTTCCCAGTGAATTACGCTGGCCTCCAAGGCACTGCGTAGTGGCTAGATAGAAATAGCTGAAATACTGCCACAAACTCTACCAAAACCCTCCGACGGGAAAATTTTGACCCTCTGCTCAAAATCCTGGCGAAATCACTTGCCTAAACCCCAATCCGAAGCTCCTCCACCATGGACTGTGTCCTCTCTCCCAGTGAATGCACAGTCTCTATAAGCTCCAGCTTCGCAAAAAACCCAAACAATGAAACGACTCACAAAATACTGAAAAACAAACCTTGCCCAAGCAAGCAGTTGAAGTCCCCTGGGGCTAAGGGTGAGATCTCCGACTGGACACACTCAATGCACTAAACAGTGCTGCAAACAGGCTAAATAGTTGGCATGCTCAAGAAGACAAAAGTATCACTCCAAAATAATCAACTCAAGAATGATCCAAATGAGGAGGCTCCTCCATATTTTATAACATTGGTTTCCCTCCAAAACCCGTCATAGCCTCTCTCTCCTCCACATCCTCATCCTTATCTGTGGAGAAGCTTCTAGAGTGCACATAGGCCCCCCTACTCTACATGGTGTTTGGCTCGCTTGATCCCCCCCTTGAGTCACAACGTTGTGCTACTAGGCGGATGTCTTATTCTACTAAAGTGAGTTAGACCCTATTTACTCACTTTTTGTTTATTTACAACCCATAGATGACAAAAATATAAAATATCGAATATTCAAATTAGTTGTCACTAATTAGGAATATTACAGTCCCCCCTGGAGAAATGTTGCTTGCCCTCAAGCAACTGAAGTGATGGATGCTACAAAATCTTCTCGCTCTCCCAAGTGGCATCCTCATCCGGAAAATTATTCCACCTCGCCAAGAATTCCCGGGTTGTCCTGCTCCGTAACTGCCTCTCCCTGGTATCAATAATGGCCTCTGGCTGCAACAACAAGTTCCCCTCATCATTTGTAGGTGGTAGCTCCTCTGTCACCATCACCTACTGTCGCAGCACCTTCTTCAGGGATGATACATGGAAAATGCTGTGGATCTTGCTACCTTGGGCCAGCTCCAACTCATATGCAACCTGCCCAATCCTGCGTATCACCTTGTATGGCCCGTAGAAATGAGGCTTGATCTTCTCATCTCCCTTGTGCTCCAGCGATGACTGTCGGTATGGCTGTAAGCGTAGGTAGACCAAGTCCCCCACCTCAAACTGTCGCACCACCCGAGCTGTGTCGGAATACAGTTTCTGCTGGTTCTGTGCTGTAGCCATGTTGTCCTTGAGAGCTCGGAGGATATCCTAACTCTCTTGGATCCACATCTTGGCTCTACGAGCCTTACTCACACCGAACATCACATCAGCAAATGATAAAGCATGGTACCCATACAAAGCGTAAAATGGTGACATATCAATAGACATGTGATGTGTTGAGTTTTAGCATTACTCCCCCAAATTCAACCATCTCAACCATGCTCGCTACTGCCCACTAACATAGTTATGCAAGTAGCCCTCCAGCCACTTGTTAACTATCTCCGTCTGTTCATCTGTCTATGGGTGGTAACTGGTACTCGGTGTCAACTCTATCCCCACTAGCTAGAAAAGCTCCTCCCAAAATCTGCCCATGAAGCGGCTGTCCCTGTCACTGATGATGCTCTTAGGAAGACCATGCAACCTGAAAATCTCCCAGAAGAATAGCTCGGCCACCTATGCTACTATGTAATGCGCGGATATGGCGAAAAATTCTGCATACTTTGTCAGTCGATCAATGACGACAAAGATACAATTCTTTCCCTCCTCCATGGGCAACCCTGTGATGAAATCCATCGATATGCTCTCCCATTTCCCCTCCGGAATGGGAAGAGGTTGCAACAACACTTCGGGATGGCTCATCTCCCCCTCGTTCCTATGACAAACATCGCACTCCATGATGTTCTGGAGCACATCCTCCTTGAGGCCCCTCCATGAGAACCTCTCTCTAATGGCCCTATAGGTTTTGGTAAACCCCTGATGGCCTGCCAATGGAGAATCATGTGATGCCTGGAGTATCTTCTTCTTAAGCTGAGATCCCTCAGTCAAGAAGATCCTGTCCCTGTAATAGATGATCTCATCGACCACCCTGTACCTGTCATCCGCCACCTGTCTATCCAACACCTCACATGCAAACCTGTCCTTGGAGTACTCAACTAAAAGTCAAGCCCTCTAATCTGTATCCAAGCTCATAAGAGATAACATGGCTGGTCTATGTGAAAGGGCATCTTCTACCACGTTATTCTTACCCTTGACATACTGAATGTCAAATTCATATGCTTGGATCTTACTAATCCACTTCTGTTGCCTCTCCTATAGCTGCTTCTGCTCCAAAAAGAACCTGAGGCTATTATGGTCAGTCCTCACCCTGAATCTGTTCCCTACAATATACTATCGGAATTTGGGCAAGTCATGTATGATGGCCAACATCTCCTTGTCGTATATGGAATATAACCTCTCATGCAGAAGGACCTTCCGGCTCTCAAAAGCTATAGGGTGTTCCCCCTGCATCAATACTACGCCGATCCCCTCTCCCGAAGCATCACACTCCAAGACAAATGGCTATGTAAAATCTGGCAACACAAGCACTGGGTAGCTACTCATCACCTCCTTGAGCCTATAAAAGGCTTGCTGCGCTGTATCTATCCAATTTAATTCCCCTTTCTTCGTCAAATCTATAAGGGGTTCAACAAGCTGTCAGAACCCTTTGACGAAATTCTTGTAATAGGCACATATCCCAATGAACCCTCGAAGTTCCGTCACATTCTTCGGCTCCGGCTAATCTCTGATGGCTCTAATATTATCCTCGTGGACTCTCACACAGTCCACTCCAATGATGTAACTCAAATACAACATCTCTGTCATCCCAAACTCACACTTGTAGAGCTTAGCATAGAACTGTTGCTCTTCCAAGATGCATAACACTACCTCTATATGCTTGAGATGCTCCTCCCAAGTCCTGCTATATATGAGTATGTCATCAAAGAAAACTAATACAAACTTCCTCAAATGACTGCGAAAGATATGGTTCATGCAAGATTGAAAGGTGGCTGGTGCATTGGTCAGCCCAAAAGACATAACCAAAAACTAAAAGTGCCCATAATCACACCTGAAGGCGATCTTGGGAATATCCTTTTCCCTCACGCAAATCTGGTGGTACCCTGATCTCAAATCAATCTTTGAGAAGAACTTAGGTCCTCGCAGCTCATCCATGAGCTCATCGATCCTGGGTATAGGGTACCTGTTCCTCAGAGTCTTCTTGTTCAGGGCCATGTACTCAATGCACATCCTCAAGGTGTCGTGCTTCTTCTTCACCAGCACTACAGAAGAAGCGAACAGATTCATGCTCAGTTTGATGTGCCCAAGAGCCAACAACTCCTGGATGGCCCACTCAATCTCGTCTTGATAGGCTTTGGGATGCCTATAGGGTGTAGTGATCACCTCCTGGATACCCTGCTCCAGCTCGATGGTATGCTCAAATCCTCTATCTGGTGGCCAACCTGGTGGTATATCTCCAAACACTACCTCATGCCTTTCAAGGATAGCCTGTATCTCTAGATGAACGGATCGACTGGTGGTCTCTGCCTCTGATGCCTGCAACTCAACCACACACTCTATGTTTCCCTTCCAGAATTCTTTGTCCATCCGGTGTGCCAAAAATATCTAAGGTGGGTAAGTATGCATCCCGTGGATCTTCTCATGCTTCCCGGTCTTGTTGTAATCCCACTCCATCTCTAAGGCCTCTCAATCTGTGGTGACCTTCCCTAGAGTAATCATCCACTGAACACCCATTACCACATTGGTATCTGGTATGTTGACCATGAAAAAGTGATCAGTCACGGTGTAAGTACCCATAGTCACTGCTAACTCTGAAACATACTGGGCACACTGCATCGTCTGGGCTCCCAGGACCAAGACTGAAAATCTGTCAAAAATCTCAGTCGGTATACCCCTTTTCTCGACCATGTGTGCATCAATGAGGTTGTGTGTTGCCCCACTGTCAACCAAGACTAATACTCATTGGCCACATATTTTCCCACGTACGTGCAACGTCAAATACTTAGGAACTCCTCGCAAAGTTGCAAGGGCCCCTCCTGTGGGTGCAAAAGTTGCACCTTCCATCCCTGGAGGTGGAGGCGGCAACTGAACCTATGCCATCTGACTATCTCCTACCTCCTCATCATCCTCCTCATCCTCTTCCTCGCTATCTTCGGAGAAGACCTCAATGAAGTGTGCTTTGCCAGCAGCAGACCTATGCCCTGGTGCGCACGGCTCCTGACAGGTGAAGAAAAAAGGCTTCTTCCTCAACTCCCTCCTCGCCTCATCATCTACCTGTGCTCGTCTTGAATTCCCCTTTGGAGGAGGAACCCTCACATCCTTCCCCTTGGGCTAGAAACCCTGTCTCTGGGGGTAAGGTGTCCGCGTCCTAGGCAATGCATCCTATAAATCCTAGGTCCTACTAATAGCATCTTGGAGTGTAGCTGGTCTAGTGGATCTTACTAGACCTCAAAGTGGCTCTGCCAATCCCTCCACAAAGATATAGATCATCCGTGTCGCAGATAGATCTGGCACCATCACCGAAACCCTCAAGAAATATGCAATGTATGTCTCTGGGCTCCCTGTCTGTTTGAGCTTCGTCAACTTAACAAAATGTTGTTCCAGATCCCTCCGCTCAAAATGCTTTATCAATCTCCTGGTAAACTTGGCATATGTCGTCACTGTGGAATGACCGAGTGTCACCATCCCATGGAACCACCAGTCCTGGGCCTCACCATCCAAATTTAATGTTGCCACCTTGATGGCCTCTATCTGCGACATTTGGTGAAGCTGGAAATAAATGTCCAGCTTCTCCACCCAAGACCTTGCCGAAATGTTTGATGATCCATCAAATGTAGGCAAATGCAATCTACTAGAGGCACGGTGGGAATATCCATCATGGTAATGCCGGTGCCCTCTATGATGGTTGTGGGGTCTACTATCCAGCTAGAGCTACACGAAATCTCTGAATGTGAGAGCATCCCTAAACTCCTGCCCATAGGTCTGATACTCTGCAAAATACTCATCTAAGTGTCTAAGATCTGCCTCCTGCTGGGCTCCTGTCCCTGTATTTACTCCCAAGAAAGTGGGCATGGTAGAGTGGGTAGGTGCACATGAAGCCATCGGCTGAGGAGAATCACGCCGAGCAGCACCCTACTCTGGAAAATGATGGGATGTACCTGATCCTTCTCCAACCTAGAAAACCTTTGGAGTCTCACGCTGCCTAGCCTCCACAGCTGTGAACCTCTACCCCATCACCTCAATCTATCTAGCTAAATACTTCAAAAACTTGAGGAGTCCCTCTCCAAACTGTTTGGCCTCTTTGTCATCTTCCATTGGCTCTTTCTCTCTCAAATCTACTACAAGCTCCACCTGATCTGTGTCCATCACAGGCTCTCTCTCCTGATCTGTGTCCTCTACCCGAGCACAATATTCCTCTTCGTAGGTGGCCTCCAACCTACGCTCACGGTATCTATACTTCCTTCCTCTATACGGTATCTTTCCTGATTTCATAGACCACAGGATGAGCCAGAACTATGCTATGATACCACTGTAATATACCGTTTCGTGGATATCTCTAAAACACGGAAAACTCTAACCAAATATTGACTGGGAGGGCATTTACTGGATATGTCGCCTCTAAAAGAGGACGAGATCCGGAGGCTACCTATCCCTTTCCAGACTCTTTATAGGAGTGAAAGATAAACACACCAAGTGTTATAGAAATAGAGCGCTCAAAACGATAGTAAAAATAGAAAGAGAATACAACAACTACGACAATAACGACAACTACGGCAACTCAACCAGAAAACATAAAGAGAAAATGCTGAGGCATTTTATTAATCTGAGAAATGTAATGAAGTACAAGAGGGGATCTTGTGCAAGGAAAGTGAGAAAACGCTCTTAGAAAAGATAGGAAATGGCTTCTCTATGAACTGTGTCCTACCTGCTGGAAAAATTCCATGTAGCTTCTACTGCTGGAATTGACGGAAGCTTAGGGGCTGATCCCCTTGCTGGAATGAGATGAAAATCGGAAAGTCTCCTCTCCTTGACAACCCAGACAAGATCCAGAAACCATTCCAAGAATTGTCAACCCTAGAAATCACCATAAATCGCCTCCAAGGCACTGCACAGTGGCTAGATAGAAACAGTTGAAATACTGCCACAAACTCCGCCATATCCCTCCGACAGGAAAAGGTTGACCCTCTGGTCAAAATCCCAGCAAAATCACCTGCTAAAACCCCAATCCGAAGCTCCTCCACAATGGACTACGTCCTCTCTCCCAGTGATTGCGCAGTCTCTATAAGCTCTAGCTCCGCAACAAACCTAGACAATGAAACAACTCACAAAATACTGAAAAACAAACCTTGCCCGAGTAGGCACTCGAAGTCCCCTACGGCTAAGGGTGAGATCTCCGACCGGAGACACTCAATGCACTAAATAGTGCTACAGACAGGCTAAACAGCCAGCATGCTCAAGAAGACAAAAGTCTCACTCCAAAATCATCAAGTCAAGAATGATCCAAATGAGGAGGCTCCTCCATCTTTTATAACATTGGTTTCCCTCCAAAACCCGTCGTAGCCTCTCTCTCCTCCACATCCTCATCCTTATCTACACAGAAGCTTCTAGAGTGCACGTAAGCCCCCCTCCTCTACGTGGTGTTTGGCCCCCTTGATCCCCCCCTTGAGTCACAACACTGTGCTACTAGGCAGATGTCTTATTCTACTGAAGTGAGTTAGACCCTCTTTACTCACTTTTTTTTTATTTACAACCCATAGATGGAAAAAATATACAAAATCGAATATTCCAATTAGCTGTCAGTAATTTAGGAATATTACACTATGCAAGCTGATAATGTAAAACAAATTGTGGGAAAAAATACTGAGGGGGGGGGGGGGGGTGTCAATAAGTATTTACGAGAATCACAATTTCAACTCTCCTTTTACATATTTCTATACGTGACTTTGATTATCCCAACTAGTGTATTTATGCGGATATCCTAACAGAAACATGTGTATACCCAAATAAATTTTATTGTTCAGAAAAACATTTAGAGACATTTTTTTAGCCTAGATCATCATTTATGCATTATACAGTTAAGCAGTAAACATGTGAAAAAGTAACAGAATACACATCACACAAGAACAACAAGTTTTAAGGTGGAAACCCAATTTGGGAGAAAACCACCAATGTTGCCGTCTCCATATTCAATATTTATTCTATGGAGAATTTTTTTGAATATTGTACTTATACAGACTCATATCAGTACGAAGGCAAGTACTTGGAAAAGGCTACAGCCTTCTCTCATTCTCTAGCTGCTACTAGAAGGGAGCACCAACCCCCTGATATTGTTTACTAGCCACTACTATAAGGGAGCTACAACCCCCTGAATAGAACACCAACTTCTACTAGCAGGAAGCTTACACTTCCATACTGAAGGCTGCAACCATTAGACCCACTACAGACCATGTTTCATCAATTTTCACACTAGATCCAACATCTTCAACACCACTCTATATATAGATCAACGCTAACAACCATAACCCAAAATTTAAAATGAAAAGTAAGATCACTGTAACTGGAACATATTAATAAACCCCAAGAACCAAGTTCAACCTTCATCATTCATCTCATTAAAAGAATACAGTACTTCAATTTACCGTAACCTGCGTGTATACATTCTTTCCTCCACACCAACCTACACAAGATCTGTGAATACTGAATTTCTAGAGTTTTTTCAGACTCAAAAACAAATCTAAGACTTCCAATTATATATCTTTTCAGATTTGCAGAACCCTAATTTAGTTATCCTCTTTAATCATATTTAATCCCTCATTGATCATATTTGTACATATTCTACTAGCAACATTTACAACATTCAATCAACCGAGATTAATATGAAGACTTCGTTGACATACATTAGAAATATAGTAGAAATAAACATATAACCTCTCCATCAATCTTTAGGAAACCCTGACTTCCATATGCTTTTTTGCTGAAGCAAATCCACGTGTATACGTGATTTCACCATGACGAACCAGCGTATAGATCTATAAATATTCAAGTCTGCAAAGTTTTAAATCTATACACTTACGCATAATTTTTCCTTCATTTCAACAATCATGTGCTAGGTCAGATATCTTACCATTTCACCAATATATCAAGAAAATACATAGTCATTTCAGGTCTAGACATCCTGATCGATCATTGTGTCCATGGGTGCATTTTAATTTTAGATATATGATCCAGGTGGATTAAACAGGTATAAGTACAAGTTGTTTAAGTACAAAGGCTCAAAAATCAAAGTGTCCAAACGTCTCTTGAACTAGGTTCAGGTTGTAGATATTTTCATTTTGATTGGAACAGCGTGGACGTCAATCAATTCTAAGTCTGTATGAAGAAGATAGGAGGAGTCAAATTTTGAAGCTTGACTTGGTGATGTGGCAACTTAAGGAGGTGACAATTTGGAATAAATACAGCCACTGGATTCCGGGAAAATTTGTGGGATAGTTAAAACATCCCCTTCGGTAAAAATTCTGGAGACCTTGAAACAACCTAAAACCTTATTGTAACAATATATATATATATATATATATATATATATATATATATATATATATATATATATATATATATATATATATATATATATATATATATATATATATATATATATATATAAAGGGTGGAGGGCCATCAACCCCTCCACCCCACGCAAATCAGAATAACTTAATATAGTTGGGGAGCGGGTTGCCAAAACCACCACCTTGTAGTACCCATACTTCTGCAGACCTAATGACCACATATGAATTAAGATGGGGTGGGGATTGTGAACCCCACTGCCCTCACACTTGACTATACAGAGCCTACGGTGGGAGATTCACGGGCGAGCCGCCCAATGCGACCCCAAAAATATAGCTGCAATAAAAATATAACCTCTCCATCAATCTTTAGGAAACCCTGACTTCCATATGTGTTTTTGCTGAAGCAAATCCGCGTGTATACATGCTTTCACCGTGATGAACCAGTGTATAGATCTATAAATATTCAAGTTTGCAAAGCTTTAAATCTATACACTTATGCATATTTTTTCTTTCATTTCAGCAATCATGTGCTAGGTCATAGATCTTAACATTTCACCAATATATCAAGAAAATACATAGTCATTTCAGGTCTAGACATCCTAATCGATCATTTTATCCATGGGTGCATCGTAATTATAGATATCTGATCCAGGTGGAGTAAACAGGTATAAGTACAAGTTGTTTAAGTACAAAGGCTCAAAAATCAAAGTGTGCAAACGTCTCTTGAACTAGGTTCAAGTTGTAGATATCGTCATTTTGATTGGAACAGCATGGACATCACTCAATTCTAAGTCTGTATGAAGAAGATAGGAGGAGTCAAATTTTGAAGGTTGACTTGGTGATGTGGCAGCTTAAGGAGGCAACAATTTGGAATAAATATGGCCACTAGATTCCGAGCGAATTTGTGGGATAGTTAAAACATCCCCTTTGGTAAAAAATATGGAGACCTTGAAACACCAAAAACCTTATTGTAACAAATATATATATATATATTAAGGGTGGCGGGCCACCAACCCCTCCACCCAACGCAAATCTGAATAACTTAATATACTTGGGGACTGGGTTACCAACACTGCCACCTCGCGGTCCCCACACTTCTGCAGACCTAATGACCGCATATGAATTAAAATGGGGTGTGGATTATGAACCCCAATGCCCTCACACTTGACTATACAGAGCCTACGGTGTGAGATTCATGGGTGAGCGCCAACCCCCCCCCCCCCATACACTCTTTATGACTAAATTGAATGAGGCCATATTTAAATGTCTATGTGTGTGTGTGTGTCTGTGTATATATATATATATATATATATAGATATATATATATATATTTGCGGTTGTAAAAAAATAAAATGTTATTTTTTTTAACAAATATTGACCTTAAAAAAGGAGGAGGCGGGGTTTGACAACCTGACCTGCACCCTTCAAATCTGAATGTTCAACCAAATCGACCTACGGGCTCCTTGGGGAGTCTGCCCACTTCGTAATATTTAAGACTTCACTTATTTGTGTGCCTAAGTACAAGCAGGAAGAAGGCACAAAAAACGAGCCAATGAAACCCTAAGCAGTGTGAAGAAAGGGGCAGAACCATGATCTGAGCCATTTTTGTAGATGTTCACTTTGTTAAATTGGGACATTTTTTATATTGATTTTGAACTAATCGACACTACAAGTCCAATGGTGTTGCCCATTTCATCAACAAAGGTCTACAATTTTTGGCCATTTTCAGATTCGGTAGGTATAATGGTGTAATTCCTCATTTTGTACTTGTACTTTCATTTTTTTTCCATTTAATGAAAGAAGGACCTCCCCACTATTTGAGCAAGGCTCTGAGATGTAGTCCAGCCTGGATGAACTCTGATATCAACTTTGGGATCTTTTGCATGATGTTAATTACCTCTCTCTTTTTCGTTTCATGCCTTTAAAGTTTCTTATTTAAATCCACAATTTTGATAACTAATTCTTTCATACATCTCAAGAAAAATATTTTGGATCAATATACCAATAAACAAAACCAATTCCATGTATATATAATTCAGATAGAAATATTCAGTTAAAAACCCTTTCATTCACACCCCATGCACTATGCTCTTCTTCTCCTTATATAGTTTTAACCTTTATCAATACCATGAGCCAAAACAACACAAGTGACAATGGTAATCTTTGACGAAATCAAATAGATGACACCGCGCTTAATATAGTGGGCTAAAACCATGGTAGTTCCCCCTAGTATCATGCTTTTAAAGTGCAAAAGGCATACACGACTTGGATCGTTATTTTCCTCATGCATACATGACTTGGCCTCCACGAACTCGGGTATAGAACCTTCAATTTTGAATATTAACCATATTTTGCTAGACTTTCTTCTAAGCCATTGTGCTTCTCCAGAAGTCATATGCATCATCATTTGCAAGAGAGTTCCCATGAAGGACATTATATGCAATCATTAGAATCATATTGCCAACAATGTTGTAGGTTTTATCCCTATATAGAAATTATCTAAAAACGAATCTTTAAAACAGAAAATAAACAATAGCAAGAGTATACAACATAAAACAGATAAACATAGAGATTTTCCCCTAGATCCCAAATCAGGACGACTAGCTTGATTTTTCATTATATTCATTTTAGTGTTACAACGCATATATATACATGCTGAAGCATACATAAACCCCAATCCATTAACCCTATATTAAAACATAACCATGGTTCCCTTGACCATATGTACAAAATACCAAGGGCCAAAAACCATCGTGCCCCAAAACCATGTGCAAAGCCATGCACAAAACCATGGGCGGGTCCACCCACAAAAAAATAAGGAACAAATTTTTTTTCTGTGGCACTGCCCTAGACCCTGACAGGGGGTACTACCACCGCCCCTCTGACCCCTCCGTACATTGCACCCATCACAATGTACAGGGGGGGAAATATCCCCCCTGTCCCCACCCCCCGCCCGTGACTAGTCGTGGAAAGAATATAATACAAACCCAACATTTTCCCACTCGTTGTTTTCTTTCTATAGGGGGCCACAAGGGAGCTGAGTCATTAGCCTAGCTTTGAAACACCCATTTTTTCTCTACACCAAGAGAACTTCTGAGTGCTCACAGACTTTTTCAATGCATCTACAACATTCTTGAAAGTGTCCACCTTTACTAGCAACACCCTTTTAGCCTCGACCATATATCTCACAAAGTGATATTAAACATCAATGTGCTTTGTCTTTGAATAATAAGCAGGGTTTTTAGCCAAGAAAATTTCACTTTGGCTATCACAGTCTATTCTTATAGCTTGTTGCACCAACCCCATAGTTGAACACAATCTCTGCAACCAAACTGCTTCCTTGCTTGCATGAGTGGGTTCCATGTATTATGTCTCTGTAGTTGAAAGAGCCACTACAGACTGTCTTTTATTCATCCAACTGACTGCACCTCCAAATAGGCTAAACACATACCCACTTGTAGATCTTCTTTGGTCCATATCTCCAGCCTAGTCTACATCAACAAAACCACGAATGTGAAACACTCTTTCCAATCCTAGTCTTCCCTGGTAGCACAAGCCATAATCACTAGTGCCATGTAAATATCTAAAAACCCACTTCACTGTTGTCCAATGCTCCTTCCCTGGGTTTGACATAAACCTACAAACAATTGCATACATCAGGCTACCCACTGCACTTGCATATGGAACATGGTACATATCCTCCTCTTCTTCTTGCGCCTTGGGACACTATTCAACAGACAGCTTTGTACCTACAGGAATCAGAACATTCACTAGTTTACTATCCTACATATTGAACCTCTGCAATATATTCTCAACATAATTCCTCTAGTTTAACCACAACTCCCTCTTTTCCCAATCTGCCTTAATTTCCATGCCCAAAATATAGTTTTCAGCAACAAGATCCTTCATGTCGAATTTGGAGAACAGTTGGGTCTTCAAATCTTGGATAATTTCTTTGTCATTTCCAATCAACAACATATCATCCACATACAAGACCAAATAAATAACGCGGTCACCAATTAATTTAAAATAAACATAGTGATCCTCCTTGCTTGTGGTGAAGCCAAGTCCCGGTATATAGGTATCAAATTTCTGATACCACATCCTTGGTGACTGTTTTAACCCATACAGATACTTATTTAACCTGCATACCAACTCTTTCTTCCCCTTCACCATAAATCCTTTAGGTTTTTTCATGAAGATCTCCTCTTCCAGATCTCCATTAAGAAATTTTGTCTTCACATCCATTTTCTCTACCTCAAAATGAAATGCAACAGCAACAGATAAAGTAATATAATAGAAGTAAATTTTGCAATAGGAGAAAAAATATCAACAAAATCAATTCCTAGCACATGTGAATAACATTTTGCTACCATCCAAGCTTTGTATTTCTATACCTTGCCTTCTACATTCATCTTCTTCTTAAACACGCATTTTCTCCCGATGGGCTTCCTTCCAGCCAGCAACTCCACCAGATCTCATGCCTCATTTTTATGCAAGGATACCATTTCATCAACCATGGCCTCCTTCCAGAGTTTTCCATCCGCTGAATCTACTAAATCCCTTTTGTAGGACTTCATGTTTAACAATATCTTTCACCTCTCTAAACACCACATCTTAGCTGTACACAACCTTCCTTGTTTCTGGGTTCCAGAACTTGTAACCCTTTAAACCATCCTTATACCCAATAAAGATGCACCTTTCAGATTTATTATCCAGCTTGCTCCTTTTCTCCTTTCGAACATGTACATATGCATCACATCCAAATACCCTAAGATGTGAAAGATAGGGTTTCTTACTAGTCCATACCTCATGTGGAGTCTTATCCTCCAATGCTGATGAAGGTGATCTGTTAACCAAGTAACATGTAGTATCCACTGCCTCTGCCCAAAATTCTTGTCCTAACCTGGTACCACTGATCATACTTCTTGCCTTTTCCATCAGTGTTCTATTCATTATTTTTGCAACTCCATTTTTCTAAGGTGTGTATGGAGTATTCTTTTGCTGTGATATACCACACTTCTTACAGAATTCTTCAAATTCCTTCTTGAGGAACTCCCCACCATTATCTGTCCTCAACACCTTTATCTTCTTCTCTGATTGGTTTTCCACCAGAGCCTTAAATTCTTTAAATATGTCAAAGACTTCAGATTTCTTCCTCAAGAAATATATCCCTGTATTCCTTGAGAAGTCATCTATGATTGAAACATAGTACACAGACTTACCCGGTGATGGAATCGATACAGGTCCAAACACATCACTGTGCACAAGATCTAATATCTTGTTTGCCCTCTTACCAGTAGAAGGAAAACTCACCTTATTCAAATTCCCATATACAAAATGTTCACAAAAATCAAAATCCAGAAAGAAATTAGACATACCTTCTACCATACCATTTCCATGCAGTATCTGAAGGCCCTTCACTCCAATATGTCTAAGCCTTTCACGCCATAGCATGGTTTTCTTCTCCAGAGACCGCTAGGCTTTCCACTCCACTTTCGAGAACCACATAACCATTGCACCCATCAATAACAGTGCTGCCCTGAAGCTTGTATAGAGTTCCAATGCGAACTCCCCGCATTAATACTAGTGCTCCCGAAACCATCTTACAAGTATCTTTCTCTAACACTGTTTTTACACCTGCATCATCCGTCTTGCTTAGAGAAATCATGCTTCTGGCCAATGCAGGAATGTGCAGAACAGCAGGAAGTGTTCTAATCCTTCCTCCTTGTAGCTTCAACTTGAATTTTCCATGTCCGATGATTCTAGCCTTCCTATAATCACCTATGAAGACATGACTACCATCATATTTCTCATACTCGGAGAACCACTCCCTATGGGGAGTGAAGTGAAAGGATGCACCCAAGTCAATCAACCATGACTCATGATATACATGTGTATTTGAAGAAGAAGCCAAATACACATCCCCGCCTTCATCTGACCTAGTTTTTGCCTCTACAGAATGAGCATCATCAGATCCCTTTCCTTTCTTAGGAGCTTTAGATCCACAGTCCTTTTTGTAGTGCCCTTCCTTTCTACATTTCCAGTGCACCTTTATAGAATTTCCAGGAGATTTAGATCTCCCTCTAGATTTAGATCTCCCACTCGAAACCTTATTCTTTTTCCTGGTCTTGGACCTTCCTCGTACAGATAAGGCATCTACATTCTGACCCTCCATATTTCTCTGTCTCATTTCCTCCGACAGTAAGGCTGAGACAATGTCATCAAAATTCAAGGTAGTTGTATTGCTACCTCTTGCAATAACCAGAATATCCCATGAGTCTGGTAGAGAACACAGCAAACTGATGCACTTATATTCATATGATATTTTAATATCAACAGATTATAGATGACTTACTACAGTAGTGAAGGTGTGCAGATGCTCTGTCACTGAGTCTTCATCCTTCATCCTCAGGTTATACACCCTTTTCCGCAGGAACAATTTATTCACCAGAGACCTAGATTGGTACAAAGTCCCAAGTTTGTCCCACAAGATCTTCATCATAGCTTCCCCACATACATTCAAAAATACTGAATCTGAGGCACACAAGCGTATTGTGCTCTTTGCCTTCCGATCCAGTTTCTTCTAGTCTTCATCTAACATTGTTGTTGGTTTAGTACCAAGATCTACCATGATCCACTCGTTCTTATCCACCAGCAGATTCTCCATCTTGAGATTCCACAACTCAAAACTCTGACCATTAAATTTCTTTATCTCTATCTTCCCACCGCTTGCCATCTTCTTTCACCACAAGAATCAATCTCGTAGATCTACCACTTAACAGGGTCTACCTCAGGCCCGAGAAAAAAACCCCTCAGTAGCCAAGGCATCCCCTTGAAGCCGAAACTACTCTGATACCAGATGTAGGTTTTAACCCTCTACAAAAATTATCTACGAACGAATCTTTCAAATAGAAAATAAATAATAGGGAGAGCATACAACGTAAAACAGATAAACACAAAGATTTTCCCCTGGATCCAAAATCGGGATGACCAACTTGATTTTTCATTATATTCCTTTTAGTGTTACAACACATATATATACATGCCGAAGCATACATAAACCCAAATCCATTAACCCTGGATTAGAACATAACCGTAGTTCCCTTAACCAGATCTATAAAATACCAGGGGCCAAAAACCATCATGCCCCAAAACCATGTGCAAACCCATGCAAAAAAACATGGGTGGGTCGGCCTAGTGGAAAATAAGGACCAAAAAAAATAATCGGGGCGCTGCCCCGGACGCTGACAGGGGGGGCTACCGCCCCCCCTCTAACTCTTTCGAACGTTGTTCCCAGCCCAATGTACAGGGGGGCTATCGCCCTCCTGTTACCCCCGTGCACGTGACTAGTCATAGAAAGAATATAACAGAAACCCAACAAATCTCCCCCTTTGTACTTGATGGCAACCATGTTGGATTTTGATCACTAACAACCTATAGATACATAAACATTACTCAAACACCAAATATTCTCTCCCTTTGACATCAAGAGAAAAGGGCAGAAAAATGATCCCCCGAAGCGCATGCTAAGGCTTTAGATTTTCAATTAAATACATGACTCTTTATCTCAAGAGGGTAGGATTTTTCCTATCACCAAGGACACAAAATTACATTAAGGATCCAACCGAATGAATTTACATATTGACTCAACTACTCAACAAAGTGTGTTTACAAATTCAAACATGACAATATTTTCATCAGAGTTCTCAACATGACCTTTATATCAAATTAAAAATATGTCTTTTTATAACCGAGACCAAAGAATCTCTAGCAGGAGATCATAACATAGCAGCCAACATAGTGCCAACAACGCAATATTTTTAGCAAGGAAAATTCTCCTCCCAAACCTGTGCATCCTGAACACCTTCAACAACCAAATCATCAAAGCATCTTCATCAAAGAGCTAAATATAAAATAAAAGAACTATAATATGAATACCAGAACAACAACGTTTACCCATTAACACCATAGATTGTTCTCAAATCTGACCCATATATTTTATGTCAGCAAAAACCATATGCGACTTTACACAACTTGCCTTCATGAAACTAGTGTACTGAATTTTATTTTCTAAAATTAAGACGATGTGATAAGTGAGGCAGAGACAACACCCAAATTCTCTCTGAGATATTCAAATTCTTCCTGGGAAGAGGTTTGGTAAATGTATCGAGCAACAATTTCTTTGGAGGGAACATACTCCATTTTAACCTTTTTCTCAAGCACTAGTTGTCATAAGAAGTAATACTTGATAGGAATGTGCTTGGTATTGGAATGCATAACAGGTTTTTTCGAGATACTCATTGCACTTGTATTATCACATAAGGTGGAGATGGGAGGAGAACATTTAATTTGAATATCTTGTAATGTCTACATCATCCAAAGAAGTTGTGTGAAAGATGATGTGGCAGCCACATATTTTTCTTTTGATGTAGATAAGGAAATGGAACTCTGTTTCTTGTTGAACCAAGATACTAATCGGGGCACCATATAGAATTCACCACCACTAGTGCCTTTTCAATCATCAACATTTATAGCTCAGTCTACATCTGTGTAAGAATCAAGAGTAAGATCAACATTATTTGGATACCATAGACCAAAACCTTGAGTACCTTATAGATATTTGAATGTTATTTTTACAGCCTGAAATGTGACTCTTTTGGATTAGCTTGGAATCATCCAACAATACCAACTGCATGCATAATATCTGGTATAGTCCTTGTTAGATAAATCAAAATTCCAATCATAGATCTATACTCTGGTTGGTTCACCATCGGAGAATCATCATGAGAACTGTTGTTACATCTAGTCAACATCGGAGTGCTCATAGACTTGTAGTCTTCCATCCCATACTTCATCAGGATTTTCTTGATATATTTTTCTTGTGATATAAATATGCCATCTTTTGCTTGTTGCACTTGTAAGCGAAGAAAATATGTTAGCTCCCAAAGTAATGAAATTTCAAATTCTTGTTGCATAGCAGAAGAAAATGTTTGACTCATGGACTCCTCATTACTCCCAAAAATGATATCATCAACATACACAAAAATAACCAACAATTTATCATTCTCAATTTTTGTGTATATATTATTGTCAGGATATCCTTTTGTAAAACCTTGTTGTTGAATATATTTGTCAAGATGATAGTACCATGCCCATAGAGCCTGTTTGAGACCATATAGAGCCTTTTTTATTTTCCTAACAAGTTTTTCATCATTTCCCAAAATTAATCCTTCTGGTTGTTCTGTATAAACTTCTTCTAGATCACCATTGAGGAAAGAATATTTTACATCCATTTGATAAACTTTGAATTGTTGAAAACTTGAAAAAGCAAGAAACATTGTTATGGCTTCAAGTCTGGCTACAGGTGCAAATGTTTCTTCAAATTATATACCTTCTTGTGGAGGATAACCTTTAAAAACAAGTCTAGCTTTGTTTCTAATACCATATCCATTTTCATTTAACTTGTTTTTGAATATCCATTTTGTTCCAATAACATTTTTATCATGAGGTCTTGGAACCAATTCCCAAGTATTATTATTTTCAATTTAATCAATTTCTTCATTCATGGCCTGAATCCAACATTCCTATTTACTAGATTGATTAACATTCTGTGGTTGAATGGTGGATAAGAATAGCAGATAGCTATGGGATCCTACAAAATTTCTTCTGGTTTAGACACCTAATCCCTTTTCTACCAATATTTGAGATTCTGGATGATTATTTTGAACATTCCTGGACGGAGCATTTTCTGATGTATATTCTTCTGGTGCGTCATTCGGTTCTAATTATATATTGTTGTTATTTGATGAGGGAAAATATGCATCATCATCATCTTCATTTGTTGTTTTTATTTCCATTTGGGGAGCTGTGAGTCACTCATGAATTAAAACATCAATATATTCAACAATCTTCTGAATACTTTTATTGTAACATTTATATGCTTTACCTCTAGAAGAGTAACCAAGAAATATTCCTTCATCTACTCTAGCCTCAATCTTACCATGTTTTTCGTCATTGTTCTTGATAAAAAATTTTCTTCCAAAAACTTGAAAATGCTTCACAGTGGGAAGATTACCATACTAGAGCTCATAAGGGGTTTTATCACTATTCACGTGTAGATGAGCCTTGTTGATAATATTTTTTGTAGTATGTGCTGCTTCTCCCCAGAAGGTATTAGCAGTTCTACATTCATCAAGCATAGCAGGAGCCATATACTGAATTCTTCTATTCATTTTTTTGCCACGCCATTTTTTTGTGGAGTTCCAGCTATAGAAAAATGAATTTTTTATGCCATATTCTCCTCCAATTGATTTTCAACCAAACTTTGAAGATCTTAGAATTTTCAAATGCTTCATATTTATATTTCAATAAACCGATCCAACACATTGTAGGAAAGTCCTCAATAAATAGAATATAGTATTATTCTCCACAAGGTGACTTTTTCCTTACAGGACCACATAAATCAGTATTTATAAGTTCAAGGGGCTTACCTTTTATCCTTATTTGTCATTAAATTGCACCCTAGTTTTCTTACCGAATTGGCATGATTTGGATATGGTACTTTCAGGTGGAGTGATGTTGGGTGGATCACGAATAGCTTTGAGTCTACTAGATTTTATTTTTTGAGAGAAGTTGAAATGTCCCAATATTCCGTTCCATAACCAATTTTCTGTGGATTTACATATATATAATTTCTCTTGACCACCTTTCAATATATATATATTGCTGGGTGTTCTTGTTCCCTTTAGTACAGTTTATCCTATGCCAAGTTCAGGAACTACACACTCTTTTGAACTAAAGACAACTTCATTTCCTTGATCACATATTTGACTTACATTCAACAAGTCATGTTTTAATCCATACACATACATAACATTCTTATATTTAAGATTTTATTTTATAAAAATAGATGCTTTACCCTTAAAGATATCAGGAGAGTCAGTTCCAAAAGTAACATTCTTTTCCTGATCTAATTCATTATATGGAAGAAGTTTATTTTTATCACCTCCCATGTGTTTTGAGAATCTTCTATCAATGTACCTTTGATTTTCTTCTCCTTCTGCAAATAAACCTATGCCTCAACTTTCAACCCGTAAGTCCTTCTTTGTCCATACCTTGGAGCTTGTGGTTATATGTTCTTTTGGTTGAAGTTTTATCTTGCATTTAGATTCTTCATGTCCAAAGTTATTGTAATAAGAACATTCAATTTCATCGTGAAGAGGAGAAAAGTTTGTATAGGTATTATTATTTATTCCTGTCTCATTTCTTCGCTTTCTTTCTTCTCTGGTCATGATGATTTTCTATGCAACACATTGAGCAGATTTATGACCAAAACTATAACATGAAAAAAATTGTCCATTAAAGAAGAATTTTCTACGATTAGGGAACCTTTTATTGATGTTTACCTGTTGATTGATATTTTTGTTATTGTTCATCCTTAAATTGAGGTTGTCATTCTTTACCCGGGCATTATATTTGTTCTTTTGTTGAGTGGCGAATTGTTGTTGGTGGGATCTTGTTGCTGAAGACTAAGAGGATTCTCCGATATATCCAAGACTTGTCTTTACAATAGGAGAGCTTTGCAGCTTGATAAGTTCATCTAAGCTTTCAGATCCTTTAGAAAATCTAAGATATAAAGTTTTTAGTTTCTCAATTTCCTTTCTTAGACTTACTATTTCACATTATAATTTCTCATTGTGCTTCTCCTTTTCTATAAGTTGATTCTTTAGACTATCTATGGCTATTTTGTTTTCCTCCAAAAATATTTGGAGTTCATTGATTTCTTCAAGAAAATCATTTTCTTATAAAGCATCCATCAATGTATCTTTAGCCTCACTAGTGTCCTTTTCAAATTCCATGAGTAGTCTAATATCTTGATCAGATTCTCCTTCTTCACTATTTTATAGACCATCACTATCTTCATGAGTATAATAAATTTTTCTATTGATAAGCTGTATCTTATTACCTTTTTCCAATTTCTTTCCCTTTTCATGATTATCTTGATGAGGATACTTAGCTGCATAATGACCAACTCTTACATAAGAAAAACATTATAAAGGAAGCTTACATCTAAAACTTCCAAGGCCAAGTTGAAGTTTCTTTATGAAATTTATTTCATCTTCTTCTTATACATACCTTGATACTTATTGTTCTTCCATTTCCTTTCCTTCTGTACTAGCTCTAAAAGAATCTTCTTTGACTTCTGACGAAGATCCTTTCCTCATTTCACACGCAGTCATAATACAATGAAGTTGCACAATAGTAATTGTTTGTAGATCCTGTTTTTCTTTAATAGCACACACTTTTGACTCGAATTTAGGAGTTATAGATTTTAAAACTTTTTCTATTAGAGTGGTTTCATTTATAGTTTCATCTAGATTTCTCATACAATTTACGATCTCATGTAGATGTAAAAAGAAGCTAGAAATTATTTCGTCATTATGCATTCTGAGTTTTTCTTATTAAATTCTGAGAGGTTGGAGTTTCGTGCTTTTTATCTTAGAATCACCTTCATAGATCAGAATGATTTTGTCCCATATCTCCTTTGTTGCATTTAACTGCATAGCTTTGACAAATTTTGATTCAGTCACACTCCCTAATAGTGCATTGACAATCTTTGCATTGGTTTCATTTTTTTTCCTTGTTGTTGGATTTGATGGAACTAAGGCTGGATATTGGTAACTACCTTCAACTATAGCCCATACATATACTGCAAGATAATAAATATAGGATCTTGTCCTTGTCTTCTAGAATATTAAACTCTTTCCATTGAAGAGTGGAGGTCTCATAGATGTTGTCCCATCTTTTTTGCTCATATTAGATGATCTTCCTTCTAGAGATCAAGCTTCTTCAGAAGGATGTGCCCTGATACCAATTATTGGGAGAAATACTTGGGGGGGGGGGGGTGAAGCAGTGTTTACAAGAATCACAATTTAAAATTCTCTTTTATATATTTCTATATGCGACTTTAATTAACCTAATTAGAGTATATACACGGATATCCTAACAGAAACATACATATACCCAAATAACTTTTATTGTTAAGATAAATATTTAGAAACATTCTTTAGCCCAGATCATCAGTTATGAATTAGAGAGCTAAGAAGTTAACATGTGTAGAAATAACATAATACACATCACACAAGAACACCAAGATTTAAGGTGGAAACCCAAGTAGGGAGAAAACCATCGCAACTGTCATCTCTCTCTTCAATATTTATTATATGGAAAACTTCTTACATTATTGTATTGATGCAGATTCATATCATTACATAGGAAAATACTTGTAGAAGGATGCAACCTTCTCTAATTCTCCAGTTTCTATAGGCAGGGAGCACCAACCCTGTGATATTGTTTACCAGCCACTACTGGAAGCGAAATACAACCCCCTGAATAGAACACAAACTTCTACTAGCAGGAAGCATGTACTTCCATACTGAAGGCTTCAACCCTCAGACCCACTGCAAAAAATGTTTCATCAATTTTCACATTGGATCCAACAGCTTCAACACCACTCAATATATATATATATATCAACACTAAAAACCATAACCCAAACTTTAAACAGAATAGTAAGATCATTGTAACCAGAATAAAATAATAAATCGAGACTTCTGGATCAACATGCAGATTCAAATTCAACTTTCATCATTCATCTCAATAAAAGCATACACTACATCACTTTACTGTAACCTACATGTATACACGCTTTCCTTCACACCAACCTGTGTATAGATCTGTGAATATTGAATTTCCAGAGTTTGATCAAACTCAAAAATAGATCCGAGACATTCAATAATATATCTTTTCATATTTATGGAACCCCTATTTAGTTAGCATCATTAATAATATTTAATCATTGATTGATTATATTTTCACATATTTTACTAGAAGCATATACATTATTAAAGAAACCTATATCTATGTGAAGAATACATTGAAATATGACAAAAATATAACATCAATAAACATATAACCTCTCCATAAAGCTTTAGAAAACCCTGACTTCCATATGCTTTTTTGCTGAAGCAAACCTGTGTATATACATGCTTTGATGGTGATGAACCAGCATGTAGATCTATAAATATTCAAGACTACAGAAAGTTTTAGATCTATAGACTTACCGATATTTTTTCTTTCACTTGAAAAATCATGCGCTAGGTCACAAATCTACACATTTAACCAATAGATCAGGCAAATACATAGTCATTTTAGGTCTAGAGATCCTGATTCATCACTGTATCCATGGGTGCATCATAATTCTAGATCTACCAATAAACAAAACTCATTTCATGCAGATATACTTCAGAGAGAAGTATTCAGTTAAAAAACCTTACATTCACACCCCTTGTACTACGATCTTCTTCTCCTTATATCGTTTTGGTATTTATCAATACCATGAGCCAAAACCACAAAAGTGTTGATGGTATTCTTTGACGAAATAAAATATAAGACACCACGCTCAATATAGTGGTATAAAACCATGGTACTTCTCCCTAGTATCATGATTTTGGAATAAAAAATGAATACACAACTTCGATCGTTCTTTTTCGCATGCATACGCGATTTAGCCTACACAAACACATGTATAGAACCTTCAATTTTGAACATTAACCATCTTCTGTTGGACTTTCTTCTAAACCACTGTGCTTCTCTAGAAGTCATATACATCATCATTTCTAAAGGTGTTGTGATCAAGGAAAACATATGAAATCATGAGAATAATATTTCCAACACAACTTGTTACATTTGATCGAATGACGAAAGAAAAAACCTCCCATTCCGCTCATTCTAATTCTGAACCCACAAACATAGAACAAAAACCAGTCCAAACCAAGCCAATGTAAACATAAAATCAAGTGACAATTGATAGAGTGAAAATATATATTTGTAAAAGGAGTTGGAGAAAGTGAATATATTTGTTCATTTGACTAAATGATTGAAACAACTTTCCAATAAAAGAAAAATATATAATTTCATGGATGTTTCTCATGTCAAACTAACACAATAGAACCTTAATTTGCATGAAGAGAGGCCTTTGGTTCTGTTTATCTCACATGTAAAGGAGCAGAATTCTTCCACTCCTCCATTATATGTTACATTGGTGATTCATGTTCTTCTGTTGCGTAATTGTATGCTTGATTTAGGGGATTCACGCAATCCGATGCATTTTTCTGTCATGGAAAAACTTGGATTGAAAATAAAAAAATCCATAAAAATATTGATATTTCTTTGATTATAAAATACTAAAGTTCCTTGGGATGATCAAGGTCTTGGTGGTCGATTTGTCTCAAATCCCTGTGAAGAGTGTGGTAATGGGCATTGCAATTTCAGGAATTCCTACGAGATTTGGCATGCTTCTATCGAGATCATGGGGAATGAAGCTTGTGGGGTCCATCAAATTCAGCCTCATCTATGCCACTATTCTAGTGTTTGGTGGAGAAGAACCTAGATTGTACACAAAATATGGATTTGTAAAAACAATCACTAGAGAAAATTGTTCTAGTAATTGTTCACTACGTAGTGAGGAAAAATATATTTTGTGCCTTCTGCTAGAAATAGATGACCAACTTATGGAAGAAAATTAGACAAAAATGCCTATACATGTGGCTGAGAAAGTCATGAAGCATGGTTTTGTTTGGAGACTATACTTTGATCGGGCCTACTCTAAGGAAGGAAATGGAGAATTGCTGATATCTCATAAGCTAATCTAATTCCTCTCTCATATAAATTAGAATTTGAAACTAGAAATAATATTTCAGAAGATGAATCCTTAGTGTTTGGCCTAAGAGCTACTAGAAAATTCAAAATTCAATGTTTGACAGCTTTTGGAGATTTTTGGGTAGCTATGAAAACAATTAATAATTAGTGCCAAACATCCTATAAGAGTGAGGTGTAAGACCTAATTGAGAATTTAATTTTGTCATTTAAAATTCAATTTATTCCCAGAGAGTAGAATATAATGGTTGATTCCCTAGTAGTAGTAGCCAACATTTTGAAGCCACCATAGAATCCCCTGCTGAGGTATCAAGTTGAGATTAGGCATAAGCCCTCACTGCTAGCCAATGTGAAATATTGATAGGTGTTCAAGAAGGAGGATTAAATTGAAAATTTCATGGACGTGATGGAGATTTTTCAGACACGGTAATTGACCAAGAAGGAGAATATATAAAGGAAATTGAAGGAGATGAGTATCAGGTACCTTGGGAAGACTCTCTAGCTAGGAAGAAAATTTTGAAATTGAATGGAACTAACGCGTTGGTTTCGTAAAAAATATTATTTAATGCTAATTATGTCGAAATAAAGGCAACTAAGAAGGAGCACGATGAGGATACAAAATATTGTAACATTAGTATATAAGAATAACATAAAATCATTAAATTGCACAAGGGGATCCCAAGAGAGTAAAAAGAGAGATACCTTGAATTTTTCAAGCAATATGATGATATTTTTGCTTGGTCCTATGATGATTTCGAAACCTATGATATTAATATCACTCAACGTAAAATTCCTTTCAAATCATCAATCAAACCTCATAAATAAAATCTTAGGTAGATTAATCCCCTCCTCCTCCCCTTCGTAGAAATATAAGTCAAGAAAATTCTCTAATTTAAGATAATTGTACCATTGAGGTACTCAAATTGGGTGACTAATATAGTCCTGGTCAGGAGGAAAAATGAAGATATAATATTGTATATTGATTTTAGAAACGTCAACAGAGATTCACTAAAAGTCAACTATCCTCTGCCCAAAAAGGATTAAATTTTACAAAATGTAATAGGGTCATTAATATTATCCATGACTGATGGTTTTTCGAGATATAACCAATTTTTTGTGCATCCTTCATCACACCATGGGATACATTCATCTATGTCAGACTGAATTTTGGCCTAATAAATTTTGGTGCTACTTTTCATATAGCAATATATACATATATTTGGGTAAAAAGATAAATTTTTGGTCATCTACACAGGTTTCATAACAATCTCATCGAATTTTGGTGAGGAATATTTACAGCACTTGCACCATACTTTTGGAAACTGCAGGAAATGCAGGTTGTCATTGAACTCAAAGAAGTCCCAATTTTCACTTAGGTAAGATAATTTGCTAGGGTAGATAGTCTGAAGAGGAGGAATGAAGATTGACCTCAAAATGGTGGATGTAACTACCAGTATCCCTTTTCCAGGAAATAAAAAGGAGATTAATTTTTTTTTATGTAGGATAAATTTCTTGAGAATGATTGTGCATAAATATTTTGAAATCGTGAGGGAAATTATAGATATGTTAAATAAGGATAGAGAATTTAAATGGATTACTAAAGCTAGAGTGCATCATTAATCAAAAAGGGTCTTTGGAGAGGCCCTAGTTTCATACTTAATTCTTCAAATCTTTCCCATATTTTCGGGGCTTCATCTCCTACAATTGAGTTATCTTATCAGCAAAATAATGAGGATGAAAAGGAGCAACCAATGGCATTTTTCCTCATTCAATCCTCCTTTTGTATGCCCTCCCAATTACTAAACATGTATTTAAATTTTATCTCTTTTCCAAACATTTGTATTCACTTCTCAATGTTTCTTAATAATTTTTTATAATGAAATAAAAATAAACACTAAAATTATTGTGAAATTTGAGTAGCTTAGATAATATACACTCTTTGTTATGCGTTTTTCATTTTCTCTTCGCCTATTCATCTTTCCAACAAAATACGTAAATTTATCTAGTATATTATTTCACATATATTTTTATGGTTTTAAAAGTTAATATTTATTTAATAACAAATTCAAATCTTAATCCATAATCATGACTTAACCTTTCAACTTTTATACCACTTTCTTGGAATTTTTAATATCATCTTATCTCGAATTGAATTTTCCAATTGTAATTTATAGCATTTTTTATAATATTATCCTTTGAACTTTACAAATGCAAAACAACCCTCATAGGTGTTACAACTTTTAACCAAATTAAAATATAATTAATATTTTGTATCATATAGGAAACAATAGCAACTACATGGAAATACAAATACTACCTGGTTGTCACTCCTTATGAAGTATAGTAGTTAATTCAATAACTAGAACTTGTTCTATAATTGTTTAAGTAACTCACTATGTAAACATTTTATCTAGGTAATTAATATCATAGAGTTATTTCACTATAATCATTCATTACACTATCTATTATTCCCACCTAATCCATATACAATATGGAGAAGAAAAAGGTATATTTTAGTATGAAATAGTCCCATAAATTATCCCACCTATTGCAAATGCTCGATATATGTTGGATAAAGATATCTAATGTAAAAAGTAGCATTTATCACATTAAAATAAACAATTACATATATATTCGTGATTTTCACATATATGGAAGAAAGCACATAATGAAACATTATGTAGCATATCCAACCATGCACTATAAAGAATGGATGGAAATTTTCTTTTTCTTGAAGTTTTGTTATTTCATTCAAGCTACCATGGGGATTCATTTTCACCTCAGTTTCGACTCCCATTGTGCCCCCATAATATTAGACTCTTTTGATGAGATTCCATTTTGCAATGCTTTAAGTTCCCCCCTACACTTTTTTCCTCTTTCTCACAACAAATTTCTTGAGGATGTTGGTTTGAACCCTGTATAGAAATTACCTACAAACGAATTCTTAAAATAGAAAATATACAATGGAAAGAACATAAAACAAATATACAGAAATATTTTTCCCTACATCCCAAAATGAGGATTACCATATTTATTTTTCATTTTATTCATATATATATATATATATATATATATATATATATATATATATACATATAAGTCTAAGAATTCATAAACCCCAATCCTTTAACCATATATTAGAACATAATTGTAGTTCCCTTATCGAATCTACAAAATGCCATAGGCAAAAAAAACTTCATGCCCAAAAACATGTAAAAAACCATGGGTAGGTCCACCCACCATCTTTGGGTCCACCCCCAATCTTTAGGACCTCCCAACTATTATCCGATCCGCATAAAAAAAAAATCCTGAGGCCCTTCTTCGAACCCCATGTAGGGGGAGGTTGCCCTTCAAACCCCCAATCATGGGATGTTGTTGTCCCCTTGTTACCCACAAACATAGAACAAAAACCAGTCCAAACCAAGCCAATGTAAACATAAAATCAAGTGACAATTGATAGAGTGAAAATATATATTTGTAAAAGGAGTTGGAGAAAGTGAATATATTTGTTCATTTGACTAAATGATTGAAACAACTTTCCAATAAAAGAAAAATATATAATTTCATGGATGTTTCTCATGTCAAACTAACACAATAGAACCTTAATTTGCATGAAGAGAGGCCTTTGGTTCTGTTTATCTCACATGTAAAGGAGCAGAATTCTTCCACTCCTCCATTATATGTTACATTGGTGATTCATGTTCTTCTGTTGCGTAATTGTATGCTTGATTTAGGGGATTCACGCAATCCGATGCATTTTTCTGTCATGGAAAAACTTGGATTGAAAATAAAAAAATCCATAAAAATATTGATATTTCTTTGATTATAAAATACTAAAGTTCCTTGGGATGATCAAGGTCTTGGTGGTCGATTTGTCTCAAATCCCTGTGAAGAGTGTGGTAATGGGCATTGCAATTTCAGGAATTCCTACGAGATTTGGCATGCTTCTATCGAGATCATGGGGAATGAAGCTTGTGGGGTCCATCAAATTCAGCCTCATCTATGCCACTATTCTAGTGTTTGGTGGAGAAGAACCTAGATTGTACACAAAATATGGATTTGTAAAAACAATCACTAGAGAAAATTGTTCTAGTAATTGTTCACTACGTAGTGAGGAAAAATATATTTTGTGCCTTCTGCTAGAAATAGATGACCAACTTATGGAAGAAAATTAGACAAAAATGCCTATACATGTGGCTGAGAAAGTCATGAAGCATGGTTTTGTTTGGAGACTATACTTTGATCGGGCCTACTCTAAGGAAGGAAATGGAGAATTGCTGATATCTCATAAGCTAATCTAATTCCTCTCTCATATAAATTAGAATTTGAAACTAGAAATAATATTTCAGAAGATGAATCCTTAGTGTTTGGCCTAAGAGCTACTAGAAAATTCAAAATTCAATGTTTGACAGCTTTTGGAGATTTTTGGGTAGCTATGAAAACAATTAATAATTAGTGCCAAACATCCTATAAGAGTGAGGTGTAAGACCTAATTGAGAATTTAATTTTGTCATTTAAAATTCAATTTATTCCCAGAGAGTAGAATATAATGGTTGATTCCCTAGTAGTAGTAGCCAACATTTTGAAGCCACCATAGAATCCCCTGCTGAGGTATCAAGTTGAGATTAGGCATAAGCCCTCACTGCTAGCCAATGTGAAATATTGATAGGTGTTCAAGAAGGAGGATTAAATTGAAAATTTCATGGACGTGATGGAGATTTTTCAGACACGGTAATTGACCAAGAAGGAGAATATATAAAGGAAATTGAAGGAGATGAGTATCAGGTACCTTGGGAAGACTCTCTAGCTAGGAAGAAAATTTTGAAATTGAATGGAACTAACGCGTTGGTTTCGTAAAAAATATTATTTAATGCTAATTATGTCGAAATAAAGGCAACTAAGAAGGAGCACGATGAGGATACAAAATATTGTAACATTAGTATATAAGAATAACATAAAATCATTAAATTGCACAAGGGGATCCCAAGAGAGTAAAAAGAGAGATACCTTGAATTTTTCAAGCAATATGATGATATTTTTGCTTGGTCCTATGATGATTTCGAAACCTATGATATTAATATCACTCAACGTAAAATTCCTTTCAAATCATCAATCAAACCTCATAAATAAAATCTTAGGTAGATTAATCCCCTCCTCCTCCCCTTCGTAGAAATATAAGTCAAGAAAATTCTCTAATTTAAGATAATTGTACCATTGAGGTACTCAAATTGGGTGACTAATATAGTCCTGGTCAGGAGGAAAAATGAAGATATAATATTGTATATTGATTTTAGAAACGTCAACAGAGATTCACTAAAAGTCAACTATCCTCTGCCCAAAAAGGATTAAATTTTACAAAATGTAATAGGGTCATTAATATTATCCATGACTGATGGTTTTTCGAGATATAACCAATTTTTTGTGCATCCTTCATCACACCATGGGATACATTCATCTATGTCAGACTGAATTTTGGCCTAATAAATTTTGGTGCTACTTTTCATATAGCAATATATACATATATTTGGGTAAAAAGATAAATTTTTGGTCATCTACACAGGTTTCATAACAATCTCATCGAATTTTGGTGAGGAATATTTACAGCACTTGCACCATACTTTTGGAAACTGCAGGAAATGCAGGTTGTCATTGAACTCAAAGAAGTCCCAATTTTCACTTAGGTAAGATAATTTGCTAGGGTAGATAGTCTGAAGAGGAGGAATGAAGATTGACCTCAAAATGGTGGATGTAACTACCAGTATCCCTTTTCCAGGAAATAAAAAGGAGATTAATTTTTTTTTATGTAGGATAAATTTCTTGAGAATGATTGTGCATAAATATTTTGAAATCGTGAGGGAAATTATAGATATGTTAAATAAGGAGAGAGAATTTAAATGGATTACTAAAGTTAGAGAATTATTTTCCAGAATCAAAAGGGTCTTTGGAGAGGCCCTAGTTTTGGCTAGCTCTAATTTTCAAATTCCTTTCCTTTTATTTTCAGTTTCATCTCCTACAATTGTTGGAGTTATCTTATTGCAAAATAATGAGGATGAAAAGGAGCAACCAATGGCATTTTTCCTCATTCAATCCTCCTTCTTTGTATGCCCTCTCCCAATTACTAAACATGTATTTAAATTTTATCTCTTTTCCAAACATTTGTATTCACTTCTCAATGTTTCTTAATAATTCTTTATAATGAAATAAAAATAAACACTAAAATTATTGTGAATGGAGTAGCTTAGATAATATACACTCTTTGTTATGCGTTTTTCATTTTCTTCAGTTTCTATTCATCTTTCCAACAAAATACAAATTTATCTAGTATATTATTTCACATATATTTTTATGGTTTTAAAAGTTAATATTTATTTAATAACAAATTCAAATCTTAATCCATAATCATGACTTAACCTTTCAACTTTTATACCACTTTCTTGGAATTTTTAATATCATCTTATCTCGAATTGAATTTTCCAATTGTAATTTATAGCATTTTTTATAATATTATCCTTTGAACTTTACAAATGCAAAACAACCCTCATAGGTGTTACAACTTTTAACCAAATTAAAATATAATTAATATTTTGTATCATATAGGAAACAATAGCAACTACATGGAAATACAAATACTACCTGGTTGTCACTCCTTATGAAGTATAGTAGTTAATTCAATAACTAGAACTTGTTCTATAATTGTTTAAGTAACTCACTATGTAAACATTTTATCTAGGTAATTAATATCATAGAGTTATTTCACTATAATCATTCATTACACTATCTATTATTCCCACCTAATCCATATACAATATGGAGAAGAAAAAGGTATATTTTAGTATGAAATAGTCCCATAAATTATCCCACCTATTGCAAATGCTCGATATATGTTGGATAAAGATATCTAATGTAAAAAGTAGCATTTATCACATTAAAATAAACAATTACATATATATTCGTGATTTTCACATATATGGAAGAAAGCACATAATGAAACATTATGTAGCATATCCAACCATGCACTATAAAGAATGGATGGAAATTTTCTTTTTCTTGAAGTTTTGTTATTTCATTCAAGCTACCATGGGGATTCATTTTCACCTCAGTTTCGACTCCCATTGTGCCCCCATAATATTAGACTCTTTTGATGAGATTCCATTTTGCAATGCTTTAAGTTCCCCCCTACACTTTTTTCCTCTTTCTCACAACAAATTTCTTGAGGATGTTGGTTTGAACCCTGTATAGAAATTACCTACAAACGAATTCTTAAAATAGAAAATATACAATGGAAAGAACATAAAACAAATATACAGAAATATTTTTCCCTACATCCCAAAATGAGGATTACCATATTTATTTTTCATTTTATTCATATATATATATATATATATATATATATATATATATATATATATACATATAAGTCTAAGAATTCATAAACCCCAATCCTTTAACCATATATTAGAACATAATTGTAGTTCCCTTATCGAATCTACAAAATGCCATAGGCAAAAAAAACTTCATGCCCAAAAACATGTAAAAAACCATGGGTAGGTCCACCCACCATCTTTGGGTCCACCCCCAATCTTTAGGACCTCCCAACTATTATCCGATCCGCATAAAAAAAAAATCCTGAGGCCCTTCTTCGAACCCCATGTAGGGCATGTGGGATGGGGCTATTGTCCCCCCTTGTTACCCCCCCCCCCCCCCCCCCCCCCCCCCCCACGACACCCATTGCAACATATGACGTGTTTCTCTGTTCGTGGAAAGAGTTTATCCCTCTTGTTGTTTTCTTTCCACATAGGGGGTCACATGAGAGCTTAGTAAATTGTCCAAACCTACAATTACCTTTGTTTCTCTACAACAAGAAAACTTCTCAATACTCATAGACTTCGTTAATGCATCTACAACATTATTCAAAGTGTCCATCTTTACTGAAAACACCTTTTTTCCCTCCACCATATCCATCACAAAGATACTTAACATCAAATGTCCTTTTTCATCTGATAATAAGCATGGTTATTTGCTAAGAAAATTGCACTTCAACTGTCACAGTCTATCCTTATAGCTCTTTGTATCAACCCCATACATTAACATAATATTTGCAATAAAAAATCTTCCTTTCTTTAATGACTGGTTGCCATGTATTCAGTCTCTGTAGTCGAAAGTGCCCCTATATATTGCATCTTTCTCATCTAACTATCTACTTCTCCAAATAGGTTAAAAAAAAACCCACTTATAGATCTTCATTAATCTAGATGTCCGTCTGAGTTTGCATCAACAAAGACGCAAATTTTGAAAACTATATCCAATCCTAGTATTCCTTGGTAGAAAAAACCATAATCATTAGTGCCACGCAAATACCTGAAAACCCACTTCACTGTTATCAAATACCCCTTCCCTAGTTCTGACCTAAACCAGATCAATACTCACATTACGTGTGCAATTTATTCTCTAGTGCAAACCACTACATACATTAGGCTACCAACTACACTCGCATATGGAACACGTGACATGTCCTCTTCCTCTTCTTATGTCGTAGCACTCTATTCTGCAGATATCTTTAGACCTATAGGAATAGGAATCCTGAATGATTTACTATCCTACATATTAAACCTCTACAATATTGTCTCAAAATAATTCCTCTTCTTTAACCAGATCTTTCTCTTTACATAATCTCACTTAGTTTCCATGCCCAAAATATAGTTTGTAGCGCCAACATCGTGCATGTCAAATTTGGAGGACAATTGGGTCTTCAAATCCTTGATAATTTATTTTTCATTTCCAATTAGTAACATATCCTCTAGATATAGAAAAAAATAAATGACATGATCACCAAATAATTTAATAAATACGAATTGATCTTCTTTTCTTCTTGTTAATCCAAGTCCCCATATCTATATCTATATATATATATATATATATATATACCACATCCTTGGTGATTGTTTCAAACCATACAAATAATTTTTTAATGTGAAAAAAATTATTTCTTACCTTCCCCCAAAAATCCTTAAGGGTGCTTCACCTAGATCCCTTCCTCCAAATCCCTATGAATAAATATTGTCTTCATATTCATATATTCTACCTCAAAATCCAAAGTAGAAGAAACATATAAAAGTAATATAATAAAATTTCACTTGGAAATATCAGAAAAAAAAATATCACTGAAATCGATTCCCGACACTTAGGAATAATTGTTTTCTACCAAACGAGCTTTGTATTTCTCCAACTTACCTTGTACATTCATATTATTCTTAAAACCCCATTTGCAGTTAACGAGTTTCCTTCCTACTAACAACTCCCTGAGATTCCAAGGCTCATTTTTGTCCAATGATGTCATTTCATTAACCATGTCCTCCTTCCCAAGTTTTCCATCCTCAGAATCGATTTCCTCCCTGAATATTATGAGATCATCATCAGTAATAGATAAAGAAAATTTTTAATAAAAAACAAATGGACTATACCTCTCTAGCTGTCTATTTCTCCAATGGATCTACTCAAAACTAGATCTTGTGTTTCTTCCTCTTTTGATTCCTATTATGTTGTGGAATCTCATTCTTCCACGTTTAGCTAAAAATTTGTCTTCTAAGGTTCCTTTGGTACGATCATATTTCACCTCTATAAACACAACATCTCATATGTACACAACCTTCCTTGTTTTTGGGTTTCAAAGCTTATAACATTTTAAACCATCGTTATATCCAATAGAGATGCACCATTCAAATATACAATCCAACTTGGTTCTTTTATCCTTTGCAATGTGTACATATGTGTCCCAACCAAAGAATTTCATATTTGAAAGAGAGGGTTTCTTACTAGTCCATATATCATGTGGATTCTTATCCTCCAACGTTTATTAAGTTGATATGTTAACCAAGTAATGTGAAGTATCCACTTCCTCTACCTAGAATTCATGTCCTAATTCGACACCACTCAACATCCTTCTTGTATTTTCCATCAACATATTTTTCATTCCTTTTGCAACTCCATTTTACGAAGGTGTGTATGGAGTATTCTTTTTTCTTCCTATACCACCCTTCTTAGAGAAATCTTCAAATTGCTTCTTGCATAACTCACCACCATTATTTTTCCTGAACACCTTGATCTTATTCTTTGTCTAATTATCCACCAGAGCCATCAAATAATTTAGATTTATTCGTGAGGAAATATATCCATGTATTCCTCAAGAAGTTGTCTGTAAATGAAACATATTAAAAAAAATTATGTTGTGAAACCAGCTCCAGAAATAGAAGAAAAGAGATATCAACACCTTAGAAACAAGACACTTCAAGGGGGCAACCTCCAATACATTACATGAATGAACAATTCTTGGATGATACAAATTAAAAAACCTCATTTCTATATATAGGAGTCCATAGGGCCACAATGTAATCCTAGTGGGGCCACAATGTAGTCCTAGCCGACCTAAAAATAATAATTTAAGGGAAAAATAATAACAATATGGGGTTTACAAGGGTACAATAATAACAATAAGGGGGTTACACTAACAACAATAAGGGACTATACTAGTAATATAGGGACCTAACATGCCCCTCTCCTTCAAAAAAGTGTTGTTCTCAATGCTTGAGTAGCTCTGGGTGCTTCTGTATAAAAATCTCATCCTCCCATGTAGAATCTTCAGTGGGTAAGTTCTTCCACTTGATGAGATACTTTGAAATTGATCGATTATGTCGCTGGCGTGTTCTGGTTTCTGTTACCTCTTCGAGTTCCAATATGATTTTTCCTTCCTCATCAAGTTCTCGCATATTGTTTGAACTGGAAGATTTTCACTTATAACCTTCTTTAATCATGAAACATGAAAATTTGGATGCACTCGTGAAGAAGCAGGAAGCTCCAATTTGTATGCCATAGTACCAATCTTTTGCAACAACTTGTAAGGACCATAGTACATTGGAAATAATTTATTATCCTTCTTAGCTTGCTTGATGGAAATTTGTTTTTATGGTTGTAGTCATGAAAATACCCAGTGTCCTACATAAAAACTTCTCTCGCTGCGATGTTAATCTGCTTGTTGTTTCATTCAATTTTGTGCCAAATTTAGGTTGTCCTTTAAGAGTTGGAGAACTTCTTGTTGATGCTCGATGTGATCTTCCACTACTTGAACATTCAAATTTTCTCTTAAAGTTGATGTGATGGATGGTGGGTGATATCCACAAAGTGCCATAAATGTGTTCATTTTTGCTGCAGTATGGAAGGAAGTGTTATACCACCATTCAACGAGAGGTAACCACTTGACCCATTATGTTTGTTTATGAGATAAAAAACAACGAAGATATCCTTTCAAAAATTTATTTACTATCTCAGTTTGACCATCGTATTGAGGATGATAAGACGAGCTATGACCTAATTGAGTACCCGAACAAGAAAACAACTTTGTCCAAAAATTTCCAGTAAAAATGGGATCTTTGTCACTCACAATAACCCTTGGGTTTGCATGTAGCTTTTGAATTGTGTCCATAAATGTAGTAGCAACTGTACTTGCTTTAAATGGATGAGATAATGCACAAAAGTGTGCATACTTGGTAATTCTATCAACTACCACCATGATGACACTCTTTCCTTTGAACTTAGGTAAAACTGTGATAAAATCCATTGAAATCTCCTCCCAACGTTGACTTGGAATGAATAAAGGTTGTAGAAGACCTGGAATCTTAATTGTCTCAACTTTATTCTACTGGAAAACCAAACATTCCGCCACAAACTTTTGAATATTAGATTTAAGGCCATCCCAAAAAAATTCGTTCTTCACCCTATGGTAATTTTTTAAAAATCCTGTGTCCTCCTAAAGGAGAAGTGTGCAATTCCAAAAGAATATTTTGTTTTAGTGGGGAATTCTTACAAAGATATAAGTGATATTTTTACCATAAGGAATCACTTTTTCCAACTAAATGTATCAAAAGTAATATGATCTTGCTACAACTTTTGAATGAGTGTCCACAATTCTTCGTCCTTCTTCCACTCATCTCTTGCTTCGGTTATCCAATCTGGTTGGATAATAGAAATGGCACAAAGTAATGCTTCCACCTCTTCATTATTTCTTGAGAGTGCATCTACAACAACATTTAGCTTCCCTTTTTTGTAGATTATTTCGAATTCATAACCCAACATCTTTGTGACCCATTTTTTCCACTCCTCTAAAGACAGTCTTTGTTCCAAAAAGTGTTTAAGATTATCATGATCATTTTTTACCTTGAAGTGTCTTCCCATTAGGTAAGTTCTCCATTTCTTTAGTGCATGTAATATTGCTAACATTTCCTTCTCATAAATAGGTTTTTGTAAATACTTTCCTTTCATTGGACAACTTTCAAAAGCAATGGATCTTCCTTCTTGCATTAAAACAACACCAATTCCATTTCCTGAGGCAACAAATTCCACAATAAAGGTTTTTGTGAAGTCTGGCGTAGCTAGGACCGATGCTAGGCACATTCCCTCTTTAAGATGTTCAAAGGCCTTAGTTGCTTCAGGAGTCCATGAAAATGCATCTTTCTTCAATAATTTTGTTAGAGGTGCTGCTATTCTCCCATAATTATTAACAAAATTGTGATAATACCTTGTTAACCTGATAAATCCTCACAAATACTTTATGGTTGTGGGGACTTTCCATTCCTTAATGGCTTTAATTTTGTTAGGGTCTACCTTAACACCATTGTGAGATACAATATGACCCAGATATTCCACCTCTTGTACTCCAAAGAAACAATTGGATGTTTTTGTATATAATTGTTTCTCTTGCAATAGTTTGAGCACCCTGTCAACATGTTGAACATGATCCTTCCAAGACCTGTTGTAGATTAGTATATCATTAAAAAACACTAGCAAAAATTTTCTAAGGAAAGGTTTGAAAATGGAATTCATCAAGCCTTGAAATGTAGAAGGTGCATTGGTAAGGCCAAACTGCATGAACGAAAATTCATAATGACCCTCATGAGTTTGAAATGTTGTTTTAAAAATATCTTCCATCTTCATTCTAATTTGATGATATGCTGAATGAAAATCCAACTTGATAAAATAAGTTTCTCCATGTAATTCATCCAATAATTCATCAATCACAAGAATGGGAAATTTATCTTTAATGGTGAGCTTATTGAGCTCCTTATAATTGGGACACATGCGCCATGATCCATCCTTCTTGTGTAATAATAGTACAGGAGCAGAGAGAGAACTTTGAATAGGTTGAATTATACCAACCTTTAACATTTCTGCAATCATACGTTCAATTTCACTCTTTTGGACATAAGGATATCTGTAAGGTCAGATATTTTCAGGAAAACTTCCTAGAATCAAATGAATAGCATGATCATGATCACTAATAGGTGGCATTCTTTTGGGAGTATCAAACAAATTGGAATGATTGTCCAAGAATCTTTGGAGATCTGGAGAAATAGATGATTTTGATGTTGGAACTTCTAGTGAGCATAATTGTGCAATTACACCTCGTTGTTCTTTCTTCATAAGCTTTGTCACGACATTAGAGCTTATTATCTTTCCTAGCTTCCCTGTGATACCCTGTATTTCGACTTCCTTTTCTTTTGAAAAAAAAATCAAGAAAAGTTCTTGAAAATTAAAGGGTACTGTCCCCAAAGATTGTAACCATTATACTCCTAGTATGACATCAGCACCACCCATTGGGATGGAAAGCATTGGACTATTCAATACACATTACCCCATGGATATCTTGATATTATGGTATTTTCCAGAGAAATTTATAGTTCCTCTACTTTACATTCTAGTGTTGGGTATATGAAACAATTCAATTTCTTGGCTACCTTACAATGAATAAAATTATGGGTACTACCTGAATAAATCAACACTATTACCTTTTTCTTCTTGATATGTCCTTCTATCTTGAGAGTTTGAGAAGTGGTAATTCCTACCAATGCATTACACGATATGGTTGGACTCATTTCCTCCTCTTCTAGGGCTAGTTCCTCGTGTATATCCTCTTCTTCATTTTCTTCTTCCTCTTCACAATCTATGTAATATAATTTCTTCTTGGCACACTTATGACCTTTAGTGTATTTTCTATCACAACTGTAGCAAAGCCCTTTTGCTCTATTTTCTTCCAATTTTTGTGGTGTGAACCATGTAGGTTGTTGAAATCTAGGAGTAGCAACACTTCCCTCATTATACAAGTGAGTGGTAGGCTTCTTTGTTGCCATAATTTTATATTTAGTTTTTCTTGCCAGCCTGAATGCCTTCTCCAATGAATCAAGTTCCAAAACACAAACTTCATGTTGGATGTTATCCTTTAAAGTACCTATGAATAGATCAATCCTGTGTTTGTCTGTAATATCAATTACCCTTATATTCAATTTTTGGAAGTCCTTAATGTACTTCCCACTAAACCCTTTTGGTTGAGATTTATCAACTGGCTAAAGAAGGTGTTGCTCTTTGTATCCTCATAATGTTCTATCATTTCCTCCATAAAAATTCACCAAGTAACAATTTTTTTATGGGAGAAAATCCTTCGATACCATACAAATGTATTTTTTTCTAGATGTAAAGTTGCAATGTGTATCTTTTGTGTCTTTTTCACATTATTGAGATCAAAATATTGCTCCATCTGTAGTATCCGTGTTACGGGATCCTTGCCATCAAACTTCCTCATATCCATATTTGGAATATGGTGGTCCTTCCTTCCAATATTAGAGTTTATGAAATCACTATTATCATTTTTTTATTCTCATCATTAGTTTCCTCTACTATCTTTTCACTATTAGGAAACATTTTTGGTGTCAACTTTGTCAAACCTTCCACGTCTTCTTTTAGATCATTCTTCATGTTTTCCATTTTAGTTTCCATGTCATCCATCTTAGCTTCCATGCCAACTTCCATTCCATCCATCTTAGCTTCCAAACCATTCATCTTAGCTTCCACGCCTTTCTTCAAACCATCCATTTCAATTTTTGTTGCACTTTGCGATAGCGAGATTTGGTGCACTTTCTCATAGATTTTTGATATCTCATGTTGCATTTCTTCATCTTCATGAGTCATAGTAGAGCCTTCTGAAGGATTAATGGGTGCTGAGTTCTTTTAAGGAGGCATTTTAGAACCCAGTACTGATATCTATGCTCAATAGGCCTTTGGAATCAACTAGAACTAATTTTTCAAACAAGAATTATGCAATTTAAAAAAAAATACACACCTTTTTTTTATTTTGAGGAACTCGATATTGAAACTGAATTATCTCTGTGATTTTGGATCTTAAATATCTGAAATTTAGCCCTGAAGTCACCCTTTGCATCTTATTTTGAATGCCACAAGTATGACCTGATTTAGATTCTTCAAAGAAAAGTTATGTCCAATCTCCCACAATGACCCAATTATGGACTAGTTCAGTATAGTACACGTGTATGACTTGCCACATGTCACTGTTTCTTCTTTTGGCTATAAAATTGATAGAAAAGAAACTACAGCCCATGTACTTATGGCCACTTTTTACAGCATTCCAATCTGGTGCTCAGAGAGAGAGTTATGAAGGTTTTCCCACGATAACCTCTTTGAGATGAAATTTAGGAGCAAGAAAAAGATCTAACTTCCATAGATCATATCTCTGAAAATATTGCGAACCAAGATCTGAATTTTTGCAATGGTGTTCCTCCATATCACGGCTTTTCTCTCCAAAGATTTCAGCTTCTGAACCTTCATAGAAAAAAATTTATAGCAAAAATGCCGCAATGACCTGTTTAAGTGAAATTCAGGAGCTTGCAAAAAGCCCTACCTTCCATAGATCATATCTCCAAAAAATATTGCGAACAAAGCTCTAAAATTTTGTAACGATGTTCCTTAGGATTTTGGTTTCGCACCCTAAAAATTTCAGCGTTTGAACCTTTGTAGAAAAAATGTTATAGTGAAAATGCCACGATGACCTGTTTGGAGCAGCGAAACCCTAGAATTCAAAGCTCTGATACTAAATGTTGTGAAACCAGCTCTAGAAATAGAAGAGAAGAGATAACAACACCTTAGAAATAAGCCACTTTGAGGGGGCAACCTCCAATACATTACATGAATGGACAATTCTTGGATGATACAAATTACAAAACCTCCTTTCTCTATATAGGAGTCCATAGGGCCACAATGTAATCCTAGTGGGGCCACAATGTAATCCTAGCCAACCTAACAATAATAATTTAAGGGCACAATAATAACAATAAGGGACTATACTAGTAATATAGGGACCTAACAAATTATCTAATGATTAAAACAAAAAAGGTACAAACCCATGACTGTCCACAATATGTAATATCCCTTTCACCTTCATAGCACCAGAGGAGAAACTAACTCGATTTGTTTTACCATATAAATAATGTCCCCAAAAATCTAAATCCAGAGATAAATTGGACATACTTTATACCATAAAATTACCATGCAATACTCAAATCTGCTTCTATCCACTATTTTGAAGCATTTGATGCCATAGCATGGTCTTTTCTTCAAATACCACTAGATTTTCTGCTCCACTTTCAAGAACCATAGAAATGTTGGACTCGTAAATAATAGTGCTACCCACCAGCTTGTACAAAGTTCCAATATAAACTCCATGTATCAATACTACTTCTCCCTGAACCATATTGCAAGTATCATTATCAAACATAGGTTTTACACCTTCACCATCCATCTTTCTTACAGAAATTAGATTTTTGGCCAATGCAAGAATATGAAAAACACTAGGAAGTGTTTGAATCCTTCCACGTTCAAAATTCAGCTTGAATTTTCCATGTTCGATGATTATGGCATTGATTTCATCCCCTAAAATACATCACCACCATCATATTTCTCGTAATATAAGAACCAATCCCTATGGGGAGTGAAGTGAAAGGATGCACATGTGACAATCAACAATGTCTCATGATCTACATGTGTTCTGGAAGAAGAAGCCAAGTGCACATCCCCACCTTCACCTAAGGTTGTTTTTGTCTCCGTAGAAGTAGCATCATCATATCCCTTTAATTTCTAAATATTTTCAATTCTATAAACATTTTTTAGTTCCCTTCCTTTTTTCATTTCTATCACACCTTTAGAGGTGTTTTTGGAGGTTAAGATCTCCCTTTATATTTAGATATTCCACTCAAGGTATTATTTTTTTTTATGTTTTCAGACTGTCCTCGTACATACAATGCATATTCATTTTAGATATCCATATTTTCCCATCTCCTCTACACTGACAACAATGATGCGACTATTTCATCAAACTTCAAGGTAGTTGTATTGCTACTTATTGCAACCACCAAACTATCATGTGAATCTGGTAGAGAACATATCAAACATATGCACTTATCTTCATCTCAAAATTTTATATCAACATATAAAAACTAGCTTACCACACTATTAAAGTTGTTTAGGTGATTTTTCACTGAATCTCCATCCTTAATCATCAGGTTATATAGCTTTTCCATACGATTTTTTTTTTAAATAGAGACTTATAATGGTAGAAAGTCCCTAACTTGACCCAAAAATACTTTGTTGTAGCTTCCCCCTATACACTAAAAAATACTAAATATGAGATACACAATTTTATTGCGCTCTTCACCTTTCGATATAATTTCACCAAATATTTTGTTGAACTTCCTGTCGGTGTTGTGTCTGAATCTACAACAACCCACTGATCGCGGTACAACAACATATCCTTCATCTCCAGTTTTCACAACTCAAAACTTTGACCATTCAATTTGTTGATATTTATATTTCCATTTTTCGCTATCTTCTTTCACCACAAGAATCAGCCCCATAGATCTCCCACTTAACAAGGTTTACCATAAGCCAAAGAAAAACCCCTCAGCAGTAAAGGCCTCCCCTTGAAGTCGAAACAACTCTGATACGAAATGTATCTTTTAACCGTGTACATAAATTACCTATAATGGAAATCTTAGAATAGATAATATAGAATGGTGAGAACCTAAAATAAAGATACAAAAATATTTTCTCCTAAGTCCTAGAACCAAGACTACCAAATTTATTTTTCAAAGAATTCACATGCCCCAATCCATTAACCCTATATTAGAACATAAGAAAACCATCATGCTGAAAACCATATGCAGAACCCACCTAAAAAGTACCATGTGAAGAAAACCATCATGCCAAAAACCATATCCAGAACGCATGCACAAAACCATATGCACAACCCATGCACAAAACCATGGGTAGGTCTTCCTACCATCTTTGGCTCTACCTCCCATAAAAATCTCGAGTCACTTCCCTAGACCTCATGTTTGATTGCCCCATTGTGTCTGATCGAATGTATAATGCATGGAGCTAATCATGGAAAGAATATAACACATACGCAAAAAACGAGGTGTTATCACCCCTCCCACCTCAAGAATTCATCCTATTCTCTTAGAATTATTGCAAAAGAACACACCCTCAAGTCCTAATCATAAGAGATCTTCGCACAATAGAAATGAAAGAAACCAGAATCAAATAATAGCACCGAAAAATTGCATCATAATTGAAATCTAAATGGGTGTGAATAAAAATAAGTGTTTTCTACAGTCCATTACTGACATAATTCCTTACAATATACCTTTGTAATCAAATTCCATGTACTCCAAAATGCATGGAAGTCATATTCTGAAAGTTTCCTCGAAGTATCATGAGTCAAAATTAAAATTTCTTGAATGGATAAGATATGTCTGTCCACTATCTAAAATTATAGGAATGAAATATTATTAATCTATTAAAAGCATATGTGGATTATCTTAATTACAATATGTAACATATAATAGCTAATGTGTACAAATAAAACCCATCAGCATGAAATATCTAAGCATGACCATCCACAATATCCCAATCAAATTCATTTCCCAACATTTGTCACAATCTGCTTCACTCTTCATCCATTACTCAATTCACCACAACTCTTGTTTAAACTTTATGACTTCATCCTCTCCCCTTATATACTACGTGACATTTTTTTCTTAAAAGGATACAAGAATATAAAACATTTTTAGGAATTGAAATATCTCATATGCTTCATCTTCAAATTATATTTAACTCATTTCTTCCATCTCATACGTCAAGAATGCGCTTAGCATCACTCTATATTAATTTTCATCTTGTTCATTCCTCAAAAGTAAGGATGAAATTATTTCTATTCTTCTTTGAATTAATTATTTCTTCATTCATTATGAATGAATCTTTAACAAAAATTTTATAATACACCCAATAGAACATGAAGGGATTTCCGTTGTAAAGAATCACATAGAATATGATCAATATATCTTATAGTTCTAAATTTAATCATTATTTCTCCCTTATATTAACTCTCATTTTATATTGTAAAATTGAAACATTATATAAATTTAGATGTAATGTTAATTTTAGTTAAGTTTCTAGAAAATTTAAATATATATAATATTCTATTTGTTGTCCCCATGAATGATCAAACCTCATGCTTTAAGTTTTTTTCTAAAAAAATGTTGTCCTCATGAATGATCAAGCCTCATGTTTTAAGTTTTGTTCTAAAGAAGAAAATAAGCTTGGAGTAGCTCTCAGTTATATATAGTTTTGCTATGGATTGATTACAAGACTTGTGAGAACCAAATATTCACATGTAGCAGTTAGATCACAACCTCAAGATTAACGATATAACCTATTTTACCCTGTTTTAGAATAGTGATACGCTATAACTCCAAACGAGAAATCAAATTTTATTTGGAAGTGAATAGATGGAAAATTTAAATCAATTGGTCAGGATGCAAGCCCTATGTAGTTCTTCCATTTTCATAGGCAGCAGAGGCCTTGGTGGTTTGTACACCTCTGTCACCTATGGACATCTCTCGGTTGTGATAGAAGAGTGGGTAATGGTTGTGGCCTGCTCTAATGGCTAGCGTTAATGTTAATGATTTTTTTTAACTGGTGAATTATTTGGTTTTTGGATAGCACGGAATTTTACAGTAAATATTTTTAGAAGGCATGAAATGCACAATATCCTTTGATTTTTTGTGTATTTCTTTTGTGCCAATACAACATCAACTCGACATCCCCTGATGTAATTGGCACTCGCAGGATTCTTGATTAGGGCATTCAACTTGGGTTACATTTCAAGAGCCTTTACTACCTCATTTGTAAACCTGGGGATGTCCTCCCTAATAAACCTACCATATTACCATTAAAAGATAAAAAAAAGTAAGAAAGAAAACCATGGACAATAATCTAAGAGAAAAATTAACCAAAAAATAATATCAAAAATTAACTGAACAATAGTACTAACAAACTTACCCTTCCATATCCGATGACGCTTGAAAGAGAACCACACGCTAAGAGAAAAATAAACAAATGAATAATTGTAATAGCCTAACCATTCTAGAAGAAGAGAGAAAAAATCTGGGTAACCTTTCATGACAACAATTGCAGTGAGGAGATGGGTTGATGCAAAAATCTTAATTAAACTAGAAATTAATGCGGCAAAAATAAGAATAAAGCAGGTATTAAGCAAGTAAAAAAAACAAAGAAACATTTAAGCAATTAGTATTTGAAGATCAAAAATTTAGAAACAAATTGTGCGTACCTCTTGAATTATCTTTTTGGCTGTAAATCCCTATCTCAATACATATCTGAATATTTTCAAGCTGGTCCTATTAAAAGCAATGAAAATAAATGTGTGTATAAATTAATCAATTCCAAAATCCAAATATTAAAAGTAGAAGTAATCAAAAGAAATGTGTGCAGAAATTAATCACTTCCCAATCCAAATATTAAAAGTAAAAGCTACCGATATTGAATCAAACTTTGATCAAAAACTCAATTGATATTTTTTCGGCTAAAACGGTATTTCTTCCACTGCTATATTCATATTTTCCTCCATGATCATTCAATTACACGTAACTCTAAAACATATCAACAAAGCAAAATGGACAAAAACACAAAGGGTCACCAACACAAGCGAGCAATGGCATGCTGATAGATACGTAACGCTGATGCATAGGTAAATGGAACAATGGAGAAACTACCTTGCAACTACTTTGCAACTGTTGTCACCTATTAGTTTTAATCAATGGTTGTGCATCATTCAATCATCTAACATAGGATCTAATGGTACATATTAGGACAGAAAAACAGTTAGGAAAGTTGTTTTCAAATAATAACGCCTTACGACATAATAAAATTAAATTTATTTATTTATTTAAATTATGTTTTACTAACAAAATTAAGTTATATTGTTATCTAGTATCAACTCAAATATAATCCAAAGATTATTTAATCACCCAACTTATCATATTGACAAGTTAGGAAGGATACTAACATGAAATATTACATTCCTTCACCCTTTGAAATACCTTTTTATTTTTGATAAACTTGTTACAAACATTAGAAAAATATGTATCTCATCAATATTCTCGTTGTGTATTAATTAACTGGTCACAAGACAAGAGTTTTCCAAACTAAAACGTAAAAAAATATATTCATAAAGGAGAAAGGAAGCAATTATAATCGTATACCAATAAAGAAGCCAAAGGAGAAAGGAAAAAAATAATAAAGAAGCAAAAGGAGAAGGAAAAAAACAAACTTGATCCTTATGACAACCTCCTTAACAGGTGCCTTCAGTGACAACATCAAACATGGTACTTGAATCTCTCACAACAGCTTCAATCTCGATCGATCACATAAAACATGGTACTTGAATCTCTCACAGCACCTTCAATTTCGATCAATCAAACACCAAATATTCACATCAACCTCTCGTAGAATATTCAATCTTCAGACCACCAAGCACAACATCCCATTCTTCACTAAATAATTGCTCTCAAGAATTCAACACATCAATATTTTTTACACAGCTTCCTTCATGCCGTCATTCGCTACGTGAATCTCTCTGAAGAATTTTTTATCTTACCGACAAGAAATACTTGCCATGAATCTCTCACAAGACATTGAATCCTTAGACTACTAAGCTCAACATCATATCTCTAGTTAAAAAAGGCTACATCATCTTGTTAACATCAACAACATCATCTCGCCAACTCCTTGACATGGAGGAAAAGCGTCAACGAATAGAATTATTACCAAGAATCTAACTGGCAGCTTTTACTAAATCAATAAATTATGTGAATGATAAGGTTCCAGCGTCAACAAAACCACCTTCTACTTAAAGCTCATGATTGTGGGAAATGATCATCCATGTCCAGTCATATTCTTCTCATAGCTCTTGGTTGTATGAAAAGCTCATCCATGTCCTGTCATCTTCTTCTTAGAGCTCTTGGTTGTCTGAATAGCTCATCCGTATATATCAGGGGCTTAAAATCTATAAAATAGTTTCCCATCATTTGGATTATTGTGCGTCAATTTCCGCCATTTCAACTTTTGCATTGTATTTCCATATTGAATGGTAGTGGAATTTATCAAATCAATCAGCGTGTAAGATTGTTAATATATTTGGCCGGACGATTTATAGGTTGTTTACTCCTGGTCAGTGAAATCGCCGTGGGAAAATACTGCAGCAAGGCACTACCATCAAAATGAATAATATGGATCGTGATCAACACTAATAAGAGAGATGGAGTTGGAGGGGGAGAGATGTAGGAACTAAGAAATATAGAGAGTGATAAGTGGAGAGAGATAAGAGAGATGGAGTTGGAGGGGGAGAGATGTAGGAAATAATAAATATAGAGAGTGAGAAGTGGAAAGAGAGAAGGAGTGACAAGGGAGAGACAAAGAGAGAGGGTGTATGTTTGGGGTTGAGATAAAGAGACAAATAAGGAGAGATGGAGATAAGGGGGGAGAAGGAGATATAAGGAGAGAGGGAGGGATATAGTAACATAGTTGGTGGGTGAAGAGAGAGAGAGAGGGAGACAGAGATGGGAGAGAAAGGGAAAGAGAGGAAGGAAGAGAGAGGATGTGAGAGAGTGGAGAGAGGGAGGGAAAGAGAGATGGACTTGGAGGGGGAGGAGGAGAGAGGTAAGAAGAAAGAAATAGAGAGAGAAAGGTGGAGAGAGAGAGAGAGAGAGTGAGTGAGTGATAAGGAAGATGGAGAGAGAGGGAGAGAGGGGGAAGATAGATATATAGATGGAAGGTGAAGAAATAGAAGAAGAGAGAGATGGGGAGAGGAGGGGATCGACAAAGAGATTGATATATATGGATTGCGAGAGTGTGTGTGTTTAGGGGGGTGAGATAGAGAGACAAAAAAAAAAGAGATGGATGGGGATATAGATATGGATGGAGGGTGGAGAGAGGGAAGAATATTTCTCACACTAGATGGATTGATATAAGTGGAGATGGTGATTATAATCCTATTTGATTATTTGCACTATATGCATCGATTTTAGTGTAGATATTTATTTCTAATGATATTTGATTACTTGCACTAGATGCATTGATTTCAGTGTAGGTGGTGATTTCTAATACAATTTCATTTCTTGCACTAAATTTGTTGATTTCAATTTAGATGTCGATTTATAATTATATTTGATTACTTGTACTAGATGAATTGGTTTCAATGTAGATGATTTCTAATCCTATTTGATTGTTTGCACTAAATGCAATGATTTCAGTGTAGATGGTGATTTCTAATCCTATTTGATTTATTTGAGTAAATGCATTGATTTCAGTGTAGATGTTGGTTTCTAGAGAGAGACAGAGAGAGAGTGATAAGGAAGATGGAGAGACAGGGAGAGAGGACAAAAGGAGGAAAGAGAGATATTAATGGGGGAGAGGGAGAGAAAGGGGAGATAGAGATATAGATGGAAGGTGACGAGAGGGAAGAAGAGAGAGATGGGGAGAGGGGGTGATTGAAAAAGAGATTGATATATATGGAGTACGAGAGTGCATGTGTTTAGGGGGTGAGATAGAGAGACAACAAAGAATAGATGGAGGGGGATATAGATATGGATGGAGGGTGGAAAGAGGGAGGAATATTTCTTGCACTAGATGGATTGATATAAGTGGAGATGGTGATTTCTAATCCTATTTGATTATCTGCACTAGATGCATCAATTTTAGTGTAGATATTTATTTCTAATGATATTTGATTACTTGCACTAGATGCATTGATTTCAGTGTAGGTGGTGATTTCTAATACAGTTTGATTGCTTGCATTGAATGTGTTGATTTCAATTTAGATGTCGATTTATAATTATATTTGATTACTTGCACTAGATGACTTAATTTCAATGTAGATGATTTCTAATCCTATTTGATTGTTTGCACTAAATGCATTGATTTTAGTGTAGATGGCGATTTCTAATGCTATTTTATTTCTTTGAGTAAATGCATTGATTTCAGTGTAGATGTCGGTTCCAAGAGAGAGAGAGAGTGAGTGATAAGGAACATGGGAAGAATATTTCTTGCACTAGATGGATTGATTTAAGTGGAGATGGTGATCTATAATCCTATTTGATTATTTGCACTAGATGCATTGATTTTAGTGTAGATATTTATTTTTAATGATATATGATTAGTTGCACTAGATATGTTGATTTTAGTGTAGGTCATGATTCCTAATACTATTTGATTTCTTGCAGTGGATGTGTTGATTTCAATTTAGACGTCGATTTATAATTATATTTGATTGCTAGCACTAGATGCATTGATTTCAGTGTAGATTATTCCTAATATAATTTGATTTTTTGCGTTAAATGCATTGATTTTAGTGTAGATGGCAATTTCTAATCCTATTTGATTGCTTTGAGTAAATGCATTGATTTCAGTGTAGATGTTGGTTTCTAATTTTATTTGATTGATTGCATTAGGTGCATTGATTTCAATGTATATGTTGATTTATGGTTTGATGTAATTGGATATATGACGATACATTAATATTAAAGTGATTGAATTAACAATATGCATTGATTTTAGTGTAAGCACAAAAAGTTATTAACAATGTAGATTGATTTTTTTGTTACAGTAATTTAGGCTATTAATATTGGAGAGCAAGAGAGACAAAGTATCATGTTTACTACAACAGATCGAGCTAAAAATTTAAATGGTTTACGATCTAAATTTTATTCTTCATATAATCGATATGAAAAGATAACAAAACTAAAAAGGGAGGAAATAAGAATAGTAGAAGAAAATAGTTTGAGATTGATTGTAACATGACTACGTTCTTATTATTCGCATTTTCTATCTTTCAATACTATTATTGTCACTTTGCATTTAAAAAAAAAAAATCATCATTTTTCATCATTATAGTTATTAACAATAATTATCATCTCAACGAACTCTAAGAAAATTTAAAATTAAAATGACCAAGTTAATCTCAGAAATATTTAGCATATTTAAAATGATTATATTAATATTTGATATATTTACATATTACTGATAAAATTAATCATATCTTTGATAGATTTTCCTTGGCAACACACGACTGAAACCAACCTAGATCCATCTTACATCTCAAAAATATACAAAAATTTTAATAATCTGACAAATGTGACATTGATGCCTCTGATTGGAACCAACCTAGATCCATCTAACTCTGGATCTATCATGCACCGAGAGGGATCAAATCTCTCGAGGTGCAAACCTTTCCTCAGGTTTTTCACTCAAAAAATAGGTTTGCACCTCAAGATATTTGATCCCTCTCGACACATGATAGATCCAGAGTTAGATGGATCTAGGCTGATAATATGTAACATAGAATATAGTTAATGTATCTAAATACTTCTTCACTAAAACCTATCACCATGAAATATCTAACCATGAACATCCACAATATCCCAATCAAATTCATCACAACTCTAGTCTAAACATTATGATTTCATCTTCTCCCTTTATATATTATATTACATATTTTTTGAAAAATATACAAGAATATAAATCATTTTTCGGAATTGAAAGATCCCATATGCTTCATCCTCAAATTTTATTTAACTTTTTTCTTCCTTCTCATAGGTCAAGAATGAGCTTACCATCACTCTATATTCATTTTCATCTTGTTCATTCCTCAAAATGTCATTCCTCAAAAGCAAGGATGAACTTATTAGTCCCCACCCAAAGGGCTTGACACGGACTATAGTAATTAGTCCATGTTTTTTCAATTAAAACTAGCACAACCACATTAGTAAAAACTAATGTGGTTGATATACGCCGATAGGCGTATATAAAATAGATTTACAACCACATTTACCAATGTGGTTGATATACGCCGATAGGCCTATATCCACTACCCATCACATTAATTTATATATCAATAATTAAATATTATATATAATAAATTTATTATATTAACTTGAAAAATATATATTATATATTAATAAGAATATTAATATATTAAATATATTAAATATATTAATTATGATTAAAATCACAAAAATATTTTATGTATATTAATAATATTATAAAAATATTAATAATATATATAAAAAATATTTATTAATATATTAAAAATATTAACTATATACATACTATAAATTAACTTCAAATATATATAATATATATTAATATAAAAAAAAATATTAATAATATATAATAAATTAATATATCATAGATGGTTATATTATTAATAAAGCAAAAGAACTAATAATATATTAATAATATATATTCTGTCATAGTTATTTATATTATTATTATTAGAATAATATAAATATTAGAATATTTATTTATAATGATTATTAGTAATATTATAATCTAATATTTATTAATAAATATTATTAGTAATATTATAATATTATTTAAATTACTAATGATTTATTAAAATATTATAATATTACTAATAATCATTATTAATAAATATTTGAATATTTATTTATAATGATTTTTAGTAATATTATAATATTATTAATATTACTAAATAAATATTATAATATTATTAATATATATTATTAATAATATATATTAATAATATTATAATATTACAAATAATCATTATTAATAAATATTTGAATATTTATTTATAATGAATATTAATAATATTATAATATTATTAATATATAAAAAATATTAAATATATAATTTTAATATTATAATAAGTATTAATACTATATATTAAAAATATTTATTAATATATTAATAATATTAACTATATACATACTATAAATTAACTAGAAATATATATAATATATATTAATAATATTTATTAATATAAAAATAATATAAATAATATTTAATATTTTAATGATTATTAGTAATATTATAATCTAATATTTATTAATAAATATTATTAGTAATATTATAATATTATTTAAATTACTAAATAAATATGAAAATATTATAATATTACTAATAATCATTATTAGTAAATATTTGAATATTTATTTATAATGATTTTTAGTAATATTATAATATTATTAATATTACTAAATAAATATTAAAAATATTATAATATTATTAATATATATTATGAATAATATATATTAATAATATTTTAATATTACAAATAATAATTATTAATAAATATTTGAATATTTATTTATAATTAATATTAGTAATATTATAATATTATTAATATATACAAAAATATTATATATATATATATATATATATATATATATATATTTAATATTATAATAAGTATTAATAATATATATTAAAAATATTTATTAATATATTAATAATATTAACTATATACATACTATAAATTAACTTGAAATATATATAATATATATTAATAATATTTATTAATATAAAAATAATATAAATAATATTTAATATTTTAATATTTATTGATATATTAATATCATAGATGGTTATATTATTAATAAACTAAAAAAACTAATAAACCCAAGGGTTTAATATTATAAACCAAAGCAAGTGGTGAACGGGAAAATCCTTACCCAAAAAATTATAAACCAAAGGAATTGGTGAACCCAAGGGAATTGATTTAAATATTGAGACAATTGTTGTCGCAATGCGACGTTGGGGCAAGTATGACCATGGTTGGCCATGGGTGATTTTCATATTGAGACAATGTTTGTCATAATGTGTCAATTGATCATGGATGACATTGATCGATTATTCATATTATAAACCAAAAAACTAATAAACCCAAGGGTTTAATATTATAAGCCAAAGCAAGTGGTGAACCCAAGGGAAAATCATTACCCAATAAATTATAAACCAAAGGAATTGGTGAACCCAAAGGAATTGATTTAAACATTGAGACAATTGTTGTCGCAATGCGACGTTGGGCCAAGTATGACCATGGTTGGCCATGGGTGATTTTCATATTGATACAATGTTTGTCAGAATGTGGCATTTGATCATGGATGACATTGATCGATTATTCATATTATAAACCAAAAAAACTAATAAACCCAAGGGTTTAATATTATAAACCAAAGCAAGTGGTGAACCCAAGGGAAAATCATTACCCAATAAATTATAAACCAAAGGAATTGGTGAACCCAAAGGAAATGATTTAAACATTGAGACAATTGTTGTCGCAATGCGACGTTGGGCCAAGTATGACCATGGTTGGCCATGGGTGATTTTCATATTGATACAATGTTTGTCAGAATGTGACATTTGATTATGGATGACATTGATCGATTATTCATATTATAAACCAAAAAAACTAATAAACCCAAAGGTTTAAAATTATAAACCAAAGCAAGTGGTGAACCCAAGGGAAAATCATTACCCAATAAATTATAAACCAAAGGAATTGGTGAACCCAAAGGAATTGATTTAAACATCGAGACAATTGTTGTCGCAATGTGACGTTGGGCCAAGTATGACCATGGTTGGCCATGCGTGATTTTCATATTGATACAATGTTTGTCAGAATGTGACATTTGATCATGGATGACATTGATCGATTATTCATATTATAAACCAAAAAAACTAACAAACCCAAGGGTTTAATATTATAAACCAAAGGAATTGGTGAACCCAAGGGACAGCCATTACCCAACAAATTATAAACCAAAAGGAATTGGTGAGCACAAGGGAATAGATTTAAACATTTAGACAATTGTTGGCGCAATGCGACGTTGGGCCAAGTATGACCACGGTTGGCCATGGGTGATTTTGATATTGATACAATCTTTGTCAGAATGTGACATTTCATCATGGATGGCATTGATCGATTATTCATATTATAAACCAAAGCAAGTGGTGAACCCAAGAGAAAATCATTACCCAAAAAATTATAAACCAAAGGAATTGGTGAACCCAAGGGAATTGATTTAAACATTGTTATAAAAAGTTGTCGCAATGCGACGTTGGGCCAAGTATGACCATGGTTGTCCATGGGTGATTTTCATATTGAGATAATGTTTGTGAGAATGTGACATTTGATCATGGATGACATTGATCGATTATTCATATTATAAACCAAAAAAACTAATAAACCCAAGGGTTTAATATTATAAACCAAATCAAGTGGTGAACCCAAGGGAAAATCATTACCCAAAAAATTATAAACTAAAGGAATTGGTGAACCCAGGGGAATTTATTTAAACATTGAGACAATTGTTGTCGCAATGCGACGTTGGGCCAAGTATGACCATGGTTGGCCATGGGTGATTTTCATATTGAGATAATGTTTGTCAGAATGTGACATTTGATCATGGATGACATTGATCGATTATTCATATTATAAACCAAAAAAACTAATAAACCCAAGGGTTTAATATTATAAACCAAAGGAAGTGGTGAACCCAAGGGAAAATCCCTACCCAAAAAATTATAAACCAAAGGAATTGGTGAACCCAAGGGAATTGATTTAAACATTGAGAAAATTGTTGTCACAATGCGACGTTGGGCCAAGTATGACCATGGTTGGCCATGGGTGATTTTCATATTGATACAATGTTTGTTAGAATGCGACATTTGATCATGGATGACATTGATCGATTATTCATATTATAAACCAAAAAAAGTAATAAACCCAAGGGTTTAATATTATAAACCAAAGCAAGTGGTGAACCCAAGGGAAAATCATTACCCAAAAAATTATAAACCAAAGGAATTGGTGAACCCAAGGGAATTGATTTAAACATTGAGACAATTGTTGTTGCAATGCGACGTTGGGCCAAGTATGACCACGGTTGGCCATGGGTGATTTTCATATTGATACAATGTTTGTTAGAATGCGACATTTGATCATGGATGACATTGATCGATTATTCATATTATAAACCAAAAAAACTAATAAACCCAAGGGTTTAATATTATAAACCAAAGGAATTGGTGAACCGAAGGAACAACCATTACCCAACAAATTATAAACCATAAGGAATTGGTGAACCCAAGGGAATAGATTTAAACATTGAGACAATGGTTGTCACAATGAAACGTTGGACCAACTATGACCATGGTTGGCCATGGGTGATTTTCATATTGAGATAATGTTTGTCAGAATGTGACATTTGATCATGGATGAAATTGATCGATTATTCATATTATAAACCAAAAAAACTAATAAACCCAAGGGTTTAATATTATAAACCAAAGCAAGTGGTGAACCCAAGGGAAAATCCTTATCCAAAAAATTATAAACCAAAGGAATTGGTGAACCGAAAGGAATTGATTTAAACATTGAGACAATTGTTGTCGCAATGCGACGTTGGGCCAAGTATGACCATGGTTGGCCATGGGTGATTTTCATATTGAGATAATGTTTGTCAGAATGTGACATTTGATCATGGATGACATTGATCAATTATTCATATTAATAATTTAAATGTTATTAATAATTTTAATAAACCTTAATCATGTTTGAAACATAGTTATTAATACAATTATAGACATTAATGTAATTAATGTAATTAATCATGTTAATATTATTAATAAAATGTTATTAATATTATTGTTACATATGAGCATTGAGACAATTGTTGTCGCAATGCGACGTTGGGCCAAGTATGACCATGGTTGGCCAAGGGTGATTTTCATATTGATACAATGTTTGCCAGAATGTGACATTTGATCATGGATGACATTGATCGATTATTCCTGTTATAAACCAAAAAAACTAATAAAACCAAGGGTTTAGTATTATAAACCAAAGTAATTGGTGAACCCTAGGGGCAACCATTACCCAAAAAATTATAAACCAAAAAAACTAATAAACCCAAGGGTTTAATATTATAAACCAAAGCAAGTGGTGAACCCAAGGGAAAATCCTTACCCAAAAATTATAAACCAAAAGGTATTAGTGGAGCAAGGGAATAGAATTAAACATTGAGACAATGGTTGTCACATGATGAAACGTTGGACAAACATGACATGATTTGGCCATAGGTGATTTTCATATTGAGATAATGTTTGTCGAGAATGTGACATTTGATCATGGATGACATTGATCGATTATTCATATTATAAACCAAAAAAACTAATAAACCCAAGGGTTTAATATTATAAACAAAGCAGTGAGTCAACCCAAAGGGAAAATCCTTACCCAAAAAATTATAAACCAAAGGAATTGGTGAACGAAGGAAATTGATTTAAACATTGAGACAATTGTTGTCGCAATGCGACGTTAGGCCAAAGTATGACCATGGTTGGCCATGGGTGATTTTCATATTGAGATAATGTTTGTCAGAATGTGACATTTGATCATGGATGACATTGATTGATTATTCATATTATAAACCAAAAAAACTAATAGCGAGGATTAAAACTACTAAACCAAAGCAAGTGGTGAACCCAAGGGAAAATCATTACCCAAAAAATTATAAACCAAAGTAATTGGTGAACCCAATGGAATTGATTTAAACATTGAGACAATTGTTGTCGCAATGCGACGTTGGGCCAAGTATGACCATGGTTGGCCATGGGTTATTTTCATATTGATACAATGTTTGTCAGAATGTGACATTTGATCATGGATGACATTGATCGATTATTCATATTATAAACCAAAAAAACTAATAAACCCAAGGGTTTAATATTATAAACCAAAGGAATTGGTGAACCCAAGGGACAACCATTATCCAACAAATTATAAACCAAAATGAATTGGTGAACCCAAGGGAATAGATTTAAACATTGAGACAATGGTTGTCACAATGCAACGTTGGACCAACTATGACCATGGTTGGCGATGGATGATTATCATATTGAGACAATGTTTCTCATAATGTGCCATTTGATCATGGATGACATTGATCAATTATTCATATTATAAACCAAAAAAACTAATAAACCCAAGGGTTTAATATTATAAACCAAAGCAAGTGGTGAACCCAAGGGAAAATCATTACCCAAAAAATTATAAACCAAAAGGAATTGGTGAACCCAAGGGAATAGATTTAAACATTGAGACAATGGTTGCCACAATGCAACGTTGGACCAACTATGACCATGGTTGGCGATGGATGATTTTGATATTGAGACAATGTTTCTCATAATGTGTCATTTGATCATGGATGACATTGATCGATTATTCATATTAATAATTTAAATGTTATTAATAATTTTAATAAACCTTAATCATGTTTGAAACTTATAGTTATTAATACAATTATGAACATTAATGTAATTAATGTAATTAATCATGTTAATATTATTAATAAAATGCTATTAATATTATTGTTATAATTTAAATGTTATTAATAATTTTAATAAACATTAATTATGTTTGAAACTTATTGTTATTAATACAATTATGAACATTAATTTTAAATAAACATCGTGAATATTGTATTAATGATGTTTTTAATATTATTATTATTATTAATGTTACTAATAATAATATTTTTAATAATAATTAAAATTTTATTTTCATTATTAATTAAGTGTTTAGTATAAATCATAATCATCATTATTTAAATACTAATTATTAATATTATTTTTATTGTATATTAGAATGTTAATGTTATTAATGTCATTTTTATTATTTCCACAATGTGACCATGATTATTTACCATAATAATATTCTTTAATGTTATTAAAATTAAAATTAATATATATAAATATTAATAAATTAAAATAATAATAATAAATAATATTGCAAATTAAAATTTGTTAACATTATTGTTAATACTAAATGTTAATGCTAAATGTTGCTAATATTATTTATTAATATTAATTTAAACATGGATGACATTGATCGATTATTTATATTATAAACCAAAAAAACTAATAAACACAAGGATTTAATATTAATAATATTAAAAATAATATTCTTATTCTTATTCAAATTAATTACTATTAATAATAAAACTTATTTATTTATTAATATTAGTATATTCCTACATATTAATTATTTAATATCAAATACTAATGCAAATTATTATGACAGTAATAAATATATAACAAAGTATAATAATAGTTAATGTATTATTATTATTAACTTTAATATTAATATTGATAATATTAATTAATACTAATATCAATAACAATTAATTAATATTAAGAGTGACATTAATATTAATATTTGTTAATAGTGGGTAAAATTAATTTCAATCCTAATATCAGAATATATTATATGCCTTTGTAAATTTTTAATAATATTATGATTAATAATTTTAATTATTAAATAAGGTTGATTATAGCTTAAAAAAATAAAATAAAATAAAAAATGCACTCCTAAGTTTGTGAAAAGTATAGATAAGCTTACAAAACCTCTATAAATCAAATTGCCATTATTCTATTTATTCCAAAGATAGTTACTACTAATCAAATATCCATGAAATTTGTACAAGTCAATATCTAATATCTAGATATTATATTGATTCCTTATCTATATTTTTTATTTTTGAAATCAATATTTAATGGTGTTTGGAAATGATTAAATTTATTTGATATTACTCATTGAAATCTCTACATATTATACATATTGGTTATAAATAAAATATAATTTTATAATTAAAAAAAAAAATTATATATGAAAAATAAAAAGTCATTAATTTATTTTTTTCTCATAAAAAAATAAAATAATTTAAAATTTCATGTATTTAAAATAAAAATCGAAAAAAATATTTAAATAAACCTAAGTGTATTTAAAAGAAAAAAACAAATATACCTTCTTATTTTTTATATTATATTTTTATTTTTATAGACATCTTTATTAATATTTTCATTTTTTTTTAAGTGTAGATATTAAATTTATTAGAATCATTGAGAGTAAAAAAAATAAATAAAAAAACACATTATATTAACAAATTAAAATTATCCTATAATTAATTTGATTATTTCATTTTTTTATATTTAATTAAACTACAATATCAAAAATGAAAATAAAATTTGAAAATAAATTTGAATAAATTACAATTATGTGAATATTAAAATTAATAAATTGAAACACCATAATAGTAAATCAAAATTATTTTAGTAATATATTTTTATTATTTATTTTAATATTTAATTAATTAAAGTTTCAAAATAAATATAAAACATAAACATATTAAAACTATTTTAATAATATATTTTATAAACATTTTTTTAATTTGATGCACAATTTCATAATTGAAAAAAGTATATAGATATTAAAATAAATGAATTAGACCATCAAAAGATAAGACTTAACATTGAGCTTAGTTTTAAGTGAAGACTTAACATTGAGCTTAGTTTTAAGTGATAACTAGTTTGAGTGTAAAATTTGAACTTATATATTTTAGTTTATATGTAGAATTTTATATTTATAAATTAAAAGTAAAATAATTTATTTATTTATAATTTTAAATGCAGTTAGAAACGAATTATATTAAAAATAATAAACTAAAAGTAAAAATAACATGTGATATTTAAAATTCCACAAAAATAAACAAATACATAAAAATTGAATAAAAATAACTTAAATTGAATAAATATAATCGAAAAAGGGCGTTAACGAAAAATTTTAAAAATATTTTCCTATTTCAAATCAAAGCAAAAATACATTTTAATATGGCAAGCATATTAACAATATTTTTTTATGTTCGTTTAATATAACCTCGTCGCCTTTTCCCAGCTTTTAAGGTATTATGTATGGGTCCCAAATTTTAAAAACATATATATATTAAAACCAACTGCCACACCCAATATACACTGTTATGAGGATTTAACAACTGCCACACCCAATATACACTGCTGAGCTGCACAACATTTATTTAGTGCAACACTGTTACGGCGGTGCCTAAATTTTTCTGTCAAAGACATACCTAATCAATCGAAAGCAGATACGTAAATGACCTCGGTGGCAACAGATACGTATTTTCGATCTATTCCATTTCTGTGGTTGCTATATTGCCCTGCAATGCAACTTTAATGTGAATAAATGTCGGATCCATAGTATGATTATGCATGCGTTTGTGTTTGTAAATTGTGTGTTTTCTTCAAATGTATTTTTGAATATAAGAAATTATATATATATATATATATATATATATATATATATATATATAACTAATGTGTTTTAAGGATAGGAAGTGGTAAGGTATTTAGCAATGGCAATTTGATTAGCCGAGCTATTTTCTGGTAATTATAAACATTTAAATTTTATGATTTAAATAATTTATATTTATAATTTAAAAAAAAAATTATTATTAATTTTTTTTTAACTTTACAAATTGTAAAATTAAATATCTTGAAACATCCAAAAACATTCCACTTCTATCAATTAAACAATTTAAATTTGTAATTTTAAAATTTTTTCATAAATAAAGTATTCACCAGAAACAACATTTTCAATACTATGTAACAGTTTTCACCTGAAATTATTTTCTCATCATAAATTATAATTGTCGAAATCTGTATTTGGATATTCCAACCCTCTATGGACAGGATTGTTCTTCATGCCCAATAAGCAAAGAGGATAATAGACGAACATTATTTAAAAAAAATGCAGGGATCCCTCACTTCACTTTCTCGTGAAGTTACCAATTTACATATAAAAGTTAGGTATTTCTTGCTCTTCACCTATATATTATTCAGGTATTTCTTGCTCTTCACCTATATATTTTTTGGTTGAAATGTTCACCCAAAACATCAAAATAGTTAAGTCTCTCTTCCTCTTCACCTATGGTTTTTTTGTTTGAAATGTTCACTGTGTGAAAACCGTGTAAAAGATGTTTTTCACCTATGGTTTTTTTGTTTGAAATGTTCACTGTGTGAAAACCGTGTAAAAGATGTTTTTTTGTTTGAAATGTTCAGTGTGTAAAAACCGTGAAATTACAAAATAAAGACTATGACTGTAAATATTTTGAAACTTTCTATATGATCAATATAAATTCTGCATTTTCCCATAAACTATAAAGAACGTCATATCATATAATCCGAATATTACTTCAATTACTAAGGAATACAATGACATTAATTACCTGCATAACTTTCACCTGCTAAATAGAAATCTCGGAATTTGTACTGTGGGAATCTGCCGAACCATTTCACGAGGAATACATAGGAGTCTCTGGCTGGAAGAAAATAAAGATAAGAAGTTTATCGGTGGCCAACAAATTTAGGGATTCCTTTTCTTTCATATGCTTCGACAAACATAAACACTTTACCCGTTAGTCTATCGCCGCTATGCTCTAAATAATAGGAGCTTGTGTTTGAGTAAGAGAAACCAACCCCAACTGGTGACTCCAGAAACAATATATTAGCCACTGTAGAAAGAAAGCATAATAGTTATTTAGACGCAAAATCATCATCAGAAACAATTTTTCAGCACCATCGAAATACACAATAAACCACGTAGAGTCATATCAAGTTATTGTTCTACACATATCAATGCTATGACAGTAGTGGAATGAGTTCACTATCCGTATGGAGAGATCGAAAAACTTAAAGAACTAAACAAACTAGTAAATCCAACGTGAGGAACTATTACGAACTTAAGGAACTAAACAAACTACCAATTCAACCACCCGAAGTAGAATAAATAGACTATCGATCTGTCAGGGTTGAAACACTTCTGAATCAATACGTTTATTTGGAAAGAAAAATACCAATATTAAAAAGAAAAAGAAGAGAGAAGCATTAGGGTTCATCCTTGGCCGAATTTGCGTTTAATGCTCTGTTCATGTATTTATTGATGCGTTGGAGAAAGATTTTCTCGTTCATTTGGCCAAATGCCCATAACCATACAATACTAATAATAACGTCGGCATACCATAAAAAAAACCTGGAATGTGGGCATTACAAGAAAAGAAAATCAGAAAACAGTAAATTTTCTTACTCTGAGGGACACGCAATTACTATTACAGTCGAAAGCGTTTCGAGTTCTTCGTACGTGCGGGCCAGTGGTGTCATTTCGAAACCTCCCGTTTCTGTTTCTCCGCCCTCAACATCCCTGGCTTCCACTCCAGTCAAGCTGCCATCTCCTTCATCGTCTCCCATGGCTCCTTCCCTCGTACCTGTGTCAGCCACGCCCTCCAGTACTCCAACCTACACCCCGAGCACCTCTCCCGTCTCCACCGTTTCTCCGACCATGGAACCAGTATCTTCTCCCATTTATGTACCTGCAACTTCGCCTTCCCCTGCACCGGTGTCGCCATTGTTAGCACAGGTGGAATCACCATTAACCCCTGCTCCTACAGTCTCGCCTCAGATCTCTCCCTCTATCGCGCCTGTGGGCTCTCCAGTGGAAAGTCCAGCTCAAGATTCATACGGTGAAGGTCCATTTCCATCTCCATCTGTACCGGAATGGCACCGCTTGCCGCCAGCATGGGACACGTTGCACATGACTGTTAAATTCTCGATGCGACTGTTAAATTCCGGATCGCCACATGCCTAGAAATTGTAATGAACAACGTGCCACATTCAACATTTCACGAACGGTTTAACATTTCACGAACGGTTTATAATAGGCACGGGCGCACGTTTTATAGCTCGCGACTGTTAAATTCCCCATCTTGTAGTGACCAACGTGCATTCAACATTTCACAAATGGTTTATAATAGGTGGCGGGCGCACGTTTTATGGGTGGCGACTGTTAAATTCCCCATATCCATTTCCATCGCCACATGTCTACGAAGAGAGGATGGGAGGATTTCTTAATTTGATAGGTGGCGGTCAGCAAATGGCACAGTAAATTTTTAATCCAGATTTGTAAAAAATTAATTTAAGTACGGTTTAAACACCTGATTTAGATATGCAAGGAAGTTAGTGGAGTAGATTTCATCCATTGATTTAGTGGCGACGACCAGAATATACTGGCATCTTCCAATCCTGACCATCAGATCAAAAAAATTAATTACCCTAATCACAAAACATGCTCCTTCCGACAGGGGGTTACGCCTATCGGCGTAAACATGCTCCTTCCGACAGGGGGTTACGCCTATCGGCGTAATTACACAAAATCCAATGCTAATATCATTGGCATTTCATGTTTTAGTCAAAGTTGGAAGACAAAATGCTTATGAATATTGCTTTCCATTCAATTAAACAATTTGTCATCTTATTTTCCGCCAGTCCATACTGATATATTGGTTAAATTCAAGATTGTTATATCATGAATTCAAGATGACTGTTCTGAGACATGTGTAGAGCTAGCTTAATGCTATCGTTAATTCCCAGGCATTCAATGTTTGGGATAATGTTGGTTCATATCTCATTTTAACAATACAGATAGAGTTATTTCGTATCTCAGATAGGTGGCTTCCATGAAAATTCAAGTGGCGAGTGATGCTAACATGAACGTGTTTTCCCTTGCAATGGGTGGAACAACAAGCCACCTCTTTCATAGCCATCAGAGCACAGGAACCTCAACCAGATTTTATTGGTCTTCTAGTACTAACTTTAGTATATCATTAGGCATGGAACCATAACATATAACCTCACGCTCTTCATAACATCAAGCATAAAGAAAGCATACAACGTCCTGGGGATTTCACTTACTACTCTTCATATCAAGCTGTGAGGGGATATTCAGCCTTTTCACTCTTTTCTGATCTGTACCTCCCTTCAGTCGAGCCAATCCTTACCTTTCTTTGTCTTCCTGTTACTGTTTCTTATAGGTTCTACCTCCCTTCGGTTGGGGTATTGGAGTCTAGTCCACTGTGTGGGAACAAGCTAGTTCCTTTGGGCTAGTTGTTTCATTCTTTGATATCGGTATGAAATCAACTTTTGTATGGTGTATAGCACTATTCAAGATCACCGGAACCTTGAAAAGCCTCTGTAACGTCCTGCCCCTCCATTGAAAACCCTGTCAAGCTGTGAATGTCATCGATATGAATTTTATATTCTTGGTCTAACCAGAGCAAGCCATTATGTATCTGGCTAATGAGGAATTTAGTGCATCTCGCAACTTCATCAGTGGTATCAAAAGCGATAAAATATCTCAAATCAAGGAGACTCGACCTCCGCAAGGGTTCATACTCAGATTTCCATGTTAATGCAATCTTCCTTGTTGGTAGAGTTGAATAATCCATGCAAGTCTCTACCTTCATCTACAAAAAAATAAATTAGCGTTAGAAAAGAAATATTGGGCAACCTGCTCTACTCCAATTTTCCGTGTACATCACCCATAAGCTCAATATAACTATATAGTGGTTAGTTAGAATTATTAAATTTATAATGGCTTCTCCTTCTAAATAAAATGGACAAAATAGGAACTTGGTGGAATAGATAGCAAGTTGACTAGAGAACCATGAAACACCAGTTTAAACCAATTCAAGAGGCATACCAAGCTATGCAAAGATATTCTTTGCAACAACATATTTCTTGGAGAATAATGAAGCACTAACACTGCCTCCTCAAGGAGCCTAAGCTTGCTTGCAACCTCCTCAACCTCCTCAGCCCGGTTTTCATCTATGTCATCCACCTCAGTTTGCATCCAAGTCATATTTTCATCTTGGTATGCAACGTACTCTCAGCACCGTTTGCAACCTATTCCGGATCTCAGTGTCAACGCGGTCTGCAACTTCCTCCTCAGCTCGGCATGCATCACCATATGCAGGTGTCGTAAAAGAATTTCTATTGTGTTTTTACACCTTAGAATCTTACTATTATTTACACTTCACAATATTTTAATATGAATGTATTTTAAATATATAATGTCTTACTTACTTGTGTTGACTTCCTGTTATGGCTTTTGTGTGATTGAGCTTTCTGCATATCCCCATTCAAAAAAATCCTTCTACTCACATAATTTATTCACCGAGATTTCAAGCCTTTGATTTATCTTTAATTTGTGCGTCGAATTAACCTCTGCTCCAAGAGAATTAAACTAAATTATTTTCAAGCACTAGCATTTTGCAATCAACTGTGGAAAATGCTAAGAAATTAATGAAAGAGGAATTAAAAAGACAATCTAACCCATAAATTGGCCAACTAACCCCTCGTATTTGGGCTCTGGTCTATTGTCAACGGGTTATAATCCCAGACACATAGGAAAGCCTGTGTGTAGTCCTTCGCAAAGAGTCCATGATGTTTAGGAAACACCATAACACTACTCAGAGTTGTGTGAGCACCTAACACGGCAAGTGTAGAGTTGTTTGAAGGTCCTTCCAAGGTAGAGAAGGGATGGAATTAGGGGATTTTTCCTGAAGGATTTTGTGCCTAAAAAATGCGGACCACAATGATCTAAGAATACGAAGATGATGAGGTTCACGTGGCATTCAATCTAAAAATATTGTTGCAGCTGTTATTAATATAGAAATTTTTTATATTTATTTTGTTTTATAATCTTTTGCTCGCTGCCATTAATAATTATACTATTTAATTTGATTGAAGTTATTTTTAATTTTTAATTAAAGCCAATTTTGACTACTTAAGTAATCATTTCAATTATCGATAATATTGCACTAAGGGAACCTCTGTCCTCACCTTGTTCTTGGCAGAAAAAAAATATTATGGTATTTCCAAAAACAAGAGATGTCATTTCTATTTGTATGCACTGGACATGTATGATGTCAATTTTCAGATTTATTCTTAAACTAATGACTTAGAAGTATCTGACCCATGAGCTACATGTGCTTCTACAGGTGGTTATTAAATTGTTACTTAACCAACGACTTCATCAACGGGATCAAATGCACTCTTATCTATCCATTTGGTTCTCTGTGATTATCGACGAAGTCAATGAAACTGGAGGACCTTGTTATTCTGCCCCCCAACCCCAACAAAGCTTAGAAATAGGCTAGATACTGGAATGCATGTTCTCTTATAGCAAGAAATTATTAATGCACCAAATTTTGATAACAATGTGTGCCCTCATCAAAACTGTTCCAAGAGCAAAGTTATATCAGGAAATTTATCATGGTAATCTCGCATTTAATGATAAGAAAATATTATGTTGAAGGCTCAATAGACTTATTTTTTTCACCATGATATAAACAATCATTATTTTTGTTTTAATATATTTTGTAGTATCCAACAATAATTGCGTTTAAAACTGGTCTTACAGGGGTCTAACAAAATCCATCTACTTTTTTTCTACATAGTGAGCCAATTCCAATGCCAATGAGTATACAATTTCTTGAACTGACATTTTGATATTCTTCATACGAGAAAGGAACTCTATGTTACACTACAGGGTGTTGGAACCAAATTTGATTTAATTAAGTTGTTTATACAATATTTTTCCACATCTTTATACTGTAACCTTTATAAGTTTGGAATATTTCATAAAATCATAACTCTCAAAAATCATTCGAATCAGATTGTTGGCTTATCAAGATGTTGAAAAGAGATCTTCTTAGATTACTGCGTTAGGGATATTTCATAAAATATGTAGAACCATAACAATAAGTAATCAAAATGAAGTATTTTATTTTGTAGCAACAGGGTCCTCGCAAGAGTGGTGCTTGGCCTAAACTGTGTCAGACATGGAAATGCCCAGTGCATCGTCAATGGCTAGTTCAGAAACTGAATTTACTAGAACCGTCCCTCAGAATTATCATGTATTTTTTTACGATCTTCTACCAAGCCTGAGGTTATTGAAGTAGAACTCAACTCTAGCAAGCCGCAAGAATCCTCATGCACAACTTTCAATCAGGGGCCAGATAGACACTTCAATGTACGAGGACAAACTGATCAATGTTGAAAGTACATCCAATGAGACATAAATATATAGTCTTGCTATAAATTAGGAAAATGTGGTATCATAAATGAGTACACTTTTTTATCGTCATACATGAGTTCAGACTTCAAACTGTTATAAGAAAATTCTTTGATTTTACTTTTACAGGCCTGCTTTTGTGAATGTTAGAGACAACAGGTTCTTGCCGACAATCAACAACTTCAGCAAACCAGCCACACACTTTTCACCATAGGTTTGACTGTTTATTCTTACCGAAGATCTTGTGTGTGTTGATATATAAAAAGAAACAATCATGATGCCTTAAGATTTATTTTTAATGTTAATGTGGATCAGTAGCTCATTATCAGATACTCGGTACATCTTGTGTGTGTTGATATATAAAAAGAAACAATCATGATGCCTTAAGATTTATTTTTAATGTTAATGTGGATCAGTAGCTCATTATCAGATACTCGGTACTGATCATCTGCTCTGGATATTGACATCAATGTTCTTGCAATTCATCGAGTGTAGCAGGTAGGGAGCCTGGAAAGCCCTTATTGTCTATGAGGGATGTGTGTGCCTCTGTTTCTGGACATGAGCCAACTGTGATGATGGAAGCTGGTCCATGCCCACAATGTCTTAAGATTTTTTTTTCATGTTAATGTGGATCAATCATTATTTATCAGATAGAGTGTATTTCTCATCTACTCTGCATTTTGACAATAACGTGCTTGTCTTTATTAAGTGTAGTGGGCAGGGAGCCTGGCAAGCCCTCATTCCCTATAAGGCCTGTGTGTGTCTTTGTCTCCAGGAATGGGCCAATGGTCATATGGAAGCTCTCGAATTCCTTCATAATGAGTTCATTGTTTTGCGTAATTCCTTTGGGTAGGTTATTAACGAAATTGTCTATGTTGATTTCTTTTAATTCTCATGTAGTTTTGCAAATACAAGTTCTCTCACGATGAAGGTAATACTCTGCATATCATTTAGTAGCTATTTAAATTGAAATGTATACAAGTTTTTATAGACTACAACAAATAATGCTGCAACGAGAGGAAGAAATGTTGAGAAATGGTTTTGTAGATGTTGCCCTGGAAGGAAATGCTCCTAAGCCAAAGAAAACTATTGGAAAAATTAAGGTTTAAGGTATAGTAGCATTTGATTATTTTCATGGTTATTTTTTATTGAATTGACATGGATGGATCCATAATAATTACAGTTTATTTTTTTTTATTCCTGATTTTCTAAATGTCCCATATCTGGTGCTTCTTGAGAGGTAGTGAAAAAGAAACAAATAGATGTAGAGAATAGCGATCTATTGCGCTGTTATATTTTATATCAATATTTTTCCATTAGGTAGGTTTGGGAGTCTGTGGCTATCTAATTTCACTTGAAATAAATCCAGTGAATGTAAAATGAATGTAAAACACCTCATGATTTAGAAATACAGTTAAAACTAAGCTTTCAATACATTGTTTTTGATGCAGTGCGTAAAGTGAAGATCATGCCGGATATTCCATCTAGATGAAATTTTCAGTCTTGTAGGTCATGCTTTCTAAATATGGAGTCCCTACGCTCCCAATCCTCAAATTTATAGTCCACCGATACTCCCAGCATGGTCTTGCTTATGTGCAAGCTAGTTTAGAATACATATGAGAGGTGTCTACGCTTATAAAAGCATGGGCAACATCACTTCACAACAACACATCAAATGAAATGACACAAGGTGTGACTTGTCTTCTATAACTTTGTAGAGGTTTCAGATCATCTTTGTCCATGTGTGGCTATTAAGAAAAAAATTTATGTTGGATAACACAATTTTAACCTCTTTGTTACATGGATGTTTGATTCAAGTGAAGAAGGCTTACAAATAGGATATATCATTGACAATTATGACAAGTTTTCCTTATATGTTTTCATACAAAGACATATTGTTGTTTTCTGAAACTAAAGGGTTCTGTTGAAAAATAAGCTTTTCGAGTGCAACCTAAATATGGTGAAGCCCATGTCTTGTATGTACCTTCAAGCTAGGATTGTGTGTGTCTATTGAGAACAGTGTGCATGTTTTAAGACTGTCATTTGTCTACAAGTTTCCCTTGCATGAAATTCTCTCTCCAATAGAATGATGTTGTATCCTTTTTTTTTTAAGTTTCAAGTCTAAATCTCTTCTTTGATGCTTATTTTCTCTATTCGCAATTTCTATTTTCACCAATAAAATTTCTTTCGTCTCAATATGTTAACCTAAAACTACCTGAAACTGCTTTCATTATATTTGTACTACTCTGAGGAAGGCCTCTTCTCATGTACCCATTCAGGTATCATGTACCAATTCAGGTAGTGTTAGGTATTCTGGCTTCAGAGTCATTTTCTCTCATACTTGTCTTTTCTTTACTTAGTGGCAGTACGGACTTGCTGATTTGTAGCCTCCCTTGTTTCTATTCTAATTGTTTCTCCATTCTGTATGAATCAACCTTCAACAAAATTGTTATAGTATGCAAAATAGAACATGAATGGATTTCAGTTGTAAAGAATCACATAAAATATGATCAATATATAGTTTTAAAGTTAATCATAATTTTGAAAATATTAAAGTCACCTGCTAGCCATGGGCAGGAAGAAAAATAGTACAAAGGTGTAGCAGAGTTTTGAGTGCACAACACTGTATATTAAAGAAGGATGGGAAATTTGTAAGGATGAATTTAATTTTCTAATGGGTCGCAGCCACAAATTGCAGAGGAGAAATTAAATGGGTGATGGGCAGAGCTGTTTTATAGAGGAACGAAGATATTCCCATAGATCTAAACAACGGAGGAGTAGAACTTATTAAAAACAGTCATTTCGGGCGTTTAAAGCTCTCAACAACCAAAATGAAGAAAATACGTTCAAAACAGTGAAAGGCTTTAAATTTTGAAAAGGAAGGACAAGTGGGCCCTACCACTTATGCGCAAATCGCAAATCACAACAATGTTCAAATGTCTTGCATATATGGCAGAGTTCCGATGCGATGTGATCATCGCAGTCGCAAAGGAATGGAGCAATATATATGTATATATGTTATTGTCAGTTGAAAGTTGCGATGCGATTGTCACGCGATCACGCAATCGAAAATCGCAAGTCTCAAAGTGTTCCGCCCATCCATATGTTTGAATCACCGATGCCGATGGTGCGATGCAATCCCATCGCAATCGAAACATTGCGCTTGCTTCTTAAACCATTCCGCCATTTTGCTTGATCGCCGATTTGTGATTGTCGTGCGATCAGACAATCGCAAATCGCAATGTCGCCAATCGCAATTTTTTTTGTTCCACTGATCCGCTAATCACCGATTGCCGATTGGGATTTGGTCCCCACTCGTATGTCACGCATTTTATTTTTAAAGTGACGAAAATGTTTTTTCTTTGTTTTTTGTTTTATTTCTTTGTTTCAAGTTTGATAACGCCGCACCATATAAAAGGTGAAAAATGCCCGAGAGCCTGGGTAATTTTTGTATTATTCTGTTTTGTTTGTTTTAGCACAGCAGTGCAGAGGATAAGAAAAATACACAACATTGTTTTTTCCACAGTAAGACAAAGAATTGGTTGGCACTGCGTTTGTATCACTCCTGGTTTTGGAATCCCTCTCAGTGAGGAAGTTTGTAATAGTTTTTTTTAGTTCTGGTCAATGAAATAGAAGAAAGCATTTTCATGCCATCTCTGTCTACAAGCAAATTTTGGTTTTATATTTCTCTGTGTTGAAGAGGGGAGTTTTACTCCATTTATTGTTCTGGAATTTCTCAAAACTCCAACATGGTATCAGAGCTAGTTTAGGCTCTTTGAAGATTTCAAAGAAGCTGAAGAAGAAGAAGACTTGTTGTAGCTTTTTCTCCAGCGGTGTGAAAGCTCAAAAAAAGTCAAAAGTTCATGTATTTCTCAAAGATAACAGAGTGTTGGGAAAAATACTGAGAGGGGGGGTGAATCAGTATTTAGGGCTGAACAATTTTTCTTTCCTTTCTCTTAAAAACATATGTTTCAGTACTGCATCCAACATGTATGACCTGATATCTTATTATGTCTTGACTTAGAGCATTACATAAGATAAGCATTAAGCGTGAACAAAAATAATAGAACAAGCCATCAACACATATGAACACCAGGATTTAAGGTGGAAACCCAATTTGGGAGAAAACCACCGCTGCTGAAATCTCAATTTTCAATATTTATTATAGAGAATACTTCTTACAATATATGCTGGTGCAGACTTCTACCAGTACGTAGGCACCCACCTTCAGAAGGCTACAACCTTCTCTCGTTTACCAGTTACCACTAGAAGGCAGCTAAAACCCCCTTTCTAAAGGCTTCGACCCTCAGCACTACTATAGACAATGTTTCATCAATTTTCATACTGGATCCACCAGTTTCCATACGACATACATTTTCGATCACCAGATTTATTTATTTTCTATATACTCACATAAACCAGATATTTATCATCGTCAGATCATTCTATCCATGGGTGCATCGTAGTTTCAGATTTATCAGTTAAGACCAGAGCTCGCCCATACAGATATTCCTTGGAGAAATTGTTCATTCACCACCCTTACTATGCAAACAAATTCTTCATGATTCTCATCACCTTATATAGTTTTCGCTTTTAATAAAACCCTGGGTCAAAACCATTCACTTTATAATGGTATTCCTCGATGGTATTTTCATTTACCACCCTTACGTGCCTCTTTGAATTCTTTTTAATTTATTTATCAATTTGAAGAACCTGATAAATAAATATTTATAACATTGAAAAGAACTTTAGGATTAAAGTTAACCCTTCGCATTTTAACGCTTTCAAATAATATGGTAAACCTTTAACCCTAGGCCGACAAATATATTTAATAGCCAATCAAATATGTGCATGGTACCATAGGTAAACTTAGCGCAAGTCCAATGTCCGATCACCGTTAGATTAGCAAGCTTCTAGATCAACGGCGTATATGCATATCGCTCGACCTCCAATACCAATCGTTAACGTGTGATGGCCCACTGAACCTGTGTTAATCTCTGCGCACCTTTAACAAATGACGACCGTCTGATGACCCCTTCCCAGATCAACGACGCTCAACGATATGGCTGGGCATCCTGGGTTGAAGTATAACGTGCGATGGCACACGGTGAAAAGTGGTTTTGTGAAGTTGTACAGGGACGCGTGTCGAGCATTCTATGGAATCGCTTCTCACCAGGAAATACCACTTGCCCGACGAGAGCAGTGTGATAAAAACTGGAAACCACCATTACTGTTCCTCTTGCAAGGTTCCACCTTCTTCGCTCAGGGTTCCACTCCCCCTGCTTGATTATTGTAAATTTAATTATTTACTGTGACATCGCTTGCGCTCTTCATCAACAGATTAAGCCATAATTTTTTTTATTGAGGCTTGACAACAGTTCGATGCAATCTTCGTAACATTTATAATATATAACACAAGAAATTCACACCAGATTCCCTTTGCAACCTTAAATTCGTTCTTGATTTGTCGTTCCGCCTCTTCATGCTCCATTCTGGTTCCACAAGCACCAATGTACAATTTCCATACCATGTTTCATTGTTCCAGGAAATTTTCCAACATATCTCCTCTTTTTCTTGTTTTTGTTCCTTGACCGATACTTCCTCTGTTCTTTTGATCAGATTCTCCTTTATAGCCAATACCTTTGCCATCAATGACAATATTCCAACAATCTCCCCCTTTGGCATTGATGGCAATATGCTTCCTCCGTAATACTCTTTCTTTATTTATCTTATAGAATCCCTTCTTTGCTTTTCCTCCCCCTTTGACATCAATGGCAAAGGGTTGATCGAGATCCTTTGTACCGACAATACCATGCTCCCCCTGAGATCATGCTGCATCTTCATAATATAACAAGATGACTTATAAATGTCAACAATGCATCTTTGTCTTATGACCAATGCTCCCCCTTAGCCTGTGCATTCAGAGATGCCCAATCAACACCTCATACCCAATTTAATATGTTTTATTTAAGTAGACTTGTACCTATGCATGGCATAGACTACTCCCAGTTTATGTCTGAGATATTCAAACGCTTCCATGGGTAGAGGTTTGGTAAATATATCAGCCACTTGTTCTTTGGAGGAAACATACTCCAATTTCACCTTTTTTTCAAGCACTTGTTCACATAAGAAGTGATATTTGATGGGAATGTGCTTGGTCTTGGAGTGCATACCAGGATTCTTTGAGATACTGATATCACTTGTATTATCACCCATAATGGAGATAGGAGGTGAGCATTTGATTTGAAATTCTTGTAGGGTTTGCATCATCCATAGAAGTTGAGTGCAACATGATGCAGCGGCCACATATTCCACTTCTGCTGTAGATAAGGCAATGGAGATTTGCTTCTTGCTGAACCAAGATATTAACCGAGGCCCCATATAGAATGCACCACCACTGGTGCTTTTCCGATCATCAACACTTCCAGCCCAATCTGCATTAGTGTATGTATGAAGAGTAAGACCAGCATTCTTTGGATACCATAGTCTAAAGTCTTGAGTTCCTGTTAGATATTTGAATATTCTTTTTACAGCCTGAAGATGAGACTCTTTTGGATTAGCTTGGAATCGTCCAACAATCCCAACTGCATGCATGATGTCTGGTTTGGTTCCAGTGAGGTAAAGTAGACTTCCTATCATAGATCTGTATTCAGGTTGATTCACCATGGGGGAATCATCATTAGAACTGAGATTACATCTGGTTATCATTGGTGTACTTACAGGTTTGCAATCTTCCATGCCATACTTCTTCAGGATTTGCTTCAGATATTTTTCTTGTGACAAGAATATGCCATCTGTTTCTTGTTGCACTTGCAAGCCAAGAAAGAATGTTAGTTCCCCAAGCAAAGACATTTCAAATTCTTGCTACATATCAGAAGAAAATGTCTGACTCATAGACTCTTTATTACTTCCAAAAATGATATCATCAACATATACAACCACAATCAATAGTTTGTCATTTTCAGTTTTTTTGTATAAGTTGCTATCAGCAGACCCTTTTGAAAATCCTTGTTGATGAAGATATTTGTCAAGACGATAGTACCATGCCCTTGGAGCTTGTTTGAGACCATATAGAACCTTTTTAAGTCTACAAATTTTTTTTTCATCATTTCCCAAAATGAATCCTTCTGGTTGTTCTATATAAACTTCTTCTTCTAGATCACCATTGAGAAAAGCATATTTAACATCCATTGGATAAATTTTAATTTGTTGGAAGCTTGAAAAAGCAAGAAACATTCTTCTGGCTTCAAGTCTGGCTACAGGAGAAAAGGTTTCTTCAAATTCTATACCTTCTTCTTGAGCATATCCTTTGCACACAAGTATAGCTTTATTTCTTATAACATCCCCATTCCCATTTAACTTGTTTTTTAATATTCATTTAGTTCCAATGACATTTTTGTCATGAGGCCTTGGTACTAATTCCCATGTGTGATTCTTTTCAATTTGATCAAGCTCTTCATTCACGGCTTGAATCCAACATTCATCTTTGCTAGCTTGAATGACACTGTGAGGTTCAATAGTGGACAGAAATGCCAGATTGCTAGAAGATCCCACAAGATTCCTTCTTGTTTGTACACCTGATTCCTTTTCTCCCAAAATTTGAGATTCTGGATGATTCTTTTGAACATATCTAGATGGAGCCTTTTCAGACAAATCCTCTTCAGGTTCCTCACTTGGTGCACTGTTTGTATCATTACTATTTGACGTAGAAGGATATGTGTCCTCATCATCTTCATCTGTTGTTTTATTTTCTTCTTTTGGAGCTACACGGGACTCATCAATAACAACATAAATACATTCAACAATCTTTCGAAGTCTTTTATTGTAACATTTATATGCCTTACTCCTAGAGGAGTAACCAAGAAATATTCCTTCATCTGCTCTAGGTTCAAACTTGCCAAGTTTTTCATCATTATTGTTGATATATCATTTGCTCCCAAAAATTCTAAAATGCTTTATAGTGGGAGGATTACCATACCAGAGTTCATTTGGAGTTTTATCACTATTTACACGAACATGTGCTTTGTTGAGAATGTTTTCTGTTGTATGTGCTGCTTCTCCCCAAAATGTGTCAGGTGTTCCGAAATCATCAAGCATAGCTCTAGCCATTTGTTGAATTGTTCTGTTCATTCTTTCTGCAACACCATTCTGTTGTGGAGTGCCAGCTACAGAGAACTGTCTTTTTATGTTGTGTTTTTCACAGAATTCAAGAAATTCATTGAATGTATATTCTCCTCCTCGATTAGATCTGAGACACTTGATTTTTAAATCTAATTCATTCTCAACTAGTTCTTTGAAGATCTGAAATTTCTCAAATGCTTCATCTTTGTGTTTAAGCAGCCCAATCCAACACATTATAGAGAAATCATCAATGAATAAGATATAGTATTCTTCACCATGTGGTGAATTTTTCCTCATAGGTCCACATATGTCAATATGAATGATTTCAATAGGCTTACTTGATGATCCTTCCTTGGCATTAAATTGTACCCTGGTTTGCTTACCGAACTGGCAAGATTTGCATATAATATTTTCAGGTAGAGTAATATTGGGAAGATCACGAACATCTTTAAGTCTGGTTGATTTGTTGATTTGAGAGAAGCTCAGATGCCCCAACCTTCTATGCCATAGCCAATTTTCTGAAGATTTACTCAAATAACATTGTTCTTTGGGGTTATTCAATATATATACAGGTTGTTTGGAGTTCTTTTTCCTTTTATAATTGCTTTACATGTATCAATATCACGTACAACACATTCTTTTGAACAAAATACGACTTCAGTTCCTTGATCACACATTTGACTTACACTTAACAAATTATGTTTTAATCCATCCACATACATGACTTCATTAGCTTTCACCTTTTCTTTTAGAAATACAGACCCTTTTCCCTTAATGACCGCAGGAGTATCATTCCCAAATGTAACATTTTTCTCTTTTTCTAGAGTACTATATGCAAGAAGCTTGCATTTATCACCTGTCATGTGTCTTGAGCATCCACTATCAATGTACCATTGGTTTTCTTCATCTTCTGCAAATAACGCTATGCCACAATTTTCAACTTGTAATTCCTTCTGTTTCCATACTTTGGAGCTTGAAGGTACATGTTCTTTTGGCTGAACTATTCTCCTGCATTTAGATTCTTCATGGCCAAAGTTATTACAATAAGCACATTCAACTTCATTTTGAAGAGGAGAAAAGTTGTTATAAGTATTCTTCTTTGTTTCAATATCAATCCTTTTTTTTCTTGCTTCTCTTGTCATGATGGTTTTATATGCAACACATTGAATAGATTTATGACCAAAATTGTGACATGAGAAACATTGTCCATTGAAGAAGAAATTTCTGCGATCATAAAATCTTCTATATGAATTTACTTGTTGATTGGTGTTTCTTTGAAAGACATTCCTGTTAGTGTTCTTTGAATTGAGATGATCATGCTTTATTTGTAAATATTCTTTATTCCCTTGCTGAGTGGCAGCATGTTGTAGACCAGCTGTAACTGCTTTTAGATAATTTGGTGTTGAAACCTGAGAAGATTCTCCAATATATCCAAGACCTGTCTTTATAAGAGGAGAATGTTGTACCTTGATAATCTCATCTAATGTTTCAGATCCTTTAGCAAATCTAAGATTCAGATTTTTTACTTTCTCAAGTTCTTTTCTTAGACTTACTACCTCACACTCTAAATTCTCATTGTGTTTCTCCTTTTCTTCAAGCTGATTTTTCATAGTTTCTATGATTATTTTACTTTCCTCTAAGAAAATCTTGAGTTTAATGTTTTCATCAAGAAAATCACTGTCTTCTAGAGTATCCACAAAAGTATATTTTTCTTCTCTAGATTCTTTTTCAAATGCCATGAGAAGTCTAAGATCTTGTTCACATTCTTCCTCACTATCAGATAACCCATCACTATCTTCATGAGTGTATTAACTCTTTCTAGTGCTAAAACGATTCTTATTCCTTTTTGCTACTTCCTTCCCTTTTTTATGTGTTTCTTTATAAGGACACTTAGCAGCATAATGACCAACTCTTCCACAATCAAAGCATTTGAAAGGAAGCTTACCTCTGAACCATCCTGTGCCAAGTTGAAGTTTCTTTACAAATTTTATCTCATCCTCTTCTGAGATATATCCTGATCCTTCTATTTTTTGTACTTCCTTCCCTTTTGTAGAAGTTCTAAAGACTGATTCTTTGACTTCAGAAGGTCCTCCTCTTCTCAATTCATATGCAGTTAGTATTCCATGAAGTTGCACCACAACAAGATTTTGAAGATCCTACTTTTCTTCAAGGGCAGAAACTTTTGACTCAAATTTTGTTGTTAGTGATCTTAAGACTTTCTCAACCAAGGTAGATTTAGTTATTATTTCTCCCAGATTTCTCATACAATTTACAATATCATCAAGTCGTAAAAAAAATTTGGCAATGCTTTCTTCATTATCCATTTTTAGATTCTCATATTGAATTCTGAGAGTTTGGAGTTTAGCACTTTTTACCTCTGCATCACCTTCATAACTTATAATGATTTTGTCCCATATTTTCTTGGCTGTATTCAGCTGCATGACTTTGACAAATTCAGATTCAATTAGACTTCCCAATAGAGCATTGACTGCCTTTGCATTTGTTTCATAGTTCTTTCTTTCTGTCGGTTCTGTTGGTAATGCAGTTGGGTATTGATATCTTTGTTCAACAATTACCCATACATCTGCTCCCAGAGACTGAAGATACGATCTCATCCTTGTTTTCCAGAAGATTAAATTGTTTCCGTTAAAAAGCGGAGGCCTGATAGATGCTATTCCATCTTGATTGCTCATATTTATTGATCTTCCTTCTAGCGGCTAAGACTTTTCAGAAGGACCTGCTCTGATACCAATTGTTGGGAAAAATACTGAGAGGGGGGGTGAATCAGTATTTAGGGTTGAACAATTTTTTTTTCTTTCTCTTAAAAAAATATGTTTCAGTACTGCATCCAACATGTATGACCTGATATCTTATTATGTCTTTGCTTAGAGCATTGCATCAGATAAGCATTAAGCATGAAAAAAAATCACAGAACAAACCATCAACACATATGAACACCAGGATTTAAGGTGGAAACCCAATTCGGGAGAAAACCACCGCTACTGAAATCTCAATTTTCAATATTTATTATAGAGAAGACTTCTTACAATATATGCTGGTGTAGACTTCTACCAACACGCAGGCACCCACCTGCAGAAGGCTAATACCTTATGTCGTTTACCATTTACCACTGGAAGGGAGCTACAACCCCCTTTCTGAAGGCTTCGACCCTCAACACTACTGTAGACCACGTTTCATCAATTTTCATACTGGATCCACCAGTTTCCATACGACATACATTGTCGATCACCAGATTTATTTATTCTCTATATACTCACATAAACCAGAGATTTATCATCGTCAGATCATTCTATCCATGGGCGCATCATAGTTTCAGATTTATCAGTTAAGACCAGAGCTCGCCCATACAGATATTCCTTGGAGAAATTGTTCGTTCACCACCCTTACTATGCACACAAATTCTTCATGATTCTCATCACCTTATATAGTTTTCGCTTTTAATAAAACCTTGGGTCAAAACCATTCAGTTGCTAATGGTATTCCTGGATGGTATTTTCATTTACCACCCTTACGTACCTCTTTGAATTCTTTTTAATTTATTTATCAATTTGAAGAACTTGATAAATAAATATTTATAACATTTAACAGAACTTTAGGATTAAATTTAACCCTTCGCATTTTAACGCTTTCAAATAATATGGTAAACCTTTGGCCCCGGGCCCACAAATATAGTTAATAGCCAATCAAATATGCACGTGGTACCATAGGTAAACTTTGTGCAACTCCAGCGTCTGATCACCGTTAGATTAGCAAGCTTCTAGATCAACGGTGTATATGCATATCACTCGACCTCCAATACCAATCGTTAACGTACGCACCTTCAACAAATGACGTCCATCTGATGACCCCTTCCCAGATCAATGGCGCTCAACGATATCGCTGGGCATCCTAGGTCGATGTATAACGCCCGATGGTGCATGGTGAAAAGTGGTTTTGTGAAGTCATACAGGGACGCATGTCGAGAATTCTATGGAATCGCTTCTCACGAGGAAATACCACTTGCCCGAAGAGAGCGATGCGATAAAAAATGGAAACCGCCATTACTATTCCTCTCACAAGGTTCCACCTTCTTCGCTCAAGGTTCCACTCCCTCTGCTTGATTATTGTAAATTGACTTATTTACTGTGACATCGCTTGTGCTCTTCATCAATAGATTAACCCATCATTTTGTTTATTGAGGCTTGACACCAGCTCGATGCAATCTTCGTAACATTCATAATATATAACATAAGAAATTCACACAATATTCCCTTTGCGACCTTAAATTCATTCTTGATTCGTCGTTCTGCCTCTTCATACTCTAGTCTAGTTCCACAAGCACCAATGTACAGTTGCCATACCATTTTTCATCGTTCCAGGCAATTTTCGAACATATCTCCTCTTTTTCTTGTTTCTGTTCCTTGACTGATACTTCCTTTGTTCTTTTGATCAGATTGCTCCTTTGTAGCCAATACCTTTTCCATCAATGACAATATTCCAACACAGAGCTATTGTTTATTATTTAAAAGAGTTTGTTCTTTCAAAAAAGGAAAGACAATTTGTTTAAGTGTAGAGTTCAGTTTAAGAGCAATGGCTGGACCAAGCACTGGTATGAACATTGGAAATGTTCAGCTTCCACAATTTAATGGAAATGATTATGATTATTGGGCCATTACCATGAGAGCATTTTTTATCTCACAAGACTTATGGGAGTTTGTAGAAGATGGTTTTACAGAACCAGCAGATGAGCGGGCTTTTAATGCCTTAACTCAAGAAGAAAAGGATTTATTGAAGAATAATAGAAAGAAGGACTCTAAAGCCCTCTTCTATTTGTATTAGGCAGTAAATGAGAGTGTGTTTCCAAGGATAGCAACAGCTAAGAGATCCAAGGATGCATGGGAAACTCTGGAAGTAGCCTATCAAGGTATGGAGAAAGTTAAGACAACAAAACTTCCGTTGCTAAGAAGAGATTTTGAAACTCTTTGCATGAAAGAGTCAGATAATGTAGAGACATTTTTTACCCATGTGATTGGGATTGTAAATCATATAAGATCCCATGGATAAACTCTTGAAGAAAGAAGGATCGTGGAGAAACTTTTGAGATGCTTACCCTCAAAGTTTGATGTTATTGTTACCACCATAGAAGAGACCAAAGATCTCTCACAGTTCACAGTGGATGAACTTCATGCCTCACTAATAACTCATGAACATAGATTGAGCAGAGATGAAAAATCATCTCTAGAACACGCCTTGAATACCCAGATGCCTTCAAGAAGAGGAAGAGGTCAATAAAAAGGAAGAGGAAGAGGCAGAAGCCAAAACAAAGGTGGAAGGAACAGCCCTTCACATTCACATGGAAGGAGCAACAGTCAAAGTTAGATCCACGGCCAATGCAACAGCCATCAAGGTGGACATCAACACCAACAGGCTCATGGACAGAGGTATGAAAAATCAAATGTCCAATGTCATTATTGCAAGAAATATGGGAACTATTCCAATGAATGTACAAAGAGGGAAAATGACATGAAAAATAAGCAGAATGCTAATGTAGCAAAAGAAGAAAAGAACCCAGGTAATGTGTTGTTAGCATGTAATGTAGCACAAGATAGAGAAGATGATGTTCGGTTCTTAGATTCAGGATGTAGTAATCATATGACTAGAAACAGAGCAATTTTTTCCAATTTAGATGAAGAGATTAAATCAGAAGTAACCACAGGGACTGATACTAAGATTTCTAACAAAGGAAAAGGCAGAGTAAGTATTCGAGAAAGAAATGGTGAGCAAAATTTTTTCCTTGATGTGTATTATGTTCCAGGTTTGAAGTGTAATATTTTGAGCATTGGGAAGCTCATAAATAAAGGTTACAATGTAATTTTCAAGGATGATGTGTGCACAATAAAATATATACCTCCAAGCAAGAAAATCATTGCTGAGATCTAAATGACCAGCAATAGAATGTTTCCTCTCAAGCTCAACACTGACTTGAAGGGAAAAGGGAAAAGCATAGCAGCTGTAACACAAGAAGCCTTTCAGAAGGAAGAGAAAGATGAAAATTGGTTATGGCACCTGATATTTGGACATCTAAATTTCGAAGGATTAAATTTTCTGCATAGAAAAGGAATGGTAAGAGGATTACCATCGATTGAGAAGCCTGACAGCCTATGTGAAGGCCTCATCTTGGCAAAGCAACAAAGACAAAATTTTCCATCAGGGAAAAGCATAAGGGTGAAAGCACCCTTAGAAATCATTCACTCCGATTTATGTGGGCCGATGTAAACAACATCAGTTTCAGGCAGCAATTACATGCTGACCTGCATAGATGATTTCACAAGGAAAGTGTGGGTTTATTTTCTGAAATATAGGAGTGAATTATTTCATAAATTTTTCCACTTTAAAGCTCTTTTAGAGAAATAGAGTGGGCTGTATATCAAAGTTCTCAGAACTGATAGAGGAGGAGAATATATATCAAAGGAATTTTTGTGTTTTTGCAGAAAGAACGGCATACACAAGCAGTTTACCACAAGGTACACACCACAAAAGAATGGAGTTGCTTAAAGGAAGAATCGAAACATAATGGAAATGGTGAGAAGTATGCGAAAGGCAAAACACTTGCCGAATGAGTATTTGGTAGAAGCAGCAAACTGTGCTATGTATATTTTAAATAGATGCCTCACAAAAGTTGTGATGAACAAAGTTTCAGAGGAAGCATGGAGTGGCAGAAAATACGGAGTCACCCACATGAGATTTTTTGGATGTGTGGCATATGCACACATTCCAGACAATCTGAGGAAGAAATTGGATAGTAAGGGGGAGAAGTGTATTTTCCTTGGATATTGTGAGGATTCCAAAGGATACAGGTTGTATAACCCATCCAAAAAAAGGTTCGTGATAAGAAGAGATGTGCAATTCATTGAAGAGGAAGCTTGGGATGGAAGCTTCGAGAAAACAGTTAATGTTAAAAGTTGTTTATCTCATGATGAAGATGAAAGAGATGTGGTTGAAATTAACAACCCATCCGTAGCACAACCTCCACCAACACAAGGACAACAAGGGATGCCTCAAGCAGTAGTGAGAACACCCTTGAGAAGAAATGGGAGTGCATCAGCAAGCACACCACATGGAGAATAATTGAGTGCTTCATCAAGCACATCTACACCAAGTGAAATAGGAACAAAGTTCAGAAGTGTTAGAGAAATCTATGAGCAGGGAGCAGCAAATGAAGGTATGAATTCCCTATTTTCTTTGTATTGTCAAGTTGATGATCCTATTCATTTTGAATATTCTATTAAAGATATAAAATGGATAGAAGCTATGGATGATGAAATTAATGCCATAGAGAAGAACAATACATGGGAGTTGGTTGATCTCCCAGAAGGTAAGGAAGTCATTGGAGTTAAATGGGTCTATAAGACAAAAAGCAATGTTGAAAGAAAAATAGAAAGACACAAGGCCAGACTTGTTGTCAAGGGATATAAGCAGAAGCAAGGGATAGATTATGAAGAAACTTTTTCACTAGTTGCAAGAATGGAGACAGTATGAGCAGTGTTGTCCATAGCAGCACAAAACAAATGGAAAGTATATCAGACGGATGTAAAATCTGCATTTTTAAATGGAGTTTTGATGGAAGAGGTATATGTGTAACAACCTCTAGGCTATGAGAAGAAAGGCTAAGAGCACAAAGTCTGTAGATTCAAGAAATCTCTTTATGTTCTGAAGCAAGCACCAATAGCATGGTACAATAGGATAGTCTCCTATCTACTAGAAAATGGATTTGAAAAGTGTGAGGGAGAACCCACCCTCTATATCAACGAAAAGGATGCTAAGATGTTGATTGTTGTTTTATATTTTTATGATCTAATATTTACAGGTAATGATGATTACCTTGTTGAAAATTTTAAAATAGTCATGAAAGATGAATTTGAAATGACTGACATGGGTTTGTTGAGATACTTCTTAGGAATAGAAGTAGAACAAAATGAAAAAGGTATTTTTATTTCTCTATCAAAGTATGTGAATCAATTTTTGGAAAGATGTAATATGCAGGAGTGCAAAGCTACAATTACTCCCACAGTAATGGGATTGAAGTTGAGTTAAGATGACAGCAGCAAGGATTTTGATCCAAGTTTGTATAAAAGCATAGTTGGCAGCCTCATGTATTTGACTACAAATAGGCCAGATATTATGCATGTTGTTAGTTTGGTTTCCAGATTTATGGAGAAGCCAAAAGAAGCACATTGGCAAGCAGCAAAAAGAATTCTGAGGTATGTGAAAGGAACTAAAATATTTGGTATTCTATATACTGCTTCAGAAAATTTAGATTTAGTTGGATACACTGACAGTGATTGGGCTGGAAGTGTAGATGATCGTAAGAGCACTTCCGGTTATGTTTTTTATATGGGTTCAGGAGCCATTTCATGGGCTTCTAAGAAACAGCCGATTGTAGCATTATCTACAGCAGAGGCAGAATATGTGGCAGCTACAGCAACAACGTGTCAAGCAATTTGGATGAGAAGAATTTTGAGAAGCTTATGCCAAGAATAGGTAAAAGGGACAGTGATTTATTGTGACAATAGCTCAACTATTGCATTGTCAAAGAATTCAGTATTTCATAAGAGAACAAAGCACATAGATACAAAATTTTATTACATCAGAGAATTGGTGAACAATGGAGAATTTTTTTTACAACATTGTAAAACAGAGGAGCAATATGCAAATATTTTAACAAACCCATTGGGGCAGAAGACCTTTGAATTTTTAAGAAAATTTTTGGGTATGTTTGATAACCCAACAGCTGACTTTAAGGGGGAGTGTTGAAAATATTAAAGTCACCTGCTACCCATGGGCAGGAAGAAAAGTAGTACAAAGGCACAACAGAGTTTTGAGTGCACAACACTGTATATTAAAGAAGGATGGGAAATTTGTAAGGATGAATTTAATTTTCTAATGGGCCGCAACCACAAATTGCAGAGGAGAAATTAAATGGGTGGTGGGCAGAGCTGTTTTATAGAGGAACGAAGATCTTCCCATAAATCTGAACTACGGAGGAGAAGAACTTATTAAAAACATTCATTTCGGGCATTTGAAGCCCTCAACAACCAAAATGAAGAAAATATGTTCAAAACAGTGAAAGACTTTAAATTTTGAAAAGGAAGGACAAGTGGCCCCTACCACTTATGCGCAAATCGTAAATTGCAACAACGTTCAAATGTCTTGCAGATATGGCAGAGTTTCGATGCAATGCAGTCATCGCAATCGCAAAGGAACAGAGCAATATATATGTATATATGTTACCGCCGGTTGAAAGCTGCGACGCGATTGTCGCATGATCGCGCAATCACAAATCACAAGTCTCAAAGTGTTCTGCCCATCCATATGTTTGAATCGCCGATGTCGGTGGTGCGATGTGATCCAATTGCAATCGCAACATCACGCTTGCTAGTTAAACCATTCCACCATTTTTTTTGATCGCCGATTTGCGATTATCGCGCGATCGCACAATCGCAAATCGCAATGTTGCCAATCAAAATTTTGTTTGTTCCGCCGATCCGTTGATCGCCGATTGCTGACTGCGATGTGGTCCCCACTCGTACGTCGCTCGTTTGATTTCTAAAGTGTCGAAAAGGTTTTTTCTTTCTTTTTTGTTTTATTTCTTTGTTTGAAGTTTTATAACTCCGCGCCATATAAAATTTGAAAAAGGCCCGAGAGCCTGGGTAATTTTTGTATTATTCTTTTTTTTTGTTTTAGCACAGCAGTGTGGAGGAGAAGAATAATACACAACAGTGTTTCCACAGTAAGACAGAGAATTGGTTGGCATTGCGTTTGTAGCAGTCCTGGTTTTGGAATCCCTCTCAGTGAGGAAATTTGTAATAGTTTTAATTAGTTATGTTCAATGAAATAGAAGAAAGCATTTTCATGCCATCTCTGTCTGCAAGGAAATTTTTTAATTATATTTCTCTGTGTTGAAGAGGGGAGTTTTAATATCTCCATTTATTGTTCTAAAATTTCTCAAAACTCCAACACATAATTTCTCCTCTCATTTTATATTGTATATTCTATATTGTAAAATTGAAACATTTTATAAATTTAAATGTAATGTTAATTTTAGTTAAGTTTCTTGAAAATTTAAATATACACAAAAATCTATGTGTCTTTCCCGTGAATGATAAAACCTCATGCTTTAAGTTTTTTTCTAAAAATTGTTGTCCCATGAATGATCAAATCTCATGTTTTAAGTTTTGTTCTACAAATTGGTGTCCTTTATTTTAGCTATTTGGAAATTATTCTTTGTAATTTTGAAAAACTTGTCCTCATCAACAAACACTCTACTTGTTATGGAAGTATTGAAACAATATTTTAGTTATATTGAATCATTTTTTAAAGATATATGGCTTATAAGTAAAAATATGGATTCTTTTATCTTATCCTTTCCCTACACCACACTAGTCTAGACATCATAAACTATATATATTTAATCTCCATCATTCAAAAAAACGAGTCACAACTAATCACTTTTTCCTCAACATCTTATTTAATCCCATCCTCAACAAAAGTCATATATTATCTCTGTAGTACTGTTCATGATAACAACCTTTCTTCAACATCTTCATTCCTCCTTCTTTATAGGCCCTCTCCTAGTTAGTAAACATGTATTTACATTTCAACTCTTTTCCAAAAAAATTATCTTCAATTCTCAATGTTTCTTAATAAGACTGTATAATGAAATAAAAATAAACACTAAACTTATTGTGAATGGAGTAAATTAGATAATATACACCCTTTATTATGTCTTTTTCATTTTCTTCAGTTTCTATTCATATTTCCAACAAAATACAAATTTCTCTAGTATATTATTTGACATATATTTTGATGCTTTTAAAATTTAATATTTTTTTAATGACAAATTGAAATCTTAATCCATAATCATGACTTAACCTTTCAACTTTGATGCCAGTTTCTTGAAATTTTTAATATTATCTTATCTCAAATTGAGTTTTCCAATTATAATTTATAACATTTTTAATAATCATATCATTCCAACTTTAAAAATGAAAAACAACCCTCATAGGCGTTACAAATTGTCACCAAATTAACATATAATTCACATTTTGTAATCATATATGACACAATAACAACTACATGGAAACACAAATACTGCCTCATTGTCACTCCATGTGAAGTATAGAAGTTAATTCAATAAATAGAGCTACAATTGTTCAACAAACTCATTATGAAAACATTTTATCGATGTAGTTAATATCATAGATTTATTTCACTATAGTCATTCATTACACTAGCTTGTCTTCCCACCTAATCCCTATACAATATGGAGAAGAAGAAGATATAGTTCAATATGAAATAGTCCTATAGGTTATCACTGTGGCGAGTGAAGTGAAAGGGTGTACCTGAGACAATCAACCATGCCTCATGATCTACACGTGTACTTGGAGAATAAGCCAAGTACGCATTCACACCTTCATTTGAGGTTGATTTCACCTCCATAGAAGTATTGAAACAATATTTTAGTTATATTGAATCATTTTAGTTAGAAGGAGAAAAATCATATTCCTTTCCTTTCTCAAGAGACTTATATCTACATTCCTTTTTGTAGTGCCCTTCCTTTCCGCATTCATAGCATGCCTTACAGGTTTTTTTGGAGATTTAGATCTCCCTCTCAATTTAGACCTCCCACTCAAGGTCTTATTTTTGTTTCTGTTTTGGGAACTTCCTCATGCATACAAGGCATATTCATTGTCACTCTCCATACTTTTCCATCACATCTCCTCTAACAACAAGGATGAGAGTATTTCATCAAACTTCAAGGTAGTTTCATTGCTACTTATTGCAACAACCAAACTATACCATGTATATGGTAGAGAACATATCAATTGATGCACTTATCTTTATCTAAAAATTTTATATCAACAGAAAACAACTGGGTTACCACAATATTAAAGGTATTCGGGTGCTCTGTCATAATGTCTCCATCCTTCATCATCAGTTTATACAACTTTTTCCATATGAAAATTTTGTGAACCAGAGACTTACAATGGTAAAATGTCCCTAAATTCAGCCACAAATCCTTCATCGTAGCTTCCCCTGATAAACTCAACAATAATGAATCTCAGAGACACAATTGTACAGTTCTTTTCACCCTCCAATCACTAGTAGAAAATGATGAAATTAATGACTAGGTGACTAAAAAGGTTAGCCACCACAATTATTTCAAGTGAATTACTACTAAATTTGAGCAATTTTAAGTGACTGAACTAAAAATGACTAACTTAAATGACTAATTTAGTCTATGAATAAAATATACGACCACATAATAAGTGACTAAAATAAAAACGACTAACTTCAATGACTAATTTAGTCTAGGGATAAAATATACGACTAGATAATAAGTGACTAAACTAAAGGAGACTAACTTAAATGACTAATTTAGTTTAGGATTATAATATATGACTAGATAATAACTGACATAATGTAATATCCAAAATTTAAATAAATAGCAATAAAAGAACATAAACAAATACATACAACAACTATAGACAAATCATAAGGGAAACAAACAATATGGAGAACATTGAGCCATTTTACTAATACTGAGAAATGGAAATGAGTGCAGAGATGATCAGAATGATGGCACCTCGGCTTGCACTAGGCATACTTAGAAAGACTCTCAGGAAATGATCCAGAATGGCTGCTCTCTCTGGACTGCGTTATCTCCTGAGCTACTGGTACTGGTACTGTGCTATTGCTACTGCTGGAATGAACTGAATCTTTGGGGCTGTTCCCCACCTCGGAAAATTTTGAAACTTCAGGAATGGCCTCTACTCCCAATACCCAGAAAATACCAAAAAGCTTTTCAGAAATGGCCGACCCCCGAAAGTGGCTCCCTTGAGGCACTACATTATTCCTAAAGGAGGGATGTTCGTTTTGAATGATCTGCTCCAAATAATGGCCCCCAACTCCTCCAAAATTCTGGAATAGGAAGGGTTGGCCCCTTACCCACTACCCTGGGCTGAATCCACCAACAAACCCCCAATTTAGAACCACCTCCTCTCAAGACTGCGTCCTCCCTCTCACTGATTGTGCTATCTATTTGAGTGGATTCTCCTCCTTTGGTAGCTACAAATATCTTCGGATAAACAAGGATGAAACTTCTCACCCAAGTAGGCACTCAAAGTCCCCCAGGGCCGAGGTTGGGATCTCCAAATGGAGACACCCAATGTATTGAAAAATATGTGCATACTTTGCTAAACAACAAGCATGCTCAATGTGAGAAGACAATTCTGAAAGATGCATAATCAGAATGAATCAGAATGAGGAGACCGCTCCTCCTTTTATGCTTGTTGAGCCTTTCCCTCACCTAGGCCCCATCAATCTCTGCATTGTCCATCTTGGCCCATGTTTTACAACTCACTCTGCACTAGCTAGGCCCCATGCTGTCTACGCTGCTCCTTTTCGTATGCTGCCACTTGACCACTACGCCCCACGTTGCAAAATAGACATGTCCCTTAAGTGACTTTAGGAGTTACATTTTATCCTAAGTGTGAGCTAAGTGTCCCCTTCACCCACTTTATTTATATTTTAAATCGGTAAAGGAGAAATAGTCGAAATTAATATTTCCAATTAGCTACTGCTAATTGGGAATATTATAGTCTCCCCTGGAAAAACGTTTCTTTTCCTCAAGAAACTATAATGATGGATGTTGCAGAATATTATCACTCTCCTAGGTGGCATCCTCATCCGGTAAATTCCTCCATCTCACTAGGTACTCCCTGACTATCTTGCTCCATAGCTTCCTCTCCCTAGTGTCAATAATGGCCTCCAGATGTAGCACCAAGTGCCCCTCATTATCTGTGGCTGGAAGATCCTCTGTTGCAGTCGCTTGTTGTCCCACTACCTTCTTCAGGCATGACATGTGAAAAACGTTGTAAATATTACTACCCTTGGGTAGCTCCAACTCATATGCAACCTGTCGCACTCTGCATATCACCTTGTAAGGTCCATAGAAGTGAGGCTTGACCTTTTCGGCCCCCTTCTGCTTCTGCGTGGACTGCTGATATGGCTGCAAGCATAGGTAGACCAAGTCCCCTACCTGAAAATGCCTCTCAACTCGTCCCCTGTTGGCATACAACTTCTGATGGTTCTGTGATGTAGCCATGTTATCCTTGAGAGCTCGGAGTATATATTGACTCTCTTGGATTTAATCTTTGGCTCTAGGAGCCTTGCTAATACCAAACATCATGTCAGAAAAAGATAAAGCATGATATCTATACAATCCATAATACAGAGACATACCAATAGACATATAATGCGTGTTGTTGTAGCAGTACTCCCCCAAGTGAAACCATCTCAACCATGCCTTCTGTTGCCCACTGATAAGTTACACAAGTAGCCCTCTAGCCACTTGTTCACTATCTAGGTCTGTCCATCTGTCTGGGGTTGGTAGCTATTACTCGGTGTCAACTTAGTGCCCACCAAATGGAAAATCTCTTGCCAAAATATGCCCATGAAATGGTTGTCCCTGTCACTGACAATGGTCTTTGGGAGACCATGCTTCAGTGTAGTGTGTCGATATGGTGAAAAAATGAGCATATTTAATCAGCAGATCTACGACTACAAGTATGCAATCCTTTCCCTGTACTATGGGCAACCCTGTAATGAAGCCCATTGAAATACTCTCCCATTTCCCCTCAGGTATGGGAAAAGGCTACAATAATCCTACAGGATGGTTCATCTCCCCCTTGTTACGCTGGAAAACCTCGCACTCCCTGACATGCTAGAGCACATCCTCCTTGAGGCCCTTCCAAGAGAACCTCTCTCTGATGGCCCTATAGGTTTCGGTAAACACCTGGTGGCCTGATAATGATGAATCATGCAAGGTGTACAATACCTTCTTCTTGAGCTGGGAGCCCTCAGTCAAGAAGATCCTATCCATGTAATAGATCACCTCGTCCATCACTCTGTACCTGTCATCTGTCACCTTTCCATCCAAAATATCACAAGAAAAATGGTCCTTGGAGTACTATACGAACAGTTGAGCCCTATCATCTGTGTCCAAACTCATCAAGGACAACGCTGTCAATCTGCAGGAAAGTGCATCTGCCACAACATTGTTCTTCGCCTTGAATACTCGATTTCAAAGTCATAAGCCTAGATATTTCTAACCCACTTCTATTGCCTCTCCTACAACTGTTTCTGCTCTAAAAATAATCAAAGGCTGTTATGATCGGTCCTCACCCTGAATCTGTTCCCTACCAGGTACTGCCGAAACTTAGCTAAAGCATGGATGATGGCCAACATCTCCTTGTCGTATATGGCATACAACCTATCATGCGGCAATATTTTCTGGATCTTGAAAGCTATGGGGTGGCCTCCCTACATCAAAACTGTGTCGATCCCCTCTCCTAATGCATCACACATCAAGACAAAGGGCTGTGTAAAATCAAGAAATACTAACACTGGAAAACTGCTCATCACCTCCTTGAGCCTATCAAAATCCCTCTGCACTGTATCCATCCAACTAAATTCCCCGTTTTTGGTAAGGTCTGTAAGGGGTGCATCAAGCTAGGAAAATACCTTGACGAACTTCCAGTAGTAGGTGCAGATACCTACAAATCCCCTAAGTTCTGTCACGTTCTTTAGCTATGGCCAATCCCTGACAGCCTTGATATTCTCCTCCTGGACCCTCACTCCATCCACCCCAATGATGTGTCCCAATTAGAGCATCTCTTTCAACCCAAATTCACATTTGGAGAGCTTAGCATAAAATTACTAGTCTTCCAAAATGTGAAATACAACCTCTATATGTAGGAGGTGCTCCTCCCATGTCCTGTTGTAAATCAAAATGTCGTCAAAGAACACTAATACACAATTCCTCAAATGAATTATAAATATGTGATTCATGCATGACTCGAAAGTGGTCGGGAAATTGGTTAGCCCAAAAGGCATCACCAAAAACTCAACATGGTCGTAATGGCACCTGAAAGAGGTCTTGGGAATGTCCTGCTCGTTCACGTGAATCTGATGGTACCCAGATCTCAAATCAGTCTTTGAGAACAACTTAGCCCTCCTCAGCTCATCCATCATCTCATTGATCTGTGGGATGGCGTACCGATTCTTCATGTTCCTCTTGTTCAGGGCCCTATAATCAATGCACATCCTCAACGTGTCGTCCTTCTTCTTCACAAGTACAACTGAAGAAGCAAAGGGGCTAGTGCTAGGAAAAATGTTTCCAAGAGCTAGGAGCTCATGGATAACCCTCTTAATATCATCCTGATAGGCTTTGGGATGCCTATAGGGTGTAGTGATAACAACCTGGATGCGCTCCTCTAGCTCAATCATGTGCTCAAAAACCCGATCTAGTGGCTATCTTGGTGGTATCTCCCCAAATACCATATCATACATATCGAGAATGGACTGTACATCTGGGTGTACATCGTGCCCTGTAGATCCTGCCTTCAACACCCAAAACTCCACTACCCACTCTATATCTCCCTTCCAGAAATATGCCTCCATCGAGTGTGCTGAAATTGTCTATGGTGGATAGGTGTGCATACCCCGAATATTCTCATGCCTCCCAGTCTTCTTATTCACCCACTCCATCTCCATGGTCTCCCAATCAGTGGCGACCTTCCCTAGTGTGATAAGCCATTGTACCCCAACTGTCACGTTGGTGTCTGGAATGTCCACCACAAAGAAATGATTTATCAGGGTGTATGTCCCCATTGTCATTTCCAAGGCTGGCACATACTTGGCACACTGCATTCTCTGGTCTCCTGGAACCAGTACCAAAAACCCATAAAAAATATCCGTCTACAGGCCCCTCTTCTCTACCATTTGGGCATCAATGAATGGTAGGTAGCCCCACTGTCTACCAACACCGACAGATGTTGCACTCATACTGTGCCTTAGACATGCAATGTCAAGTAGTTGGGAACTTCCCGCAAGGCTGCAAGGGCTCCCTTGGTAGGTGCAAAATCTGCACCTCCTGCTCCAGGTGGTGGAGGTGGTATATGACCCCCTCTCTACGCTATACTACTACCTCCAGCCTCCATCTACTCATACTCCTCTTCTTCCCTACTACTATCAGAGAAGGCCTCGATGTAATGTGCGTTCCACGTGGCACAACAATGTCGTGGTAACCATGGCTCCTGGCACGTGAACCATAACATCCTCCACTTCAGGTCTCTCCTGCCCTCATTATCTCCAAACCCTCTGCCCTGGTTCCCCTTGGCAGGTGGAACCCTATCATCCTTTCCCTTCGACTGGAATGCCAATCTCTTGGGAAAAGGAGCTCTAGTCCTAGGAAGTGCATCCTAAAAATCTTGAGTCCTCTCAACCGCATTATGGAGTGTCATAGGCCTCGTTAATTTGACTAATCCCCTTAGAGGCTCTGCCAATCCATCTATGAACATATAGATCATCCAAGCTATGGATAAATCAGGTACCATCACGGAGAGTCTCAAAAGCTTGAAGATGTATGTATCTAGCCTCTCAGTCTGCTTGAGCTTTGTTAGCTCAAAAAAATGCTCCTCTCGATCCCTCCGATCAAAATTATCCACCAACCTCCACGTAAAATTGGCATATGTTTTCACTCTCGAGTGCCCCAGAGTAACCATCCCATGAAACCACCGATCCTGGGCCTTGCCCTCTAGGTGCAGTGCTGCCACCTTGATGGCCTCTAGCTCAGCCATTTGATTAAGCTAGAAATATATATCCAACTTATCCAACCAGGATTTTTCCAAACACTTGGCCAATCTGTCAAATGTCGGTTGCTGGAATCTTCCCACCATGCACTGTAAGTCCCCATCATGTGAATACCTGTTCCCCCTGTGATGGTTGAAGGGTTTGTTGTCCCACTTGAACTGAACAAAATCATGGAAACTGAGGGCATATCTGAACACCTAACCATATGACTAGTACTCAGCCAAATAATCTCCCATGTGTGCCGGCTGCTGCTCTTGCTATGATTCTACCCCAATGTCTGTGAAAAGAAATGTCGGCATCATGGAACATGTGGGTGTGTGCGATGCTATCTGTTGCATTGTGAGGTGCTCTTGTAAATGATGGGATGTGCCTGAGCCCTCTCCAACATGGAAACCCCTTGGGGTCTCGCGATGTCTAGAATATGTCGTGAATCTCTACCCCATCTCCTCTATCGGCCTCAAAAAATATTGCATTGACTTGAGGAGGAGTTCCACGAAATCCTTCCTAGAATCTCTTTCCTCCGCCATTGGTTCCTCTTCCTCTACATCCACCACTGCAATGCTATCTCCTTTCCCGAAAGTGAGCTCTAATCTCTGTTCTTGGTATTTATACTTCCTTCCCCGGTAAGTGATGTAAGGTTTTCCTGCTGGTGTCATAGATAATCTGCTCCACAGGCTAAGCCAAGTCTATGAGCTCTGATACCACTTTAATATCCCAAATGGAAATAAACAACAATACAAGAACATAAACAAAGACATACAACAACTATATACAAATCATAAGGGAAACAAACAATATGGAGAATGCTGAGCCATTTTAGTAATACTGAGAAATGGAAATGAGTACAGAGGTGATCAGAATGATGGCACCTTAGCTTGCACTAGGGAAGCGTAGAAAGACTCTCAGGAAATGATCCATAATGGTTGCTCTCTCTAGACTGCATTATCTCCCAAGTTGCTGGTATTGTTACTGTGCTGCTACTACTGCTAGAATGAACTGAATCTTTGGTGCTACTCCCCACCTTGAAATATTTTGAAACTTCGGGAATGGCCTCTACTCCCAATACCTAGAAAATCCCAGAAAGATTTTCATAAATGGCTAACCCCCGAAAATGGCTCCCTTGAGGCACTACACTATTCCTCAAGGAGGGACAGTGGCTCTGAATGATCTGCTCCAAATAATTGCCCCTAAATCTTCCAAAATGCTGGAATAGGGAAGGGATGGCCCCTTACCCACTATCCTGGGCTGAATCCACCAATAAATCCCCAATATCAAACCACCTCCTCTGAAGACTGTGTCCTCCCTCTCACTAAAAATGTTGTTTCTCTAAGTGGAAGTGCCTCCTATGGTAGCTGAAAATATCTCTGGAAAAACAAGGATGAAACTCCTCACCTGAGTAGGCACTCGAATTCCCCCAGGGCTGATGTTGGGATCACCGAACTGAAATACCTGATGTACTGAAAAGTATATTTAGACTTTGCTAAATAGCAAGCATGCTCAATGTGAGAAGACAATTTTCAAAGATGCATAATCAGAATGAATCAGAATGAGGAGACCCCTCCTCCTTTTATGCTTGGTGAGCCTTTCCCTTATCTAGGACGCACCAATCTCTACGATGTCCCCCTTGGCCCACACTGTCCAACTCACTCTGCATTGGCTAGGCCCCACACTATCTACGCTACTCCTTTTCCTATGTTGCCACTTGACCACTAAGCCCCACGTTGCCAAATAGACATGTCTCTTATGTGACTTTAGGAAATGCTTTTTATCCCAAGTGTGAGCTAAGTGTCCCCTTCACCAACTTTATTTATATTTTAACATTATAAAGGCAAAATAGTCAAATTAACATTTCCAATTAGCTATTGCTAATTGGGAATATTACACATAAATCAATAATGATTAATGTAAATGACTATTACATTCCAAGATAAAAATATGGCCAAATAAAAACTACAAAAGTATATGAATTAGTCATTTATGTTAGTAAGTTTTACTTTGATACTGAAGTGTTACATTTTTTTAAATTGAAACTATCTAAATTACTTTAATTCATTGTTATTTTATGTTTTTATCATGTTGCATGAGTTCATGAGAGATTACATTAGACTTGACTTGTGGCTTCAGAAATCATGGCCTATGGGCATCTAATGTTTCAAAATCACCAGGGGATCACACTTGAACTAGGCCACACCAACCCTTAAAATGATGATTTTTTTCCCAAGAAGTTTCAAAATCGTGACCTTCACATCATAAAGTGACTTAAAAATACACCCCATCACCGTATATTCTATGCCCCATTAGAACTATAATTGTTTTTATTAAACATTTATTTATATTATATTATATTTCTTAGTTTATATTAATAATTGGCATCCATTATAGTCTCAGTGGCATTTACACACAACATTGATTATATTTAATTTAACATTGACAGAAAACATATACATAGTTTAATGCTATGCAACCCTAAATTCCCCACATCCATTAGCAATATATATGCTTAGCCCTTGGATGAAACCCACATCCATTGACCATATATATGCTTAGCCCTAGGATAACACAACTACTTTCAAGCTTTAGTATACTCTCTCAGGAAGAAACCAAGGAAAAAATCAAACTGCAGTTTGAAAAATTTAGAGGCCCACTAGAAACTCTATCTCGAGAAGAAACCAAGAAAAAAACCACACTACAATCTTAACAAAAAGTTGGTGGTCCACAAAAAATTTTATCTAAAGAAGAAACCAAGGACAAAAAAAAAGTGTAGTTTCAATAAAAATTTGGAGGTCCAGTAGATACTCTATAGAAAATATTTTTGAATCATCCATGAAAAAATTGGATATTCTCACTTTGGGTTACCTTGGAACTGACTCTATGGTGCTATGAGTTACCATGAAACTGACTATTTGGCACCAATTTTTTTCCTTTGGAAGGAGAGTTTTGGTTAGTTATAATAGATTTGTGACATATTTGTGATGTGGTAACTTGGGTTTATATCTTTTATATTTATGCATCTTTACATTTCTGCGGAGGAAGAGACAATGTCTTTCTTTGTGAAAGTTTCTTTGCCTAGAGTATTTAGAAATATGCAACAGGCGCAGCTATATAGAAAATTTGGAATATAACTCTAGATCTTCTTTGTCTTTTTCCTTCTTTTTTATAAACAATTTGCATGACTTAAGACATGGTGTTACTTCTAAATTTTTGGTAAAACATTCCTTAGATCATGACGTCCAACCACATTTATAGTTATAGATAGGGAATGATATGAAAACTCTGGATAAATATAGATAATGGCATGATTAAACGCATTTGAGGGTTTTCATGTAAATAAGTGAAGATGCATTTGGAATTTTTGGCTTAGTGAGGGAAATGGAATTAGTGAGGACTAGAGGAACTGAGAATGGATTATAGAATTTACTGGGCAAGAATAGGCCTCGGTCATTGCCACCGAGAATGGAACACTTACCCCCTGATGCAAATTACAACCCTAAATTGTTGAAGACTTGGGCTAAGAGTATCAAATTTAGAAGTAATCTCTCTGGCAAGTCTGTTATCACATCTAGTGATTTCGAGATAAGTAATGGGGATGTAGGGACCAGCGACACTATTCCCAAGCTGTCGCCTCCTCATCCTATGCCTCCGGCCCATCGACTGGTGTATTTGGAAACAGGAGCTGTGAATGGTAATGGGGGTATTAAGGCAATTGAGAAGGCGAGAGTTGTGCTGATGGGAGTTTTGATAATGCCAGCCCAATTCTTCCATTCTGCCCTAGTTCGGTATCGAGAGTTAAGAAAGGAGATCATCCAAATGCTGTGAAGCCTATGACAACCTCTCAACATCATGGGGTTTCTAAAGTGCAGAGAGAAATAGAGGTTGATGTCACGTCGCATTCACAAGATGTTGATGATGCTATGCTAACTAGGTAGTCATATATGAAATACAAGCTAAAGGAAACCCCTAGGCTGGGTAAGTAGTTCTCTCTCTATTTACTGTTGTATACTTTCGGTTGTATGGAGTTTTAAAAACTTTCTCATTTAAATCTTAGAATCCACTATACCAATTTAAACCTTTTCTTTGTCATATTTCTCTCGTTTTACCGCAATTAAACCGAAAGTCAAGTATAAAACATATGTCAAAGAAAATTGGTGGAAAGTCTATTACAGAGTAGATGTAATCAATCCCCAATTCTCTGATACCATTTGTAATGTTTCATAACCCAAAAATAGCATAGTTTATTTTGAATATGCTAAAAATAAATGGGGATCAGGAATTCCAAGTAGAATGATGATAATGTGATTTTTTCTCAAAGAAAAACCTCTGAGGTAACCCAAGGGATGCATGACATCTCTAGTAAACATGTCGGTGTGGCACATAGATTAGTGCATCTACCATGGAGATTTGAACTGGGTACATGCTGACAGGGAACTAGAATAATGATGATGCATCGTACTGAAAATTCTAAGAAACAAGAGAGTATCTCCTATATATACTAATCTCACAATCAATCCTTGTGTAGGCTCTGTTTCGGGTTGATGTACCATTTAATTCAACAAATGATCCTTTACATTGGCTAGAGGGTCCTAACAGTTGATCAATGCTTACTCATTCTAGACTTTAAAAAATTATAGCATTGAGCTACCATTATACATTATGCATTCTAATTAGCGTATACATTTCAAGGTGTTGCTTCATACTTCAATGAACTGCTATGTAGAATATCACCTATGCTACAAAGTGAATTTAACTATCGTACAACTGCTATATAGGTTATTATGCATTCTAGGCTGTCAGTGGAGAATGATTGTAACTATACAGTATACCACATTCCAAAACTATGTTATGAGACAATGTTTCATCTTGGATACTGAAATTTGCAACTATATTGAATACCACGGTCCAGATAATGTAATGAGAGGATGCATGGGATTTCTACATAGACGTTCGTACATTCATCAATTATATGAGTCCATCAAATTATTCGACAACCTCTATCGTATCTAGCTTCCCCTTATCCCATGGTTTCTAAAGCCCCTACATAGACACTATGGAAATTTACCGGTTTGATTTGGTTCATAGGATTCTCTTCATTTACATCCTTGGTATTCATTTCACATTAGAGTCAAGAAATTCCATCGTTAAAGCTTTTAACCTAGGTGGCATGATATCGGTGCCCAGTTTGAACCAGGATGCTTTCTAAGAAATGTTGGATAGAACAAATGCACAAAGTGACACTAATGATAACTATTCAGAAATCCACGCAATCTAATGTGAAGAGGAACTCAAAGGAAGTGGTCCCTTGGATACCAATTTCCAACTCAATACCACTCTGATTTTGGCTAATGACACACTCATCACAGGGGGAGGCAATTTGGAAGTCTTACCTTATGTTTCTGTTAGCTACCCCATTCTGGGGTGCTTAATATCTATTAATTTCAAGTAAAATGTCCAGAAAGTCTTTTGTCTTGCCATCGCTGTCATTATTTATGCCCTCTCATATCTATTAATTTCAAGTAAAATGTCTAGAAAGTATTTTTCCTTGCCATCGTTGTCATAATTTCTGCCCTCTCTTCTACTTTGGATACGAGCCTCTAAAAATTGATCTACCAACCCAAATATAATACCCATATTCTTGGTTATAATGCGACTCACTCCCTGATGGTGCAAAATTCACAGAAAAGGAAATTAGTTAATGAGGTTCGGCTTGACCCCAATTACCCTCAATTTGGTGACCATTTCTTTGAATTATTCAATGGTCTAAGAGTCACATCCGAACATATTTTGAGAAAAAATCAAGTTTCCTGACAGACTCGGACTTGTAAGAAACACAGTGTGCCCAATATTTTCCGCCTTCGCCTTTATAGAATCGTCAAAAATGGATTGAATGTGGAAAAAACCTCATTTATTCTGAGACTAATCCTCCAGTATTAGACAACAAAATTTACAAAACCAGATTCATTAGGTTATTCATGAACTGCCATCTTCGAGGAATACTTATTTCACAAAGAAACAATATGAGGGTCTAAGTGGAGCAATGTTTAGTTAGATATATCATGCAATTTATGGAAATCATGTTGGTGGATCTGCTGCTGTGATTTTGCTAATGGGTTTCATGCCCAATGCAATTTCTCAGGTTGTTATGTTTATCGTTCGTCCCACAGAGGAGACCACATGAAAAAATGAGCTGAAGCGATTCTACCATTTTCTCTACATAGTTTTGGGATTGGCAGGGTTTCTCATGGTTATCATTGTGGTTGAGAATGGCTAAGAGCATTTTTTAGTTGACGGCTACAGAATCGTAGTTGCAATTAAGTGTGTTGTGCTATTACCTTCCCTAAAGATTTTATGGAACGAATATGGTATCAAAACATTTATGGATAGTAACAAGCCATAACAATAATTTAAGAAGACAATAAAGGTTCAGGCATGCAATGGACATTTTGAGATAATGCCAGAGACAGATTAAACTATCTTTGAAGGTTTGTCCTCTAAAGGGCTTGAGATGCACTCTATTAAGAAACAATAGACCTTATGAAACACAGAATGAAGGCTTCAATTGAGAAATTTTGTATTGTGTTCTTCGTTCATAATATTTTGTTTATAATGGCTTCGGGTTATTTTATCTGGTGTTATTTTATTTTATTTTATGGAAGATTATGCTAATAGGCATCAACCGCAAATAAAAAAAAGAGAACTAGGGCCTCAGTTGATGATATGAAAGTATTATCATCAATTTTTTTAATTAACCTGAAAGTTAAAATTGTGACACAACATGAAACTCAAATTACAAATGGAATGGGAGTTGTCATTTCTAGGGCTGACTGTGTCCAAATTTTCAAATTTCATAGAGAGAAAAAGAAAGTAAAACACACTCAATGATCTATGAGGGTTCCAAACAAAGGCACCAAAACCCAACGTTTGAAATTTAATCAGTAAAGAATTTAAAACTTTTGTACCTGAAGTAACAGTCGTGCAGAGGGAAAAAGCATGTTCAACTCCAAGTTCGAAGAAAATCACACTTATTACCTTAATTCGAGCAACACGGTTAAATTACAATGATATTAAAATCTATTAATAAATGAGGGCCTCAAGGAACACTATGTTGAACTACGAAGAAGAGTTTTTGGGAACGTTTTTAAGCCATAGGCAAGGAAAGTCAGCGTTTTTATTTTTTTGTCTATCATTTTGTCACAGCCATATTGTCGGAACATGAAACTATTTATTTTTAATATATATAATTAACCACTTATTGGAAAATACCTTTTTCGGTTTGAAAATTATTGTTATTATTTGATGGGAATGTAAATTTCAAATTTTTATAATTATCTACGAATGGTTTTTAAGCTTCTTGAATTTATTACACTATAATATTATTGATTTTGGAATTGGATTTCTAGAATTTTAATTTAATTAGCTAAGATTCATTTAAAATTTGAATCTATTAAGTATGGAAAAAGATAAAATCTCATAAGATACAAAGTAAAAAGAGATTTGATCCTTTCTCTACACTAGATAGATTTTGACGAAATCATGTGGAAATCTTTAGAAATCCAAGTTATAGTTGTGAAGTTTCAAAATTTTAGGTGCTCAAGCGGTTCTTGAGGGTGTTGAATCCATTTACAACATTCAAAAAATGATTCAAATACTCCCAATTTCATTATTTTTGGAAAAAAAAATAAAAATTCTAAATCATTGAATTCCTACCAGAAATCATTGTTTGAGTGAAATTGTCCACTACTTGGACAAGTCCTAAATATAATTATTATTTTTTTTACTAAGAATATGGCTTCTGTGATCCATAAAATGTATATAGAATCTTTCTGTGATAATCACAACTAAGCATATTTTTTCGACACATTTAGGACCAACTAGTGTGGTTCTCATTCTAAATGCTTTGACAAAATATGCTTACATGTGATTATCACAGATTTTATATACATATTATTTTTTATTTTTTTGTTTTTTTCTTTTTTTTTTTCAGTTTTATGTAGTTTAACTCAGTCAAAAATTTTTATGGATAGTTATAATTATTGATTATTTTTATTCATTTACTTTTATTTTTATTGAAACCAACTACAATGTCATGAAAATCATTACATAATACTAGAAACCACTAATTTTCTCCATCACTCAAGTGCTCTCAAGTGTGAAGTCTTGTGGCCTCCTGTATGTATAAGGCTAGACATATTTGGTTTGGTTATTGAAAGAAGATAGATAAGGGCTAGATCCCTCTGACCATGAAATGGAATTTACCATGAATCTCATAGTAAATGGGGTAGCAGAAGATGAAGTGCTCCTCTGACTCAGTCTCTCGGAGGTGGAACAACTGGAAAATCCTGTCTAACTATGCAATATGATGGTCAATCTCAATCATCAGTTTATGATAACCTACTCTATTCTAACTCAAGGGAATCTAAAGTCCATGCATCCAATGGCGAAGCTTGTAATGGGGTCGAAGAATGAGTCCATCTCTCAACAACATGAAGTGCTCAGCATAGAAAGCCATCTTCAGGCGTAACCCATCTCGAGGGTTTATCCAAATAACCTGTACATATTTCCTATAAATATCCTCTCGGATGATTTTTTTCATCACTTGTTTGGTTGGTAGGAGGTGGCGCAGTGCACACAAAGAATACTTGAATGGAGGGAGTTGATCTATCTTGATACCAAGTGAAGCAACGATACCTAAGACTCCAACATACCAACATCAGGATCAAGCCCAAGGACTCACTGCTAAAATGGACTTTGATGAAAGGTAGGCCAAGTATGGATACTTTTCCCACACCTTCACTGTATCCACAAAACACCAAACACGGTGAAGAAGAGAGATTATACCAAACACTATCTCAAGGTGAAAGGGGCGAGCTCCAAAATCTGCAAGAATGATGGGTTCATGAATTATCATCTTGCACCGAATGATGCGATGAATAAGGGTTATCTTCACTCTCTCTACAGAAGCCCAATCAAACTATAGTAAGCTAGTACCCCAAACCTTCGAACCATATAGAACTGCGGGTCAAACAAGGTTCTCCATCAGTGACATCTTGGCCGATATGTCGTGAAAATGATTTCGAAAATATTGTCTCTCGAGAAAGGCCAAGGATCCATAGCCCTTGTTGATTCAAGGCTGGAGTGCAGGCCACAAGATAAAGTGAGGTCCTATGAATAGTACCCCTAGATAGGTGTATGAGCCAGTGATCTCAATCTCCTCTCCCTTGAAAAATAAATGCAGGTCACAAAGGAAATTCTTCGACATGTTGAATATCATAACCTTGGTTTTACCAAAGGTGAACTGTCAACTGTCGAAGATCACTGAAAAGGGCCAGGGAACCCAGCTTCCTTTGCAATCCATCAAGGTTTGGAGGTAGAAGGACCACGTCATCTACAAATAATAAGATAGAAATAAATACATGATGTAGAAGGCAAACGTCACTTTCATGGATGTGTTCATGCAAGAAAGACTCCAGCTCATCAATATAGATCCCAAATAGTGTGGGGGACAAGGGACAAACCTTTTTTACCCCAATACTGCTCCAGATAAAATATGATAGACCACGTACTATGCGCAAATGACCAAGGACCAAGTCATATAAGTGCATGATGGCTAACAAGAGGGTCTCTGAGATGCCAATATCTCTGAGTGTCTAGAATAAATCTTCTCTAAGGACCGAGTCAAAATATTTTCAAAAGTATGAAAAACAACAATATAATTTCAAAGAATGATGTTGTGCCTCTTCAATTATGGCCCTAAGTGTAAGTATGTGGTCAATATTCTAGTGCTTAGGTCGAAATCCATCCTATCCTCTAGCTCTAAGTTGCTTCCGGTCAAGCTCCTCAGAGATTTGGAGGTGGAGGGATGTAGCATATAGTTTGGAGAATGTGTGGCCCACCATGATAGTCCTATTATTTTTGGTATCTAAGCTAGGCCCTGATTTGTGTATCCATTGAATCATGTGCTAAGACCATTTCGAGGCGAAACCTATATAGACCACATGGTTAAAGAGATCAATCAAGTAGGAAACCATAGCATGAAGATTGTGTTTAAAGAAATCTACCTCAAAACCATCCTTATACGCTCCTTTGTTGTTTTTCATCACCTCAATGGCCTCTCTGATGTCACTATCATAGAATACGAAACCTGAAGATCGCAGAGAGGTCACCTAAATTCGGGGTTGCCCTGGGATGTCATAGAGGGTGGACACATGGGAGAACATGAACTAGGGGTTAAGTTTGGAGGGGAGGGGAGAGTGGCGGGGGAGGAAAATAAGCCAAAAGTGTCTAGGGGAGTGAGCAAGAGAGGTACAGAAGTCACGTCTTCTGTAGGAGAAAAATAGATGTTTCTTTCGATGGAGAAAGCGTTGTACTAGGAAGCTATATTTTATGGACCCTAATTCCCATGAACTTTCCATTTAACAAGGAGAAAAGGCTAAACCAAGGCAAGGGTGCCTCCAGTCCACTAAAATTAGGTGTGGCACATGCAATAAACCAAAGTGTCATAGGGGAAATACTCTTGTTTGGTCTTCCCTACTGTTCTTTGATGAAATACTGAAGAAAGAATCGTATTCAAATGAACACTTTGTGTTAGTTAACACATGAAATGACAAGTTGAAAATACAAGTGCTACTAAAACGAACATAGACCTAGTGTTAGTTAACACATGAAATGACAAGTTGAAATTTGCTTCTATCTTGACTCATTTGTTTAGGGGGAGGATAAATTGGTTATGAAAAAATGACCACTATATGAGGAAGGAAAATCAAAGTTTCAAGCCAAATCTTCCTTAATCAGAGTTTAAATTTCGGTTTTTTCGCAGTTTCAACTCAATTTTGGGATTTTTCAAATTCATACATGTTTGATGGCTATAGAATACAATTTTAAGCTTGATAAATGATGTGTGATAACCAAAAATTGTTATAGCATAACTTATCACATTTATATACTTGATGACTTATGTATTGGCCTTAGGCAACCTTTTCCTTTGAGACTTGGTCTACTTCTTAAAAAACATTATTTTGAATTCCATACATGACTCTGCCCAGAATTTTACAAGTGTAGATGTGGGTTTGCTCATATTTTACCTGCATATACAATTTGAAATATTAAAAAAATATAAACTCCCTATTAGTTGGGCAGGGTTTACGGGTTTTACCTGAGCAGCACCTACACCAACCCGTGGCCAAATTGTTTCCCAACTGAAAAACTAATCTGAGGAAGTATAAATACACCTTATTGGGAATACCTAATGGAGTAGAGAGAATGCTATTAATACTATAGCCTGTTATATCCCAGATAAAGTCAGAGAGAATGCTATTGATACTATATCCTGTTATAGCCTAGATCAAGTCTGGTTATCCATGTGCCTCCTCCACTTCCCAGGTTCAGGAAATCCTTGTTTCCTTGTGATGATCACTGCCTTTATGTGACATCCTTTGTGCACTTCTTATGGAAGAATATTGTTGAGGCTCGGGCTAGATGGATCTGTATGACGGTTTCACTTGGATCCATCACTAACTTTAAGTGATATATCATCTTTCCTTTTACATAGAACAATAAAATAAGCTCTGTCTCATTCCTGATTTCATGTTCTTATATGTTTTATATACATGTTAATGATCTTGTAATCGTTATTTCATGATTATTTTATGAGTTTATATGATCAAACATACTAAAATTTCGAATATATAAGTTGTACAACTAGTCTTTGTGTTTTTTCTTGACTGAGTTGCATGTTTCGAAGCATGAAGAGTAGCACATGGTTTGAACCCTGCAGGATTGACCTCAAACATAGGACATATGGGTAACGTCACCTATCCCTAGTTTTCTAGTCCAAGCATTAAGACTTATAATTTGAACGCTTCTTGTGATTCTATGCCTTCCTCTCTATTAGGTCCCTCAACCCAGACCCTAGGGTATATTTTCCCACAACCACAACACATCTCTATTTTGTTATCCTTTTTCTAGACATGAATTTACTAACAAGTTTCCTAATAAGAAATGATGTGTGATAACCATTAGCACATCCCCATTATATTCTCCTTCATTGGACATGTATTTACAATCATATTGGTGCATTTTTAGATGAAATCAGTGCATTTATGCATTTGTAATCCTATGAAACGATGGAAGAAAATTGGATAGAAATGATATTCTTGGAGTATAGAAGGTTGGAATTGAATGGCTTCTCATGTATGTCTATTTTGTGACTTACTCTCTTCCCTGGAAGCCATCTTTCTGTTAGAAGAATTATTGGAAGAATTTGTGCATGGGGTATCTAGCACCCATAATGCTTCATCTTGGAGCATGGAAGGTTGACAATAAATAACATCTTGCATATTTTATGGCTTACACTCTTCCTTGGCAGGAATTTTTCTATTGGAAACATTGTTATTTTGTAAGCATTTGTCCATGGGGTATATAGCACCCATAATGCTTTGTCCTAGAGCATGGAAGGTCAACAATAAGTAAATTCTTGTCTATTTTGTGGCTTAGACTCTTCCATGGCATGAATTTTTCTATTGGAAAAATTGTTTTGGAGTGTATAAGGTTGGCGTTGAATGACTTCTCACGTATATGCATTTTGTGATTTAGCCTTTGGATATCTAGCACCAATAATGCTTCATCCATGGAACATGGAAGCCATTTTGTGGCTTAATGTATTCGTTGGAAGGTATTTTTCTATTGGAAACATCTATTCATGAGGTTTCTAGCAATCATATTGCTCAGTTAAAGCATATTGGAGTGAAATAGGAAGCATTCTTGTAGTAGGTTGGCACTAAATGGCTTCTCACATATGTGCATTTTGTGACTTAATCTTTTCCTTATATTGATCAGTGCAAGAAAATTGGATACAAATATAAAAAATTCTTGTAGTAGGTTGGCACTAAATGGATTCTCACATATGTGTGTTTTGTGACTTAATCTCTTCCTTGACAGGAATTTTTCTTCTGGAAACATTTCTTTATGAGGTTTCTAGCACTCATAATGCTTCATGCAAGTAGTTTGGATAGAAATAACTTGCATTATTAGAGTATAACTGGTTTAAACTGAATGAATTTTCAAATATTCTAGCACTTGTAAATTCATAATGCTCAATGCAAGTAGATTGAATAGAAATAACATGAACTTTTGGAGTATATTAGGTTGGAACTGAATGGTTTCTCACGTATTTACATTTTCTGACTTAGCCTCTTTCTTGGAAGGAATATTTCTATTGGAAGCATTTTTTCATTAGGTATCTGGCATTGATTAGATATAGATAGCTTAGAAATAGCATAGAAATAGAATAAATTTTTGGAGCATATCAAGTTGGCATTGAAATGTTTCTTAGGTATGTGCATTTTGTGACTGTCTCTTCCTTGGTAGGAATATTTCTATTGGAAGAATTTGTTTATTAGTTATCTAACATAGAATAAAACTCAACTATGTGCATTTTGTGACTGATCTGAAAATGAAACCATTTGTATCTATTGTTCAAAGTATCCATTTCCATTTAATTAGGTGTGCAAAGTTCTTTTCATGTCTTGTAAATTAAACAAAGTGTTTTTGGTAACTTTTTTTTTTTTTTGAGTTTATGTGTGAGCGAATGTTAACTAAAATTATTGTTTAACCTCTTGAATCTGAAATAAACAAAAAAATAACTTCACCATAACAACACAACAACATGATGAGGCAGCTCACCCCTCCTAGGCTACATCTGTCGGGTCCAAGGCTCCCAATGGGCATGTCCTTGATATATTATGATTTTCAAATTGGTTTTACAGTGAGAAAGAAGCCTAAAAAGGATAAAAAAAACTGTAAAAATGAATTCATAAGAGAGAAATAACCTAAGTATGGCTTTTATTTCACCTCAAACAGTGAAGTGTAGCCCAATGCGGCTCCATTTCCCTCATGGCCCTCATGGCTCTCTAAGCTTCCTTGAAACAAAAATAGCTTAAAAACACCTCTGTTGGCTCTGCAACCTATTCCAATGGCTCCAGAATCCTCATAATACTCAAAATTGACTAAACTTTTGTCTAATTTGGTTGAATATGGTGAAATTTATGATCCAAACTGTACTTTGCCCAGTGGCACTCGAAATCCTCCACTGAAATTGGCTAACTGCAGTTAGCTCCACCAAAAAGGCGGAATCTCCAAAGTTATCAGAAATGTGCGCTAAATAAGGTGGAGAAATTAAGTTTAACCGTTAGTTTGATGTATGTTCACATGCGGAAATGTCAGACGGTTAGTGTAGTTGGTAGATAAGACCAAAGTCGCACCCATGGTCATAGCCTTGACGTCACTTGGCCAAGGGTTAGCACCGGAGGGATTAACCCTTTATTACCACCATTGGAAATGGGCTTAGCCCTTGGTTCTACACCTAGTCGCGGGGGTTTAGAAAACTTAACCCTAAGGGCTTATCCTTTTTTGTTTCGCCGATTGAACTACGCCGCTATAACATGACCCGTTTGCGTTCGGGTCGGGTCACCTCCACCTGACGTTTAAAAAAATATCTGTGAACCTTTTGCATTCAACACAATATGCCTAGAAATTATGTTTCTTGGTGGAATGAAAAACATGCTTGGATTTGTATAATGCTTCAATGCTTGTTTAGGAACTAGGTAAGTGAATGAATACAAGGTTTTTTTTTCATATTTCTACATTGGATTCCCATTCTCTCTAATTTATCAAAGGCAAGTTAAAACTTGATTAGACTAAGGGACAACATATTATATTGCCAAAATTTAACCTTATAGGGAAGTGCACTACACTTTTTTGATACTTCTAGACATTTTGAGGGGATGCCAATAGAAATGTCAATGCTGTTGGATAGTTTTAGAAAAGGTATCTTTGTCAAAAAAAAAAAATTCATGAAGTAATATTTCAAACTAAGAGGATAAATACTTGGCATGCCTAGGATATAATGGTGTTATTTATTTCTTGTATTTCTAATTTATTAGTATTCCACCACTAGTAACCTCATTTTCTAGTTGTTCATTTAGTATTATGTTACAACAGTGAGTTGTTAAAGGAAAATTATTCCAACTTGTTTGAACGTCATAAATTGGAAGGAAATTTAGCTTTGAATTATAAAAATGGAATATATTCTGAAAAACATGTTTTCTGATCAAATATAGGTCTGTTGCTTGATCATTAAAAATAACAATCATGAAAAAAAGAAATGATTTTGGACATGATGAATTACAAAGCTATCCAGCTTAAAAATAGGTTAGCATACTCAGTTTTGTTTGCATCGGAGAAAAATGAATGAGTAACATTCAATTTGCTTTGAATATTTATAGAATTATTTCATAGGTTCTAAATGGAAATTGCATGTGCTAATCTAGCTCAATTAATTATAGGGAAAACAAATGACATACATAATTTGTTTGCTTATGGGAATTGGATTATTTTTTCTCCTGGAATAGTACGTTGATAATTGAATATTACTATATTGAAGGGTATATTCCTGTTTAGTATCAGAATTTACAAAGTATTGTTTTATTATTTTTTAGTTTCTTGTTGTAATCTTGTGTCAAAAATACATTTCTCTGCCCATTAAATTTCTACTGATCAATTTTATTGTTGAAATGTCACTGTTTCTTAGAGATAACTAGAGGAAATGATACAACTACAAAAGTGGAGCATGAGACATTCTTAGAAGAAATTACTAGCTCTCTTGTGTTTATTTGTGATGTTTTATTTTCTTTGTTTATATAGGACATTAGGCCACATAGCTACCACTATTTTCCAACTGAAGAAAACTTGTTCAAGTTTCTTGATTTTATGGGGAAAATTGGCATTAAGAATATTGTTGACCTTGAGGTATATATTGTATAAATCCTTTATAGCCTAATTTAGTTTATATTCTAGTGTGCATTGACTTTCATGTCTTATACATTGCATTGTATCTTTTTTTTTGTGGGAGAAAAGGAACTTAGTGTTGATGGTAAGAAGCAAGGATTGAAGAAAGAGGAGAACAAATAACACTAGAGTGACAAAATGAAAATTTACGAGAAGAGAATTGGTCTAATGGTACCTGTAGAGCCAATATCTTTCATAAGACACACACATATAGGTTGATGATCAAGTCTTTAGAGTTGTTGAATTCACTTGGAATGCCTTGGCAAGAAAATGATAATGTTTGAAGTGATGAAACACTATTTCATGTGTAAATTTTACTCCAACTAATATTAAGTTGGAAAATGATATTGAAATACTTGACATTTTATATAATATAGTTTATGTGGTTCGAATTATTTATAGTTGCACTAGATATTACATAGTATCATAATTAAAATATGTAACTTTATGTTTTCATATTAAACGAACATGTACATTTCATGAAATTTTTTAAAAAAATTTAGTTGCAAAATCATACTAATTAATTTATGTTGATTAATAATGAACACATAAAATCCATATAAAACTACTAAATTAGTACCTTATGTTTGTTAATGATGAACACAAATAAAATGAATATACTACTAATTTAGTTTCTTATAACGATTTTTAATGAAAGTAAATGAAATGAATAGAAACTAGTAATGTAGTCATTTATATAATGAATCTAAAACTACCAAAAGATATAAATGAATAATGCAAATGATAAATTTGTGCTTACAAATGATGACTAAATTGTGCATATATACGACTATTAGTAGCTAATTTACAGTATCTTATAACACGACCAAAATTTAGTCATATTTCTTTGGTCATTAATTGGTTTGAATTGATGACTTAAATTTGCATATGTATGACTATTAGTAGCTAATTTACAGTATCTTATAAAACAACCATCATTTTGGTCATATTTCTTTGTTCATTAATTAGTTTTATCACGTGATCATATAGTAATATATTTCTGTTGTATAATTGGTCATAAATTGTGGCAATCAATGACCAAATAATTGACTAAATTAATGAACAAATATACTACTAGACAATAAAATAATGACCAAATAAATAATCAAATTAATGACTAAATCGATGACCAAATCAACAACTAAATCAATAAGAAAATCAATGACTACAATAACCTAATCGATGACTAAATTAATGACCAAATATACTACTAGACAACAAAATTGTGACAACCAATTAATGACTAAGCTAAAAACGACTAAGGTTGGTCGCATTATAAGATACTGTAAATTAGCTACTATTGGTCACTGACCGAAAAATAGTCGTTTATATGAAAATTTTAGAAATTTTTTCAGTAACTAATTAGCCATTTTGTACTATTGAATCTAACTTCACCCAATATTTTTTTGAACTTCATGTCACTATTCTGTCTAAATCTATCACAATCCATTGATTTTGGTCCACCAACATATCCTCCTTCTTGAGTTTCCACAAGTCAAATCACTGACCACTAAATTTTTTGATCTTTGTCTTTCCATTGTTTGCTATATTCTTTAACCACAAGAGTCGATCCCATAAATCTCTCACTAAACAAGGTCTACCACAAGCTCGATAGAAATCCCTCAGCAAAAAAGGCATCCCCTTAACTCCAAAACAATGCTATTACAAAATGTAGGTTTTAACCCTATACACAAATTACCTATAAAGGAATTCTTAAAATAGAAAATATACAATGGTGAGAAATTAAAACAAATATACACAAAGATATTCACCAAAATCTTAAAACTGGGAATACCAAATTCATTTTTCATTCTATTCCTTTCAATGTTACAATACATATATATATATATATATATATATTCATTGAAGCATTCATAAACCACAATCCATTAACCCTGGATTAGAACATAAGCGTAGTTCCCTTGATGGGATCTAAAAAATACTATGGGAAGAAAACAATCATGGTGAAAACTAGATACAAAACAAATGCAAAAAAGCATGGGTAGGTCTGCCCACCATCTTTTTCTTTGACTGCCATCCTTGGGTCTCCATAAAAATAAAAAAAATCTCGAGGAGTTTCCCTAGACTTCATCTAGGGGGACTTTTGCCTCTTATGAATTTCCCACCTTGCCATGTCCAATGTACAATGCGTGGAGCTAATCATGGAAAGAATATAACAGATAATGAATGAAAAGAGGGGTTATCACCCCTCCCCCCTCGGGAATTCAGCCTACCCTCTCATGATTATTTCAAAACAACACAACATCAAATCCTAATCATAAGAAAGTTGAGCACACCAAAAATTGAAGCAACCAGAATCAAACAGTAGACCTGAAAAACTGCATCATAATTGAAATCTGAATGGGTATGAATAAAAATAAAGGTGTTTTCTACAATCCATTACTTACATAATTCCTTACAATATACCTCTATAATCAAATTCCATGAAATTTATATTTTGAAAAATTCCTTAAAGTATAATGACTCAAATTAAAATTCTTCCAATTCATAAGATATGTATGTCCACTGTCTAAAATTTTAGGAATGAAATATTATTAATCTATTAAAAGAATATTTCTATTATCTTAATTACAATATGTAACATAGAATAGCTAATTTATCCAAATCTTTCTAACCTGAAACCTATCAGCATGAAATATCTAAGCATGAGCATCCACAATATCCCAATCAAATTTATCACCAAACATTTGTTAGCATCTACTTCACTCTTGATCCTTTATTGAATTCACCAGAATGCTTTTCTAAACTTGATGACTTCATCCTCTCCCTTAATATATGACATGAATTTTTTTCTTAAAAATGACACAAGAATATAAAACATTTTTAGGAATTAAAAGATATCATCTTCATCCTCAAATTTTATTTAACTGATTACTTCCTTCTGATATGTCAAGAATGAGCTTAGCATCACTCTATATTCATATTCATCTTATTCATTCCTCATATGAAAGGAAGAACTTCTTTCTATTCTTATTTGACATAATTGGTTATTCATTCATTATGAATCAAGATTTAACAAATTTGTTATAATACATCTAATAAAACATAAAGGGATTTCAATTATAAAGAATCACATCGATTATGATCAATATATCTTATAGTTTTAAAGTTAATCATAATTTCTCCCTTATATAAAATCTCATTTTATATTGTAAAATTGAAACATTATATAAATTTATATGTAATGTTAATTTTAGTTAAGTTTCTAGAAAATTAAAATATACATAATATTTTATGTGTTATTCCCATGAATGATCAAACCTCGTGCTTTAAGTTTTGTTTTAAAAATTGTTTTCCTCTATTTCAGTTACCTGAAAACATTCTTTATAGTAGGTCCCTTATTGTTGTTAGTGTAACCCCCTTATTGTTATTATTGTGCCTTTAAATTATTACTGTTAGGTCGGCTAGGATTACATTGTGGCCCCATGCACTCCTATATATAGAAAGGAGTTTTTGTAATTTGAATCATATAATAATTGTTCATTTATGTAATGTCTTGGAGGTTTCCCCCTCGAAGTGGATTATTTCTAAGGCGTTTATATCTCTTTTCTTCTATTTTTGGAGTTGGTTTCACAGCATTTGGTATCAAAGCTTTGGATTCTAGGGTTTCACTGCTCCAAATAGGTCATCATGGAATTTTCCCTGTGACTATTTTTCTATGAAGGTCCAAAAGCTGAAATTTTTAGGGTACAAAGCCAAAATCTTGATGAACATCATCGCAAAATATCAGAGCTTTTTTCGCAATATTTTCAGAGATATGATTTGTGGAAGGTAGGGCTTTTTTGAGGCTTCTGAATTTCACTTAAAAAGGTCATTGCGAAATTTGCGCTATAATGTTTTTTATACAAAGGTTCAAAAGCTGAAATTTCTAGAGTGTGAAGCCGAGATCCTAAGGAACATTGTGACAACATTTCAGAGATTGGTTTGCAATATTTTCAGAGATATGATCTGTGGAAATCAGGTCTTTTTTGGGCTCCCTAATTTCATTTCAAAGAGGTGATCGTGGGAAAATCTTCATAACCCTCTCTCTCAGAATTGGATCAGAATTCGGTAAAAAGTGACTGGAAGTACACAAACTGTAGTTTCCTATCTATATATTTTAGAGCCAAAGGATAAAACAGTGACATGTGGCAGGTTGTACAAGTTCGCTCTATTGAACCAGTCGATAATTAGGTCATTGTGGGACATTGGACATAACTTTGCCTTGAAGAATCCAAATCAAGTTAGACTTGTGGAATTTGAAATAAGCTTCAGAGGACTACTACAGGGCCAAATTTCAAATATTGAGGATGTACAATTATAGAGATAATTCAATTTCAATATAGAGCTCTGCAAAAGCAAGTAAAAGGTGTGTATTTGTTTTCCCGAATTGCATAAGTCTTGTTTGAAGAATCAAGTTGAATTGATTCCAAGGGCATATTGTAGAATATATATCATGATTGGTTTCTAAAAGGCCCCCTAAAAAGAATTCAACACCCATTAAGCCTTTAGAAGGCTCTACTATGACTCATGAAGTCGAAGAATGGCAACATGACATATCAAAATTACAAGAGCAAGTGCAACAAATTTCGCTCTCGCAAAGAGCAACAAAAAATGACATGGAAGTTTTGAAGAAAGGTGTGGAAACTAAGATGGATGGTTTGAAGAAAGACATAGAATCTAAGATAGATGGCATGGAACTTGGCATTGAATCTAAGATGGATGACATGGAAGATAAGATCGATGAAAAAATGGAAAACATGAAGAATGATCTAAAAGCAGACATGGAAGGTTTGACAAAGTTGATACAAGAAATGTTTCCTAATGGTGAAAATATAGTAGAGGAAACTCATCATGAGAAAAAAATAAATGTTAGTCCTTATTTCATAAACTCTATTGCTGGCGGGAACAACCACCATATTCTAAAAATGGATATGAGGAATTTTGATGGAAAGGATCCCGTAACATGGTTACTACAAATGGAGAAATCTTTTGATCTTCATAATGTGCAAAACACACAAAAGGTACACATTGAAACTTACATTTAGAACAAAATATATTTGTATGGTATCAATGGCTTTGCTCCTGTAAAAAAATTGTCACTTGGTCAATTTTTACAGAGGAAATGATAGCACATTATGAGGATACAAAGAGAAGCACCTTCTTTAGCCAATTGATAAATCTCAAAGAAAAGGGTTTACTCGGTGAGCACATCGAGGACTTCCAAAAATTGAATATAAGAGTAACTGATATTCCAGAGGAAAACATGATTGATCTCATCATAGTTACTTTAAAGGATAACATCCAACATGAATTTTTCATTTTGGAACTTGATTCATTGGAGAAGGCATTCAGGTTGGCAATAAAAATTGAATGTAAAATTATGGTGACAAGGAAACCTACCACTCACTTTTATAAAGAAGGAAGTGTTGTTACGCTTAGATTTCCACAACCTACAAGGTTGACACCACAAAAATTGGAAGAAAAAAGAGAAAAAGGGCTTTGCTACAATTTTGATAGAAAATACACTAAAGGTCATAAGTGTGCTGAGAAGAAATTATTTTACATAGATTGTGAAGAGGAAGAAGTAAATGAACAAGAAGAGGATATACACCAGGAACCAACCCTAGAAGAGGAAGAAATGAGTCTGACCATATCGTGTAATGAATTAGCAGGAATTACTACTCCTCAAACTCTCAAGATAGAAGGACATACCAAGAAGAAAAAGGTAATAGTGTTGATTGATTCAGGTAGTACCCATAATTTTATTCATCGTAATGTAGCTAAGGAATTGAATTGTTTCCTATACCCAGCACCAGAATGTCAAGTGGTGGTTGCAAATGGAGGAACTATAAATTTCTCTGGAAAATGCCATAATATCAAGCTAACCATGGGGGAATATGTATTGAATAGTCGAATGCTTTCGATTCCTATGGGAGTTGTTGATGTTATACTAGGAGTACAATGGCTACAATCTTTGGGGATGATAACTTTTAACTTTCAAGAACTTTTCTTGAAATTTTTTTCGAAGGAAAGGAAGTCGGCCCATGGGGTATTGTAGGGAAGCCGGGAAAGATAATAAGCTCTAATTTCATGACAAAGCTTCTAAAGAAAGAACAACGAGGCATAATTGTAAAATTATGTTCACTAGAAGTTCCAACATCAAAATCATCTATTTCTGTAGATCTCCAAAAAGTCTTAGACAATCATTCCAAGGTGTTTGAAACTCCCAAAGGAATCCCGCCTATTCGTCATCATGATCATGCTATTCATTTGATTCCAGGAAGTGTTCCTCCAAACATTAGGCCTTATAAATCTCCTTATGTCCAAAAGAGTGGAATTGAACATATGATTGCAGAAATGTTAGAGGCGGGTATAATTGAACCTAGTCAAAGTTATTTCTCTGCTCCCGTAGTATTGGTACACAAGAAGGATGGATCATGGTGCATGTTTCCGGATTATAGAGAGCTCAAAAATCTCACCATTAAAGATAAATTTCCCATTCATGTGATTGATGAATTATTGGAGGAATTACATGGAGAAATTTATTTAACCAAGTTGGATCTTCGTTCAGGATATCATCAAATTAGAATGAAGACTGAAGATATTCCGAAAAAAACATTTCGAACTCATGAGCATGATTATTAATTTTTGGTCATGCCTTTTGGCCTTACTAATGCACCTTCTACATTTCAAGGGTTCATGATTTCCATTTTTAGACCATTCCTTAGAAAATTTGTGCTAGTATTTTTTGATGATATACTAATCAACAACAGGTCTTTGAAGGATCATGTTCAACATGTTTACAGGGTGATCAAACTATTGTAGGAGAAACAATTAGATGCAAAAACACCCAAATGTTTCTTTGGGGTACAAGAGGTGGAATATCTGGGTCATATTGTATCTCACAAGGGTGTTAAGGTAGACCCTAAAAAAATTAAAGCCATTAAGGAATGGAAAGCCCCCATAACCATAAAGAAGTTGCGAGGATTTCGTAGGTTAATAGGGTATTATTGAAAGTTTGTTAATAATTATGGGAGAATAGAAGCACCTCTAACAAAGTTATTGAAGAAAGATGAATTTCCATGGACTCCTAAAGCAACTAAGGCCTTTGAACATATTAAAGAGGCAATGTTCCTACCACCGGTCTTAGCTACGCCAGACTTCACAAAAACCATTATTATGGAATGTGATGCCTTAGGAAATGGAACTGGTGTTGTTTTAATGCAAGAAGGAAGACCCATTTCTTTTGAAATTCATCCAATTAAAGGAAAATATTTATAGAAACCTATTTCTGAGAAGGAAATGTTAGCAATGCTGCATGCACTAAAGAAATAGAGAACTTACCTAATGGGAGGACAATTCAAGGTAAAAAATTATCATGATAGTCTTAAAATTTTTTTGGAACAAAGACTATATTCAGAAGAGCATCAAAAATGGGTCACAAATATGTTGGGTTATGACTTTGAAATAATATACAAAAAAGGGAAGCTAAATGTTGTTGCAAATGCACTCTCAAGAAAGAATGAAGAGGTGGAAGCATTGCTTTGTGCCATTTCTATTATCTAACCAGATTAGATAACCGAAGCAAGATATGAATGGAAGAAGGATGAAGAAGTGTGGACACACATTCAAAAGTTGCAGCGAGATCCTAGTACATCTCATAAATTTAGTTGGAAAAATGATTCCTTATGGTACAAAGATCGGTTATATATTTTTAATAATTCTCAACTAAAACAAAATATTCTTTTGGAATTGCACACTTATCCTTTAGGAGGACACTCAGGATTTTTAAAAGCATACCACAGGGTGAAGAAAGAATTTTTTTGGGATGGACTTAAAGATGATATTCAATGTTTTTGGCATAATTTTTGGTTTTCCAGCAAAATAAAGTTGAGACAATTAAGACCCTGGGTGTTATAAAACCTTTATCCATTCCAAGTTAATGTTGGGAGGAGATTTCAATGGATTTTATCACAGGTTTACGTAACTTCGAAGGAAAGAGTGTCATCATGGTGGTAGTTGATAGACTTACCAAGTATGCACACTTTTGTACATTATCTCATCCATTTAAAGCAAGTACAGTTGCTACTACATTTATGGACACAATTCAAAAGCTACATGGAAACCCAAGGGTTATTGTGAGCGACAGAGATCCCATTTTTACAAGAAATTTTTGAATGGAGTTATTTTCTTGTTTGGGTACTCAATTAGCTCATAGTTCATCTTATCATCCTGAATTCGATGGTCAAACTGAGATAGTAAATAAATTTTTGGAACGATATATTCATTGTTTTGTATCTGATAAATGAACAAAATGGGTTAAGTGGTTACCTCTCATAGAATGGTGGTATAACACTTCCTTCCATACTGCAGAAAAAATGACCCCATTTATGGCACTTTATGGATATCATCCACCATCCATCACATCAACTTTAAGAGAAAATTCAAAGGTTCAAGTATTCAAAGATCACATCAAGCATCAACAAGAAGTTCTCCAACTCTTAAAGGATAACCTGAATTTGGCACAAAATCGAATGAAATAACAGGCAGATCAACATCGCAGCGAGAGAAGTTTTTATGTAGGAGACTGGGTATTTTTACGGCTACAACCATACAAACAAATGTCCCTCAAACAGGCTAAGAAGGATAATAAATTATCGCCAATTTACTATAGTCCTTACAAGGTGTTGCAAAATATTGGTACTATGGCATACAAATTGGAGCTTCCTACTTCTTCACGAGTGCATCTAGTTTTCCATGTTTCATGCTTAAATAAGGTTATAGGTGAAAATCTTCTAGTTCAAACAATATTTCCAAAACTTGATGAGGAAGGAAAAATCATATTGGAACCTGAAGTGGTCACAGAAACAAGAACTCGACAACGACGAAATCGAACAATTTCAGAATATCTCATCAAGTGGAAGAACTTACCCATTGAAGATTCTACATGGGAGGATGAGAATTTTATACAGAAGCACCCAGAGCTAATCAAGTGTTGAGGACAACACTTTTGTGAAGGAGAGGGGCATGTTAGGTCTCTTATTGTTGTTAGTGAAACCCCCTTATTGTTATTATTGTACCCCTGTAACCCCATATTGTTATTATTGTGCCCTTAAATTATTATTTTTAGGTCAGCTAGGATTACATTGTGGCCCTATGGACTCCTATATATAGAAAGGAGGTTTTGTAATTTCAATCATCCAAGAATTGTTCATTTATGTAATGTATTGGAGGTTTCCCCCTCGAAGTGGATTATTTCTAAGTCATCGATATCTCTTCTCTTCTATTTGTGGAGTTGGTTTCACAACAATATTGTAAAATTGAAATATTACATAAATTTATATGTAATGTTAATTTTAGTTAAGTTTCTAGAAAATTAAAATCTACATAATATTTTATGTGTCATTCCCATGAATGATCAAACCTCGTGCTTTAAGTTTTTTTTTTTTAATTTTTTTCCTCTATTTTAGTTACCTGAAAACATTCTTTATAGTTTTCATTCTCCTCATCAATAAACACTCTCCTTGTTATGGAAATATTGAAAAAATATTTTGATCATATTGATTCATCTTTTACAAAATTACGGCTTATAACTACAAATATGAATTCATTTATCTTATCCTTTTCCTACACCCTATTAGTCTAGACATCATAAGTTCTATATATTTAATCTCACTCATTAAAAAAAATTGCATCATAGCTAATCACTTTTTCCTAAATATCTTATTTCATCCCATCCTCAACAAAATTCGTATCTTATCTCTGTAGTATTATTCATGATACAAACCATTCTTAGACATCTTCATTCCCCCTTCTTTGTATTCGCTCTCTCAATTACTAAACATGTATTTAACTTTTAGCTCTCTTCCAAAAACAATATTTTCAATTCCCAATGTTTCTTAATAAGGCTCTATAATGAAGTAAAAATAAAAACTAAACTTATTTTTAATGAAGTAAATTAGATAATATACACGCTTAATTATTGATTTTTCATTTTCTTGGTTTCTATTCATCTTTCCAACAAAATAAAAATTTCTCTAGTATATTATTTCACAGATATTTTATGTTTTTAAAAGTTAATATTTCTTTAACAAAATTTTCAAATCTTAATCCATAATCTTGACTTAACCTTTGAAATTTTATACCTCTTTCTTGCAATTTTTAATATTATCTTATCTCTTTTCTAATTGTAATTTATAACATCTTAATAATGATATCCTTTCAACTTTAAAAATGAAAAACAACCCTCATAGGCATTACAACTTGTAACCAAATTAACAGATAATTCATATTTTATAATCATCTACGAAACAATAACAACTACATGGTAATAAAAATACCTCATTGTCAATCCTTGTGAAATAGAGAAGTTAATTCAATAAGTAGAGCTATAAATATTAAACTAACTCATTATGTAAATATTTTATCGAGATAATTAATATCATAGAGTTATTTCACTATAGTCATTCAGTACAATAGCTTTTCATCCCACCTAATCCTTATACAATATGGAGAATAAGAATATATAGTTCAATATAAAATAGTCCCATAAGTTATCCCACCTATAGCGGATGCTCCATATAAGTTGGAAAAAGATATCTAATGTCAAAACTAGGGTATCTTACTTTAAACCAAACCATTACCTATAAATTCATAATTTTTACATATATAGATGACAACATAGAAGGAAACACTATAGAGCATATCCAACCCTATGCTATAAAGAATGGATGGAAAATTTATTTTTTAGAAGTTTAGTTATTTCATTCAATCCTTTGCCTGCAAACTATGGTTCATTTGGAATAAATAAAATATAAATTACAGAAATGAAAATAAAGTGAAAGTTTATTCAGCTAAACACCTATCAACTCAAACAAAAAAAAAATGATAAATTAAAAAAAAAAATTATTGGAATCCTCTCTCTTGCCCGAGTGATTAGTTAAGTTATATATTTCTAAATTAATACAAAACTAATTATATTTATTTATTAGTTTAATTTATTATTTTTTAACAAATTAACTTATATTATATCGAGTATCAACTCAAATATAATCCAAAGTGAATTTAATCACCCAGATTATCTTATTTACACATTAGGAAGGATATTACCATGAAATAATACATTCCTTCACCCTTTGAAATACCTATTTGAATAGTATTTTATTTAGCTGATAATCATTAGAAAAATGTGTATCTCATCAATATTCTCGTTATGTTTTAATTAACAGGCCACGAGGGTTTTCCAAACTACAAAAATAAACAAATCTATTCATAATATTAAAAAGGAAAAGCAGCCAATTATTATTTTATACCTCCCTAACATGTTCCTTCATTGAAGGCTCCTTCATTGATGACATCGAATACGGTAATTGAATCTCCCACAACACCTTCAATCTCGATCGATCTGTTGAGCATAACACAATGAAAAAATAAATAAAACACAGAGACACACAACAGAAAAACATAAAGACATAGAGATTTTAACGTGGCTCACCCAACCAATTTGTGTTACGTCTGTTAGCGCTCAAATATACCTTAGGCTGAAATAAGGTAAAACTCAAGGCTACATCAAACCACACTCAGCCTCGTAGCTAGCCCTACGAGGACAGGAGAGGGATCTCTCCGGGTCTATCTCAGCAAAGGATCTTCAAAGGGGTTGAGATGACTTATAATGAACAATGAATACTGATTTTAGGCTAGTAGAGAGATAGGAAAGTTTGATTTTGATTTTTTTTGGGTTTTTGTTGGAGAAATGGGAAAAAACAATTTTGGGTTCGGGGATAAGGCCAGATCTTTGCAGAATCCGAGTTGGGGCAAGGTAGGCAGTAGTCTTGATGCTTTTTGATTAAGTGTATGGATAGATCAAAACGAAAAGGAGCTGAAGAGGGCAAGGGAGAACATGTATCCTCTCCAAACAGGCGAAAACATGTAAAACTAAACAAATTCAAAGGCAGAGCATTGAAATCAATGGATTCAACCTCGTTTACTCATTCATTTAGTTTCAGAAGCATAAGAAGGGAATGGCATACATCAAACATGAAATAACTTACAATAAACTGAGAGAAAACACCATCAAGAACTGAAAGCCACAAGAATCCCAACATGTGCTACAAAACCTCTGATCTTTCCTTAGCCAAAATATGAAAAATATGTACAATAGTGTGCCAAAATCTTTCCCAAGAGTCCAACCTGTAGAATGTCTCAAAAATTACATCATATAGACCTCCTAACCCCTTCCCACACCTCTAGCGGTCGAATTCCTCCTTCTAGGAGCAGTTCCAACTAATTATAAACAAAGAACTAGAATATAGGCATCTAAACAACTTGCCTCTAAAAGGGAGGAAACTGATTCTTACATCTTATTTTTACTTTTTTAGGAGTGAATCATCTAGAATAGGTAAAAGTGAGTCAAAGTTACATGCCAACCATCAATTTACATCATAATAACTCAAAAATTTCATCCACAAGCAAAATTAGTTCAACTGGCCGAAATTCTGAGCTGGAAGGTGAAAAATTGACCAAAAATCCATATGCGTAGCGCCCCTGAGCCATACGCATAGCGTGCCTTTCAGCCTGATTTTGGGGCACTTCTTGGCATCCAAATTGAGCTCATGATAGCTCTTTGGAAAGCCCTGGATGTTGGCTATCCAACCCAAGTGGAATTTCACAATTTGGAGCTCATTTTCCCCTCCAAAACTTCATTCTCCCAGAAGTACTTCCTGCTGGTGCAAGAGGTGGCAGCAAGGTGGTTTTCATGGTGTTTTTGGGCCTTTTGATCATCCAGAACCTGATGAAATGCTTCGAAAATACTTGAGCATGCATAAATTACCATGAAAAACCTAGAAATATAAAGTTTTCCTTTAGCAAGTTTCCCAAACAAAAGCGAGCACGTCGACGCGCTACTCGTATAGCTGAAAAATCTGTTTTTGGACCAAAATATTTCAAAATGACAACAATTTCTCCGAATTTTCTCAAATTTGGAGCGAAGACCCTCCATCATGTATCATGTCCAGCCAACGAAGTCTCGGCCAAAATCCGGAGTGGATCAGGCCTTTTCCACCGTTTTAGTGCTCTGCTCAACCTCCTCTTCAGAATCTTCATTTTTGCTTTGCAGACATGCATGCGAGCCCAATAATGACCTTTCATGTGACGAAGCATGTCTTTGTCTCTATTGGCCTTTGCCAAAAATTTCTCCAGATGAATTTTAACATGCGTGAGGCAAGAATATCGATCAGCCGGTGTCATATCACCAGGTCTCTTCCGGGCCAACTGTCGATCCTCACGGATTCGCCACAGCTGATAAAGTGTGTGCTCATCCTCTAGTTGTTTGTTACGCTGCTCCAGGTAGTTTATCACCCACTTAGCCCTCTGCAATTTCTCTTTCAGCGTGTCATTCTCGGCCTTTTGCTCCTGGATGATCTCTTTCAACTTCGAGCTAGGAGAGCTCGCATCAACATCAATTATCATGAAATCCGTGTCCCAGCCTCCTAATGGGCCCTCATCATGCATGGGCCTCTTGCCACTGTCCTGAATCTATACCTGTTCTGAAGAAGAAGGCGAGACCCCTTCCACATCATGTGGATATAGTACTCGCTCTGCTGATGGAGTCAACGAGACCCCTTCCACCCCGGGTGGAGATAATACTCTCTCTGCTGATGGAGTCAACGAGACCCCTTCCACCCCAGGTGGAGATAATACTCGTCGTGTAGCTAAAAATAAGGCCCTGTGGCCTCACTAGTATGTCACATACAATGGAGCACTGATATGTTCGATCTCAGGAATGTCAGGCTGGTGTGAAGGCTCTCCCGCATCATGAACTACCTCGGGAAGTGGCTGTGGTGCTGTAAATAAGTCACGAAAGATGAAATCCTCCTAAGTGATGCCCTCCTGTGTCAACTGATGTACCACTACAATCTTGATCAGCGCGTAATGATATATACTTCTATGCTGCTGTGATGGGGTCTTCTTCTGTACAAAAATCATCATCCTCTCTATGTTGCGATACATGAAGTACGAAATGTTCATCATATGTACCCTCGTGAAATGCATCAACAAACGGACATGGTACGCATAGAGACACGAGAATCTTCCCTCACAACTGAAATACCGAATGATGAGTTTCATCAGTGGTGCAAACTCATCCTTCAGGAATTTGAAAGGAAAAACCCTGCTCAGGTGCCTCATATACCCAGGTTTGATGTATGGCTCATGGTGGAATTTCTCTAACTGCTAACGTTTGTTCCATTGCTCTCCTATATTTGGTATCCCGGTGGCCTGAGCAATAGTCACTGGTGACAGAATGAAATCTACTCCGGCGAGGTTTACACAGCCATCATGTAAATGTAGAACAAATAGACGAGCTAGTTCACGATGATGTTGGGCTTGTGAAATCATCTCACAGTATTGGAAACATGACTGATGCTAAAAACAATCCATTGCAAGTGGGAAAGCCTGCAATTGAGCCAAAGAAGTAGGCTCCTCCCTGAGATGCTTACCACCTTTGCCACCTTTATGAGACCTCCGTGGCACATTACCCTATGCTGTGGAATCACTGTCATAATCCTTCTCATAAACTGAATCCGTCTCTGACATGGCTTTGAAAACAAGATGTCTGCAATATGTGTGTTTATATAGGTGTAGTGAAGTCAAAAGTTTCAATGTATTCTCAAAAACCCAAATATGTTGCATATGTACCAAAGCATCACAGGAAAACAAGCCATAGTGGTAATAGCTTTTTTTTAGTGGATTGGCATAAAAAAAGTCTTTGTTTTGATCACAAGTGAATTTGACAAATAAGTACCAAGTGCAAATGTAGTGTTCAGCCTTTGTAATGCTGGCTAGAATTTGTCAAAGGGGAGAATGAGTATGAGACTGCGTTTGTCAATGGGAAATGAGAAACAATGTGACAATGACCACAGTGAAACAAATAGCCATGACAGTGGTAAAATAATGATGATGACAGCAGTGGTAAAACGATAAACTGAGAGCGTGAGGGTAGTGAAACTTTGACAATAGATGTGTAGGTATATATATCAACCATACAAGCTGGGAAAATCTTCACAAGGCCATCAACATGCATTCAAAACCCTAAGGAATAAATCTGCTATGAACATAGGGTTTCACCTCTCCACATCAAATACACTAATTTCCCCACTTTAAAAATACCAGAACCCTGTTCAAAAATCACTGAGAAATGATTAAAAACCTACTTGCAAGTGGATGGAGCCATTGTGATATCAAACCGGACGCATGAGCAAAAAATTTTTTGGCTCTGTGATTGTGTGCGTAGCGCGCCTACCCAATGTGTAGCGTGCACCATATGCGTAGCGCCCGTGTTATTTTGCAAAGGCTGGGGAAGCTATATGCGTAGCGCCCCTTATATGGGTAGCGTGCCTCCTGTGTGAGTAGCGTGCACCTTCAATCCAGTCCACGGCTATGAAAACACGATTTCGGCCCTCAATTTCACCACTTCGTTTTCTGCCTTGAGAATTCATGCAAATGAATTGTTTACCATGGTTTATATGTGAAGAAAAATATCTCATAAAATCATATTTGATTTTAAATTTACTCCATGACCCACTTTTATAATGTTTGGCACTTTGACCTTCGATCATTTAATACAATGCTTTTCTTTGGCTTTTCCTTTCTTTTCTGAGTTTTGGACTGATAATACTTGGTTGTTTTTGCAGGGATCCGACATTTGACTTTGGAAAAGATCAGAGGCTTGCTCTGAAACTTCTTATGGTGAAACAAATACAATTACTACAAAAAATGAAATTTGACAATTTCTAGTTCCAAAATAGATTTTTGGACTAGAAATGTCTTCAAATGTTTTTGATAATAAAAACGTGAAATAGAAATCTTTTGAAACCAACCTCATGGCCTGCAGGCTTTTATGACATGTATGCAAAGGACTAAAAACCCTAGACTCTAGGACTAAAGACTCTTTTTAACGAAATTAATCATTTATGACAATGAATGCAATGACCATGAACTTCTGTGATTTTTGAGGAATTTTAATTAGCCCTGCAGGTACAAGCATGAGGAAACACAAAACAACCAGACCCCCTCGTCAGTCAATGGTATGTTCCTAGTGAAATGCAATGAAGTGGAACGAGCGAGACACCTAAGAATGATATGCAAAAAGCGAACTGATCTCTGATGGAGGGCTGTAAGGACCGGCTCTAACAACGTCCACCAAACAAGGGCATCAGAAATCTCATTCATGAAAAGGAGAATTACAACAACAGAGTTTTGCATCTGCACATCTCTTCCACTCACCTCACATTCCTCATGCTAATTTTCCTATACGGGCTTACATTTTATAGCTCGAAGTACAAACTGAATCATAAATTCACTCACAACAAATATAGGATGCAATAAATCCACATCAGAATTAGATGGAGTCAATTTAGCAACAAATCCTATTATTGTCACATTCATGAGATTTTCTCCGAATTTAATTAGAAGAAATCTCAACAATCTCCACCTTGACAACAATTAGCCTGATACCCTGTTCCATTATTATTTTTATCTTTTCTGCAAGCCGAGAGAAGCTAGACACCATTGTAGCTTCTCTAACAAAACTGGTTTTGTGAACACGTCTACACGTTTTTCCCTTGTATGCATTTTTTCAAGAGAGACTCCTCATTCAGTGATAACCTGTCTTACAAAATGGTACTTTATAGGTATATGCTTTGATTTACTATGATAGGCCGGATTTTTAGACAAATGAATTGCACTTTGACTATCACAAAATAACTTGATGTTTTCGTGCAACCTACCAAACTCACCAAACAAACCTTTCAACCAAACCAGTTATTTGCAAGCATGTGAAGCAGCTATGTATTCTGCTTCTATAGTGGATAAAGAAACGATGTTCTATAGCTTTCACATCTAGCTAATAGCTCCACCTACAAGAGTAAAGACATATCCCGAAGTTGACCTTCTCTTATCCAAATCACCTGCAAAAACAGAATCAACATATCTGCAAACAAATTCACTACTTCTATTATAAGTGATAAAATAATCACTTGTGCCTCTCAGATACCGAAGCACCCATTTCACTGTTGACCAATGTTATTTTCCTATATTTTCCATATACCTGCTGACAACCCCAATTGCATGTGAAATATGTGGTCGAGTACAAACTATCACATATATCAAACAACCTACTACATTTGCATATGGAATTCAAGACATATATTCCTTTTATTCATTTTTGTTAGGACATAAACTTGAAGAAAGCTTAAAATGGGAAGTTGGGAAGTTAAAGGGACTGAAACAGGCTTCACATTGTTCATACCAAAACTCAAGAGTATTTTCTCAATATACTTATTTTGTGATAGCCACAGCTTACCATTGCTCCTGTCTCTGAAAATATCCATGCCCAAAATCTGTCTTGCTTCTCCTAGATCTTTCCTATCAAACGTCCTAGCCATATGAGCCTTTAACCTATTGATCTCTTTTATGCTTTTTCTTTCTAAAAGAATATCATCAACATATAACACTAAGATAATGAGCATGCCATTAATAAATTTCTTAAAGTAAACACAATTATCATATTCACTTCTTATATAATTTTGACTCAACATGAAAGAATAAAATTTCTTGTAACATTGTCGAGGTGACTACTTCAAACCATACAATGATTTCTTGAGCCTGCAGACAAATTTCTTGTTGTCATTTTGAACAAACCCTTCCGGTTGTTCCATATAAATCTCCTCATATAGATCTCCATGTAAAAATGCAGTTTTAACATCTAGTTGTTGTAATTCTAAATCAAGTAAAGCAACTAATGCTAACACAATCCGAATTGAAACAATTTTAACAACTGGTGAAAATATCTCATGAAAGTCAATTCCTGCTTTATGAGAAAAAACTTTTGCGACCAGCCTCGCTTTGTACCTATCTTTTGTATCATCAACACCCCTTTTCAATTTGTAAACCCATTTACATCCCACAGTTTTTTTGTCTTTAGGAAGTTCCACCAGATCCCATATGGCATTCTTGTTTAATGCCTTCATCTCATCCTTCATAGCTTCTTTCCACTTATAACTATTAGAACCTTCTACTGCTTCCTGATAGAACAAAGGTTCATCATCATTAGCGGTTAAAGCAACTGAAGTAACATAATCATCATACCTTTTAGGAGGACATTTGATTCTCGTAGACCTCCTTAAAGATGTTTCTGGTAATTCCAAAATTTGTTGATTATTATCTGTAGGAACTTCTTCATGATCTGTATCTGAAAAATGTTCATGATCTGCATCTAAAAATTGTTCGTGATCTACACTATCATCAGTATTTGAACTAGTTTCAAACTGATTATGTTGAAACTTAGGTACATTATCCTGTTTCAATTTATCATCTACATCTGGATTATCAAGTGAAGATTCATTAAATTTAACATCTCTCTTAATGATGATCTTGTGAGTAGTAGGATCCCACAGCCTGTATCCCTTAGTCCCATCACCATATCCAACAAAGATATATCTTTTTGATTTAGGATCTAATTTAGAACGCTGATGTTTCGGAACTAGAGCATATGTATCGCAACCAAAAAATTTTAATTTAGAATAATCACAAGGATGAGCTTTCCATACCTCTTGAGGAATTTTGCATCCTATTGCAGTTGATGGTGATTGATTTATCAAATATCAAGCCATAGATACAGCTTATGTCCATAGTTCCTTCTGCAAATTGGCTTTACTAAGCATACTTCTTTCTCTATCTAAAAGATTCCTATTCATACGTTCAACAACTCCATTTTGATGAGGATTATATACAGTAGTTTTATGTCTTTCGATCCCAACGTCCTTGCAATAATTATAAAATTCCTTTCAAGTAAACTCACCACCATTTCCATTTCTGAAACATTTAATGGTTCTTCTAGTGATATTTTCAACTAATGATCTAAACTGTTTGAAAATTGTGAATACATCAAAATTCTTCTTTGACATATAGACCCACAGTTTTCGAGAGAAATCATCAATAAAAGATACAAAATATGATGATCCTCCATGTGAGGTCATAGGAGATGGACCCCAAACATCATAATGGATATAATCAAGGATTCCCTTACTAGTATGTTTTCCAGTTTTAAAATTTTTCTTTCTTTGCTTCCCAAATAGACAATGTTTGCAGAAATCTATCTTAGAAGGTTTTAAACTAGGAAGTAACTTACGATCAGATAAATTTTTAATCCTCTTTCGCTCATATGGCCAAACCATTGATGCCATATACGAATAGAATTACTGTTTCTTTCAGATACTGTAGAAGCATGATCTGACTCTGTTCTTCCTTCTAACTAAAAAATATTTCCCACCTTCTTTGCTTTCATTACTAGTAAAATTCCTTTATAAACTGTCATTACTCCACCTTCAATAAAGGTTTTATATCCATTTTTGTCTAGTACTCCTAGTGAAATGAGGTTTTTTCTGAGTTCAGGCATGTGTCTTACATCAGTTAAAATTTTATTTGTCCCATCAAACATTTTAATATGGATGCTACCAATTCCCACAATATTATAGGAGACATCATTTCCCATGTAAACCACTCCATCATTGATTTATTTATAGGATTGAAACCACTCTCTATGAATGCCCATGTGATTTGACGGTCCCGAATCTAATAACCAATGTTGATCATGATTAGACAAACCAACTGATAACACTTCATCACTCATACTTGAAACGGATGCCGAACCTGTATGTATCGTGTTTTCTTCTTTCTTTTCTGTCGAAAAGTCTCCTTTGGATGTTTGCTTTCTCTTCCAACAGTCCTTCTTCAAATGTCCCGATTTGCCACAAAACCATCACTTTACCTTACTCTTCCTCCTTTTCGATTTTTACCACGAGTTGTTGTGCTTACTGAATTGTCTTTCTTTAGAATGACCTCTGACCATCATTTCTTCTGATGTAGAGGTTTATGAATTTGACCTCTTCCTAGTTTCTTCAGACAGCAAAGCTCCAACATCATGATCAAACTCAAGGGTTTCTGATGAAATAATACTTATAGAAGTAACGAAATCATCCCATGACTCGGGAAATGAGCATAATAAAGTTATAGCTTTATCTTCTGATTCAAATTTTACTTCTATACTTTATAACTGCACCAAGAGAGTATTAAAGGTATTCAGATGATCAGTTATCGTTGTACCTTCCTTCATGCGAAAACTTTACAATTGTCGCTTCAGAAGAATCCTATTAGTTAAGGATTTTTTCATGTACATCTTTTCAAGCTTTGTCCACAAACCAGCAGTAGTTTTCTCTGACATGATGTTAAACAAAACATCATCCAAGAAACAGAATCGAATGTCGCTCAATGCTATTCATCCATGTCACTCCATTCGTTATCTATCATGGTGTAACGTTGTTTGGATTTTCCCAACAACGCCTTTGCCACGCCTTGTTGCACGAGTAGATCATGCATCTTAACTTTACAGATCTCTAAGTTGTTTTTCCCATTGAAATTCTCGATCTCAAATCAAGCACTTTGTGTTTTTGTCATGTTTATCTTCTATGGATCTTTAATTGTTGTTTTTAATCAAATTCCCTTTTTAGAAAAAAAAAAATCTAGGCCCTAGACCCTATCTAATGGCAACTTGATATATAATATAATATTCCAATCCTTACAAGATAAATGTTGAAAGATTTTTTATCCGATCCGAGTGGAGGATTGATGCCACGACAGGTCTGAAGCTAGGGTTCAGATAGGGCTTCGCTTTCCGGCCAGATTACTGGTGAGAAGTCCAGATCTTCTCCAAGATCTGAGACAAAGAGGCTTTGCAATGGATCCGAAGACGGGACGACTGGGGGCCCCCGGTGCCCCCACCTTCAAGCAAGTTATTATCGGTAAGGGCAAGAAGCAGATGGAGGGACTAAAAATCACCGGCTCCTCAACAACTGGGACTCACACGAGGGGCGATACCTCGGACCCAGATGTGCGGATATCGACCATGAAAAAAGAAATCCCTGAGAAGCTAGACACAATCCCGGATTTGCCCTCGCAGAAAAAATATCTCGATAAAGGAGAAACATATGTGAACAACACTGCTAATAACAGCCTAGATCTGAACAGATCGACTGCAAAGGAGTTTGAAGATGCCGGAAACAACCCTAAACACCAAGGCAGATGCAAACCGAAGGCAAAAAAAAGTCTAAGGGTTATCATTATTGACCTGGATCTACAAGCTTATAGGGATCACATGTCTGTTCACGTAGTGATCTGCAAATTCATGGGTTTCTGGCCTAGTGAAAAAGCTCTCTGTCAATGGATCAAGCAAGTCTGGAAACCTAAAGGAGATGTGCAGTTGCACTTGGGCGCCAAAGGTTTCTTTACAGTAGTTTTCGCGAATTTGGAAGATAAGGATCGGATCTTTGAGGGAGGTCCTTACTTTTATGGCTCAGTGGGCCTCTACATGAAACCTTGGAAGCCCAACTTTGTGCCTGGAAAGGAAACGTTCACTCATGTTCCGGTGTGGATCCAGTTGTTCTCTCTACCAATAGATTATTGGAGACCAGCAACGCTGGAACAGATTGGAAATACCTTGGGAACTTTTGTCCATGCTTCTAAAGCCACTCTTCAAAAAAGGTACACTTTCTATGCCCACATTTGTGTTGAAATGGATGTTTCTAGGTCTTTACACGAGGGTCTTTGGTTAGAATTCAGAGACGAAGCCTACTTTCAAACCATCGACTATGAGCAAATACCCTTCAGGTGCAGGAAATGTCATGAACACGGGCATTTAATTCAAGAATGCCCTCTAAACAAACTAGCCGAGAATCCAAAAGGGAAAATCACCCCGGCATTGGATGGTTTTGTTCGACCCGCTGGTCGACATCAGGACCATCGCAAAAATATTCCCAAAGCATATGATCAACCCACGAGGAATATGAATATCTTTGAAACATTAGGAGAGGACTCTCCTTTAGAAAGCACAGAACAATCCCCAACAGCTAAGCAACAGGCCATCAGAATGGATGAACAAAGCAACCTTTCAAAGGAACCCCATAAGCCCTCAGTTCTAACTCTGGCCACAGCCCTAGCTACATCGGAAGACAAAGTCGAGGAAGAGGATGAGGACATGGTCCTGAGTGAACTGGGCATGGAAGACCTGGAACTGGGGGAGATTTTGGAGAACGAAGGTCTGGATCTGAATTCTATAGTGGAGCAATCGACAAGATACCAGAGGAGGAAATCAATAGAGTAAACTACCTATTCCTAACCAGACAGGATGTCGCAATCAAGGGGATGAAACAAGGAAGAGAAGCAACCAAAGGCATAGGCGTGAAATCTCAAATGCTCCACCTAACACAGGTCATTCTCAAGCACACGAGGAAACGGGGACAAAGATCCAATAATTATGCTCTTGAGGAATTGGGTCAGATGTTGATAAATTCGGGAAAGATGAAAGCCCTTGAGGCTTTCTCTTTCTTATCCTAAGAACTCGTTAGAAATGAAAGTCCTCTCCCGTAATGCAAAAGGACTGGGTAGCCTTAGGAAACAAAGGCTCCTGAAAAAGAAAATCATGCAAGAATAACCAGACATAATTTTCCTCCAGGAAACTAAGTTAACGAATCAGAAATTGGATGAACTGGGTGAGCGTCTAGGGAGACATTTTGAATACCTAGCCGTAGAAGGAAATGGCATGAGTGGGGGTCTTGCTACTGTCTGGGCCCCAAATTCTCTTCATCTCCTTAATGCAGAAGCCACTAAAACCTTTCTAGCTCTGGAAATGCAAGTCATAGGAGAGAAAGGAACCTTTTTGCTCACCAATGTTTACGGCCCTCAGAGATTAGAGGAAAAAATGACTCTGCTCAGCAATCTAACTAAGCTATATCAGAGACATTTCAACTCCAAGGCTATTTATGGAGGGGACTTCAACATGATAACCTCCCTCAATGAAAATAAGGGAGGCATACGTGCACTAAGAAATGATGCATTAGCCTTCAGATCCTTTATTAGCGAGCTCAACTTGGTGGACATACAACCCTGTGAGGGTACTTTTACTTGGACCAACAGAAGAGGAGGTGATAGGTTCATTGCCTCCAGGTTGGACCGCTATTTGATCTCTGAAAGCATCCTCTTGGAAGGGAACATTATACACTCGGATATCCTCCCCTCCGGAGGCTCTGACCACTGGCCTATAACAATCCAGGCCTCGATCTTGGGCACACCTAGAAATAGGCCGTTCCGTTTTGAAAATTTTCGGCTGTCTCACAAGGATTTCTCCAGCAACATTAAATCCTGGTGGAAGTAACCCCTGCCTGTAAAAGGAACAAAAATGTTCAAGCTTCAAGCAAGGCTCAAATTTATCAAGGCCAAGTTGAAGGCTTGGAATCGAGAGGTCTTTGGAAACATTTTTGCAGACAAGTAACACTTGGAGCAATAGCTGGAAGATATCCATAATACTTGGATTCATGGAAGCATATCGCAAGAGTCTATAAACACAGAGTGGGAGCTCATGCAGCAATGGAATGAAAGATGCAAGTAGGAAGAGATTCTATGGAGGCAAAAGTCACGAATTCAGTGGCTTTAGGAGGGAGAAAAAAATACAAAATTCTTCCATAGATCTGCTATAGACTATAGGTGCAACAACCGAATCACCAAGATCCAAGATGAGGAAGGGACTGTCTATCAATCGCACCATGACATCACCTATCAACTCAGGCATCGTTTTGAGCTCATTGCCACTGAACCTAATGTGAATCGACAGGAAGCCATCAAAGAAGTAGTATCCTCCATGCCTTTCCTCATTACTGATGAACAGAATAAAGCCCTGGAGAGACCTATCTCCCTCCAGGAGGTGGAGGGTGCAGTCAAAGAGATGGCCAATGGGAAAGCCCCTAGGTCGGATGGCTTTATGGTGGACTTTTTCAAAGCCTGTTGAGATGTAGTTGGGGAAGACATCTGGGAGGCAGTGGAAGATTCCAGAACCTCATCTTAAATTCTAAAGTCCCTCAACTCCACATTCATAGCTCTAATTCGTAAGGAATTGGATGCTTGCACCCCGGCCAAGTTCCGGCCTATAGCGCTATGTAATGTTTTGTACAAGATCATTTCTAAAGTCATGGAAAACCACCTGAAGCCCATTCTCCCTCTAATTATTTCCGAAGAGGAATCAGGTTATGTGGAAGGTAGACAGATTATGGACAGTGTGCTGCTGGCTCATGAGATGATCCACACGTTGGAAACTCATAAAAAAGCTGGCATGATAATGCAATTGGATCTCTCCAAGGCATATGATAAGGTCAGATGGGAATATCCGGAAGCTATTTTAAAAGCCTTTGGCTTTAGTAATAAGTGGATCACCTGGACTCTAGCTCTGATTAAATCTCTGAGTCACTCCATTTTAATCAATGGAGCCCCATCTCAACCCTTTTACCATTCAAGAGGCATCAGACAGGGGGACCCCCATTCACCCTTCCTCTTCGTCATCTTGATGGAGGGCCTCAGCCGCCTTATCAAGTCAGCCAGGAACAGGAATGTGATAAAAGGCCTCCAAACCTTGAGCATCTTTCGACCACTACTCATCAGCAGTTTGTGGACGACACCATGCTTCATGGAGTCTCGACAGTAAAGGAAGCCAAAGGCTTCAAGCAGCTTCTAAACCTGTTTAGTCATGCCTCAGGTATGGATTTCAATTTCGATAAATCCTCTGTTTTCTTCTTTAATACGCATTTAGCCATTCATAGGCATTTGACTGGCATCTTGGGCTTCAAGAGGAGTAATCTCCCATCCAAGTACCTGGGCATTCCCTTGACTGACAAGCCATGGCAGAAATGTCACTAGGAGAAGCTTCTCTCAACTATGGCAAACAAATGCAATCACTAGACTAACAAGGTCCTTAATATAGCTAGGCGTCTGGTCATGACGAAAGCCATTCTGCAAGCTATACCTCACTATATGCTCTCGATCCTTCCGTCTCCTAAAGGGATCCTCGAGAAGATCAGAAACATCCAGCAGAATTTTTTGTGGTCGGGCAATTATGGGAAGCCAAAGTGGGCTTTGGCAGCATGGGACAAGCTCTGCAAACCTAGAAGCTATGGTGGGCTAGGACTGCACAATCCTATCTCCACCAATAGAGTATGCGGTGATAAAATCTGATGGAGGTGGATCTCAGAGCCCCAAACTCCATGTGCACGCCTCTGGAAAGCCAAATACGCAGCGCAATGGCAGGTTGAGGAGCTAGTAAGATTAACTGACACCCTGGCAGGCTCTCCCATATGGAACCTTGCTAGAGAGAATAGGCATATTATACAAGATCACTATTTTTGGGAGATAAGGAATGGGCACCATGCTCTTTTCTGGGAGGATGCATGGCACTAGCTCCCGAAAATCGAAAATCAGGACCTGGAACCTCTGCAGCATTGGTTTCAGGATAAGGGGAAATTGAAGGTGCATCAGTACTGGGCTAGCAATGAAGATCAGCAAAAGTGGAGAACCTGGACTCTCACTCCCTCTCCTTCAGATGTACACCTAAGTGATCTCCTCGACACCCTCAATTCCACCCTCAGGAAAAGACTAATTAGGGTTGTGCAAGGGCAGGACATCCTGCGTTGGGGTAAGCGCACCGGAGGGTCATTTAACCTTCAAGAAGCCTGCCACTATGCGGATAACAGGAATGAGGAGGACAAGGTGGTCTGGTATGACAATGTATGGGAAAGAAACCTTTGGCCTAAAATCAAGACCTTTTTATGGCTGGTTCAGAATGGGAAAATCTTGACATGGGAAAATCTTCAAAAGAAAGGGCTCATTGGACCCTCACGTTGCCCCTTATGTGAACAACAAGCAGAGACTATGAATCATTTGCTCAACAAATGCGAATGGACTAGCTAGCTTTGAGATTGGATTCGGGACATTTTCCACCAAATGGATAGAAACAGAGAATCCATTCAGGATACAATCAATCACTGGCGATCAAACTACTCCAACAGTAACATGGTTAATAATCTCTGGAGGCTCAGTCCAGGCTTCTTAATATGGACGGTTTGGAAGGAGAGAAACAACCGCATTTTCAACAAGCATCGCATCAAACAGATTGACGAAATAAAAAGTATCATTAAGCAAGGCCTTGCAGAGACCACTCTCATCTGGTGTAAAGAAGAAAAAGCCAAGTTGCTATCGCCCAATGACCTCAAAATTCTGGCAATGTTCGAGCTATCTGAGACAGGAGTGCACTATATTAAGGAGCAAGCCCGTCAACCTCCACCAGCTCCGGTAAGATGGAAATGTCCTCCTCCAGAGTATTGCAAATTCAATTTTGACGGGGCCGCCAAGGGAAACCTAGGTCCGGCTAGAATGGGAGGAGTCCTGCGTAATGAAAAGGGAGAAATCATTCACATCATCAGCAGGAATGTAGGAGAAACTACGAACAACGATGCGGAGTTCACTTCTCTAGAGCAAGGGCTTAGGCTTCTAATTCGACTCAATAGAAGACTAACCATTGTCGAAGGTGACTCCCAGCTGGCCATTACAACCCTCCGGAAAATCCAGCATGGCACTAAGGCCGATAAGGCGATAAAAAAATAGCGTCTGGCCACAGTCACAGAGCTTATGACGTAGCACCTCGCCTCCCTCGGAGGGATCATCCCTCAGGCAGTAAGGAGAAAAGAAAACTCTCTCGCAGACCACCTCGCAAATTTTGCGGTAGACAACGCAACTGATGCCATGGACACATGTTGGTCGGATCTATCGCATGAAGAACTTCGGGATAAGTGCGATAGCATATCGAGGAATGACTTAACTGTCGGTACTACCGTAGAAACATATGACAGCCTATCCATCATCAGGAGATAATGAATACCCGTCTCATGATAGATCATATTGGATGGCATTGCGTGGTAAAAGTACCAAGCATTTCTCGGGTTCGGAGGCCCATTACGAGAAAGGACAACTGTCAAGGATTAACTCCTTACAACGGTTTAACAGAGGAGCTTAAGCGTGTGATCGGTAGGCTGCGGAGAAGGAGATCTTCATTTAGGACCCTGACTTTAGTGGGCGGATCCGACGATGATCTGCGTGGCATCATCTCATTGAGTGGACAACCGACCTCATTAATCGCCACCTCTCCTGGCATTCTATTTATGAAGCTCGTTGATCCCGCCTTCCCATATACCACTCTTATCTCTTTATCAACAGGGAGCCATCCGAGCTCTGAAGCTAGCTTATACTCTGCTCCTCTCAGTGATCTCTCGATTCCCTTCTATCTGCACTCCATGGCAGATATCAATATCTGTAGCATTAAAGCCTCGCAGGCCCTCCAGTGGGCCAAAGACAGTTATGAAGCATCGGTTTCAAAATGGGGAAAGCAGACAATTGAACTTCTGTAAGAAGAGGTGGAACTATCCCAAGCTCGCACTGAGGACAATGTTATCAGCGAAAAGGTCGACTGGCTAGTTGACCCCGGAATGCCTTCCACTCGCCAGACACAGTTCTTGTAGACCCAAGTGGTGGTTTGGCAAATGAAAACGATGCTCGCGAAGGCTATCACCATGCAAGGCACCGCAGTCAAAGAAACTTTTGCAGCTACGTTCATGGCTTCATCTAGGAATACAGCGAGGCTGGACAAGATGGAAGATGCCTTTAATTCACTTACGAAGGAGCTCCGCAAGCATGGCAAAGCTCTGGATAGTTTTGTTCAACGTTTTGACATTTACCTCTGACATGTCCTCAATGTGTCCATTGAAGTTCCCACGGATGATTCGCAAACCACCATCATACGGCAGTTTAAGCCCAGTACTCAATCGAAAGGTGATGAGGCAGTAAATCCCAGCATGGTTGGTCACTCTGGAGCCTCGACTCCCACTCAGTAATGTCTTTGTGCTCTCCTACTTTTTCAGTTTCCTGATCGAAGTGTAACTATCTCTAGTTTTGTGTCTGAATCTCTACTTGTTTTTGGTAGCTGTGGATATGTAATAGAAATACTATGGCTGTGAAAGTTTTTGATGAAGCTCTCTATTTTTTCGGGTAACCCTGCGTGGTGGACCTGTGTCTGTTTTGTTTTTGAAGGTCGCGCTCTTGTGCTCTCAAGCAGCCTGGATTTCCAGTGTCCATGTCTCCTTAGGCTTATAGCTAGCCCGTCCAGCAGAAGGCCTTCAGCGTTATATGGCTGTTGCTCTCTGGTCTATGTATTCTGTTGTAATCTCTAGTTCTTGATATAATATATTGATACTGACTTACAAAATAAAAAATATTTCAATCCTTACAAACCCCATATAAATCGATATTACACTTTAATCAATCCAAATAACACTCAAATTCAAATCGATTTAAAAAGTGTATTAATACAAATCTATTTTAACTTACGGCATTTGAATAAACCTCAAATCCAAAATCGATTTACACTTAAGACATTTGAAATGCAAATCGATTTTTTTTATTATTAAAAAATGGCATTTCAATGAACTGATTGTAAAATGGCATATTGATTTTTTAAAAATATGGCATAAAAAACTTTAATGGCTTTCCACTCACTTTTTATGAACCTGGAGACCCAAGCTCACAGTGCATTTGAATGGCAATGAATCTACAAGCAGGGACTCGTCATTCATCGATTCCATATATCAGTCTACGCTCAACCATAACGTTGGCACGCCGATAAACTAGCTCAGCGCTGCCTCGTTTCCTCTCTGGCAGCAAAATGAACCTTGAACTGGCTTACGGTTAATTCAATGCTTTCGGTCTCACGACCTGTTCCCAGCTTATAGCTTTATTAACAGCCATGGTTCGGCTCAACCCGCAGAGTTACTTAAACCTCCAAGCTCACCTTTTTTATGTGCAACCTCTTTAAAAAATTCAACCTCCATTAAAAAATTCAACATCCATACGCTGTTCATCCAATTAGCATGGTAGAGATTAAATCTCACGATGCCGCTTCTTTGCGCTTTCTCCACAGCGGACTCTTCAAATTAACCATCCACGGCTTTCACACTCCTACTGTTGCGGTCTGTAGTCTAAACAAAAGTTCGATTTGCACGCAGCTCCGATACCAATTGTTGAGAAAAACACAGCGGAAACATAAATAAAACACACAGACACACAACAGAAAAACATAAAGATATAGAGATTTTAATGTGGTTCACCCAATCAATCTCGGCTATTTCCATGAAACAGGGGCATCGGAAATCTCATTCATCAAAAGGAGAATTACAACAGCAGAGTTTTGCATCTGCACATCTCTTCCACTCACCTCACATGAGCTTAGATTTTATAGCTGGACCTAGAAACTGAATTATAAATTCACTCACAACAATTATAGGATGCAATAACTCCACATCAGAATTAGATGGAGTCAATTTAGCAACAAATCCTATTGTTATCACATTCATGAGATTTTGTCCAAATTTAATTAAAATAAATCTCCACAGGATCACACTAAATACTGACATCAATCTCTCGCAAAATATTCCAATCTGTAGACCTCCAAGGACAACATTCTATTCTTCACTGAATAACCCCTCTAAGGATTCAACTCATCAACATTTTTTACATAACTTGCCTGATGCTGTCATATGTTACGTGAATCTCTCTGAACGCCTTTTTATATTAGTGGAAAGAAATACTTCCCATGAATATCTCACAAAACATTCAATGCTTATAATACTAAGCTCAACATCATATATTTAATTAAAAAAGGCTACATCATCTTGCTAACATCAACAACCTAATCTGGTCAACTCCTTGACATGGAGGAAGAGCGTCAACGAATAGGCTTTTTGCCAAGCATCCCACTGGCAGCTTCAACTAAATCAATAACTTATGTGAATGATAAGGTTCAAGCGTCAACAGAACCGTCGCCTTCTTAAAGCTCACGATTGTGGGATATGCTCATCCATGTGCAGTCATCTTCTTCTCAAAGCTCTTCGTTGTATGAAAAGCTCATTAGTATCCATCAAGGGCTTAAAATTTATAAAATAGTTTCCCATCATTCAGATTATTGTGCTTGAATTTCTTTCCTTTCAACTTTTGCATTGTATTTCGATCGCAAGTAGAAAAATCCCGATCAAGGTATCACTAAACTATTCACGAAGTAGATTTGTATTTCCATAATGAATGGTAGTTGAATTTATCAAATCAATCAGTGTGTAATATTGTTAATATATTTGGCCGGCCAATCTATATGGAAAATACTGCAGCAAGGCACAGCTACCATCAAAACGAATAATATGGATCGTAATCATCACTAATAGTGTAGGGAAAGTTGTGGATCTCTTCAAATTCAAACGGAAAGGAACCGGGAATTTTTCACATAATCATAAAGATATGCATATGCTGCCCATGACAATGAAACTTGAAGATCTTAATGTGTAGTGTATTGATCTAAACCATTATTACTGTTGGTTAAGTGCATATTCTTGACGGGGTTAAGTACACTGATTTAAATTATATGCGTAATATTAAAAAAACAACTCGTTTAATAAGATGTTTAAATATATATACATTATTTAATTGGTAAACAACCCGATAAAATGGCTATAATACATCATTTTATTTGTCATTAATTTGTAACTTGATAAGATAAAATTGTATCAAACTGAAATGGGCCACCAAAAAATGGTAACGAAAATTCCGAAATGTATAAAAATAAAGGGTTAAATGTGTCAAAATTGCTTTTAGACTATAGGAATACCCTCGATTCCTAGTCAAAAAACCTATGATAGTAACAGAAAACGCATGAGGTGAAAATTCGTTTTTTTTTCAAGTTTAGCAGATTTTTTTTTTTTTTAAAGTTTAGCACATCTTTTTTATTTTACATTAATCAAAAAGTGAAAGCACGTTATAATGAATAATTCTGGATGGTCTCAACTTGCTTGCACAAACCAGGTCTGTTGGCCACCTTAAAGAGTTATCAGCTAACCAAAAATGATAAAGTTTGAACCTAATATTGTCTCTTTTATCCAATTTACTGTCAATTACATACAAGAACATGAGAAAGTAAATGCTACCCATAATATGCATGTCAAAAGGACAAAAAAGAAAAGGATTTTATAAAATTCAATCATCAGATGACTCGATAGGTGTCCGGTCCGTAACACTCGATCTCAACATATCCACTTGATTCATACTTTGCAGTTCAAATTCCATGCGGCGCATGCGGACGTTTTAGTGATGTTGCAGAAGGTGAATTTCTTCGATATCCCTTCTCATTTCAGCTAAAATAGAAGCATCTTTTGGATCCCCTCCAATTTCCTAAACACTCACTATGGATTTTTCCAAATTTCATTGTACATTAAGTATGGATGGACTATTGAAATAATAACAGTCTCCTTCTGGTATTGCTTGGATCCTTCAGAAACTCCATCGCTTCCTATTCTCTTCCACCCTCCTCTTTGGTTCGACAATCACACTCCCAGCATAAAATGAGTGATTTTACTTGAGAAGGAGTACCTGACACCTAGGCATCAAATTTTTCATAATTTCTTTTCCAGACATTCTTCCCCTCCTACTAGAGCCTACTTTTGACTTGCCCTTGTTCTTCTTTCTTTTCTCCTTTACATCCTTTTTCACTGCATGACCTTTCACCATTCTGCCTCGCAAATGGAGTACAAACAGTTGGATTATCTTTCTCTGTCGAGGCGAGTAGTAGGCCAAGGCTAAATGAACACCTTTATATGATTTAAAAATACCTGTCAAGTGCAAAAAAATTCAATAATTTATTTAGTCAAATAATAGAGGAAAGATCCTGGTTGTCGAGAGTAACATTGACGCAGGAGCATTAAGGTAGAGCCAACAATGTGACAAGTTGGTCACATGTTCTGGCTTGGGAAGAGGACTAGCAGTCCTAGTAATTTGAATAATTTAGTTTTAAATTATTTTGTTTAAAGTTAATTTGGGCTAACATAGCCATTGTAATGTGTATGTTAAAAAAATAGTTGGATTAGGATTAGTTAGACATTTAGTTGAATAAACTGTTATGAAATTGAATAACAGTTTCTCAACCATATGGAGATTTTCGGAAGGAAAAAAGAGGGTTGAATAGGGAGTAGGAACAAATGTAAAACCAGCCATCTCAGGGCTTGGTTCTGTGTACTTTCATTTATAGATGAATTCCAAGTGTTTTGGATTTTTATCAGGCTCTTTGTTCTAACCCGTTAGTTTTATTTCCATGTAGAAATAAAATATTGCATTTATGTGTTATTATATAGGCATATTGTTTTTGTTAAATGAATATACAGACCGAGCGAGCGAACGAAGTTTCTGTGAGCTTTGTATAGACAAAGTTACGACGGAAACCGAGGGATGATGAGGAGAAGAATAAGCTCAGGATGGATACATGTGTTTATAGACTGGACAAAACCCAGGAGAGATAACGTTAAGAAACACAGAAGGAGTAGCGTGGGGGAAACAGGATCACGGAGCGGAAATAGCTGAAAGGGGATCAATCGACTAAAGAACATAGTACACTTAGAAGAAATCCTAAGGAGGAATGGATGGTGATGACTAAATCATAGAGTCGAGGGTTGAAGATTGACGGTGGAGACTCGAGCGGGCTAAAGAGGCAAAAAAGAGCTGAGAAGGTTGAGTGGACAGCTCCGATTAAATCGCTGGTCCAAAGACAACAGATGAACGATTAAGGTGAGTTGTCGAAGTGAGAGATGGATGAGTGTTAGCAAGGCGCAATTTCACATCAGTGATTAAAGTATTTAAGAGTTAAGGATTTCACAAGTTAAATATTTTCACTTGCGATGCAAAGTGGCACGGAGAAGAAGTTGCGTAGACTATTGGATCATGCAGTAGATCAATGGTGGAAGACGGATCATGACTTTTCATTTCACAAATTATAGCGAATACCATTTAAGTGTTCACAAGAAATGTTAATTGGTTGCGATGCAATAAAAATGAGGGAGAAGGCATGGACTATCGGATCCAGGACAAGTCAACGATGGAGATTGCAACGGCCTAGAAAACATTTCGCATTTCAGAATGTATAGCAGTTACCATTTAAGATTTCGCAAGGTAAATAAGATAACATGAGATGCGACACAGTAAGGATGGGAAGATGCGATGTTATGAGGGGAGGCCATGTGCCAGCACTATGCAACAATGCATTTCACAAGATTTTTTGGTTTAGCGTATTTGGTAAAGAGTTAAAAGTTGTGGGCAAGAGACTATGACGTGATGTGATTGGTTATCAAGATGTTGGACCCGAGAGCTCCGGTTCTGCGTAAATTTAAAGTGGTATGGATATGTGTGATATATTTAAGGTGATCGTTGTTTGATTGTGCATGTATGTATGTTATCAAACTCTCATATTTGTATTCCACTGTGTATAATGAGTTTATGTGGTTCCTAACCCACAAGTCCACAAATATAAGTTAAAATACAGGTACAATTGCATTAACCATCCTCATTTTTAGTCGTGTAATACATGTCATCATTCCCTCTTTTAGTAGCCCATTTAGTTATGAGGTTGGCGACAGGATGGAAAGAAGAGGCTATCATTTTCAAAAGAAAAATAACTTTTCTTAATTGTCGCAAAAAATCATGCATGGAAAGAATGTTTCCATTCTCCAGCAGCATGTGGACTAACTTAGGACAAAAACCACATTGAATAGGACAGAAACCCCGTAGAACAGGACAGAAACCCCATAGAACCGGACATAGACCCCACAAAACTGGAGAGAAACCCCTAAGAATATGACATAAACCACACAAAATAGGCAGGTTCACAACTATCCTACGATTCCGACGCCATACTTTAGTTTTTCTACCATTACAATTAAAGCCAAAACCTCCCCTCTTCTTAGCATTATAAATAAGCCGAGTAGGAAAAAACTTCGAGTCAAGGAAAATTTCAAGAAACCCCCAAAATTTATATGTATAATAAATAGACAAATCCCCAATGTATATAGAAAAATGTATAGGTTATTTTTTCATTAATATAATATCCATATATAACTTTTTGGCAAAATTTTCACTAAATTATAAAATTTTCTTAAATATTGGCGATTTTTTCACTAAGTTATAAAGTATTGAAAATTATTGATTAATCTTCTAAAAATTTAGAAAACATTGTAAAATATTAGTGATTCCTTACCAATGCATAGAAACATATGTAATAATAAGAAAAATATTTATTTAAAAACTATGATATACAATTTTTCATGCTTTGGAAAAGAAAAATCACAGGTAATGTTGCTCTAGGTTCTTGTTATACACTATTGATTTTTTTTTTCATGTTTTTATTATGTTTTACCACCAATGTCTTATCACATCCCAAGGGGAAATTAATTGGAAATTCACCCCCAAAGGAATGTGATGTTCAGCCAAATAAATTCGTTTACTCAAACTTGGTCTTTATGCATCTAGATAACCCTGCCATATTCTATAGGCTTCACATGAAAATAATGTCTATGAATAACTATATCAAAATCATGAATATTTACATAAAATTCTTTTTTTTATTATACATCACTTTTCTAAAAGGTAGATACTTCTCTAATTCCTCAAGTTCAAATAAACCAACAACTTTAAAATATGGTGTTTCATCATAATATGTAGGTTTTTCACCTACTTTTGGATCATAACTATTGTAGTCATTGTTGCAATTTATTCTACAGTTAAAAACTCTAATAATGTTGACTTAGTAAAAATTATTTCAAATCGCACAAAAAAAAAATGAGAATGAATGTAAGATGAATATGCATTGAAGCTTAGTTTCCTACACGATAAAAAAAGAAGTTAATAACATAAACTCATTAAACATCTACAATGGTTGAGTTAAAAAATATAACACAAAATTAAAAATAGTCAATGCATGTTCATTACTTGGAATAATATGTCACAAAACAATGATCATCAATGGGCTTTTCATTTCAATAATAGTACTACACTAAACAATCTATTGTTCTCAACTAATTACATGTGATTTTTTTTGTATTGGTATCAAAGTGTAATTGCATTAGATGGATGTCCTTCTCATGATAATATGACTCCTATGATGAACACATAGGATCCTAGTGGATAGACCATTTTTTCTTCGCTTAACTAAGCAGAGCTCATTTTCCTCTCTTAATGAACAATAAGTATTTTAAAAATATATATAAAATAAAATAGTAGATTCTAAAAGGTGAATATTCTTTTGTGAGACCACAACATGAGAGGAAATAAAAATAAAAATAGAATAAAACATATACTTCGATAATCAAATATATAAGGAAAATAATAATAATTATGGAAAACATATTGAATTCCTAGATAATAAGTGAAGTCATACATTTTAATCCTAATATCATATCAGTCTCAAATGAACATGACAAAAAAAAAACAAAATACATTTTTACTCAACAAAGGTCTTTAACTTTAACCGAACCCCTTAAATCAATAAAATAAGATGAAACAAATCATGCCTTAACAAAAGGATCAATTAACATCAAGTAAAAAATAAAAATAATTTAAGAGATCGCAATTTTTAACCAAAATAAATTCAGAATTTTCAAACTTGGAAAAATGATCCAAATGCAACAAACAAACAAACCATTAAGAGTGACCAAGATATTAGAGCTACAAAAAAAAAAAAAAAACCTCATCTAATTTAAATGAACCCATTATTACTTAGTAAAAGCCTTGTTAAAGTACTTATTTATCCTTTAATACAAGGACACTACCTATGTCAAAATAGAGATCCTCGCCTCATAAAATTATTGCTTCATTTTCTATCACATACAAGAAAGGGATAAAGTAATAGTTAATTATGAAGACATCAATCTTAAAAAAAATTACAGCAAGAAAATATGGATTCTATGTTACAATAAAGAATAGAAAGTATAGAACATGTTATTACCTCACATGCAATCTCAAATTGACATATATTATTAGTAATGTTGTTGTGATAAATAATTTAGAACCTGCACCAAAAATAGAGGAACAACAAATTTAATCAAATAAAAGGAATCACCTCATTTGCATTATTCCATTCAATTTTTTTTACACAACCTATGAAACATGTGTACCAAAATAAGTGTCCTTTGGGACTTCATATACATTGGAATAGATAAACTATTGTGGTATATCAATTTTCCACTTCTCAATTTCGTCATCATTTGCTTCATTTTGAACAAAATCATTTCCACATGAACTGTAATTTTGATCATCCAAAATATCATGTTCCATATAAATTTTATTAGAGAAGCTTGTTGTATTGTCTTCGCCCCTTCCATCACAATATGATCGCCAAATAGCTAGTGCTATTTCATATGGAAAATAGTATTGTCATACTTTGTTACATATAATTTTAGTCATATATCCATATTTTTATCAAGTTCGTTCCTCAAATTTGACATCAAATATTATAATGCACTAAACATGATAATATTATGATATTTTTTCTTGTAAGTATTAGCTAGCATCTAAAATATTACATAATCTTGTTATTGCACCATATTGTAGAGGAATCTCTGAAAGATGAAATTGTTTCCATATTGTTTTAGCAAAGCACATGGCTTGTTGAAACAATTTTGATGAATCCAAAATACCTTGAATTTAAAAAATAATAATTTATTATTTTAATCCATATTTTAATATTTTTTTGAAACCTTTAATTATTTTATAAATATTTGTCTTCGTTGGCGTCTTAATAATTTATGCCTCAAATTTCTCCTAAGTTATATTTTATTCTTTATATCATTTAAACATCTTTTCCATTCCTTGGAACCCATTTTCTTATTTCATGGTTAACTCCTTTCCGTTACCTTTATATTCTCTTTTCATTACTAAACCCACCTCATATTTTATTTTATTTTTTTCCTTGATTATGGGTGGAGTGTCCACTTGGAACATTGGACATTTAAAATATTGACACATAGTTTATTCCAAAAAAAACTTTCAATGATGGTTGGAAATGTTGATGATGAAGTAGCCTATGATGAAAATGATAAATATGATAGGATGCTTGTCAAGAGGTTGATTAAGGGAACATTTGAGTTCCCTTGAGACATCAAATGATCAATTAACATTAGGAATGTTGAAGGAAACTATCCAAATATGAAAATTAGTCATGCCAATATATATGACTTGTAATGATTGGAGTAAGAATTCCTTTATGCATACTTTATATATTCATTTATTTGTTTATGATTGAACCCATGTATGATAATGATACCTAGATTGGATATGATGAGTGAAGAATATTTTTGTATGACAATATTTATATAATCCTTTTGATTCAACCATGAATTAGTATCTCATGATTTATTCACTTATAATGAGTGAATAGGTAACAAAATCATGTTATGAATTTGTATAAGACGTGATAGTGAATTCCAATAGAGCTAATGTGTGAGACAATATTGTTTATGGATATGGAAGGATATAGTATTACACAAATTTCCACTTGTCTCCCTGCTTATATTTCCATTGTAGACTATAACCTTTTGGAAAATAGTGAGGAGCACCTATAAAGGAGAGGATTCCTAAGGCAATATATAGTAGATAAAGGAATTTTCTTATAGTATGTTTTAGGTACATATGGGGGTTGACTAGATGATGTGTTGAGGTATTGGTTAGACATTCCAATTGATGTTGGTGGAATACATGATATAGAAAAGTATGATTTTGAAATCAAGTGACAAGGATGGACTGAGTAGATGTGATCATGAGTATCGACACATTGGTTTATTGGAATAAATACTTAGTTTCATCTTGTAATGGTAGGTATGCTAAGTAACACATGTACATTGAAAAATAGTTCCATTTAATTATGATTAACAACTAAAATGATTGAATTATTATTTTTTTAATATTATTCTGAGAACACCGCATGGATGGTAGTAAAAATTGGAAGAAAGGATTACAGGCATATATAATCACTTTGATTTGGTTGATTAAAAATTTTTGGTTGTAGGTGGAATGGTCTCAAATATGAAAATGAGTGTAATTCTGTAAGAAATATTAGGTACTACGCTAAAAGAACCAAACACCATGAGAAGGAATCTCATACATCTAAAATTTATGAATTAGACTTGGAATTTATAAGTTGTATTATATATATATATATTGTAATAGTATGTGTATGATACATGATAGATGATGGTTATTGAAGATGGAAAGCCTTGAAGGAAGGTCATTGTTATGACAAAGGAACATTGTATTGTTATAACATGACATATATATATATATATATATTAAAAATTCATATTTGATTGAGAATATAGAGAAAAAAAAAGAAAATTCTTATCAGATTATCTCATATATAAATAGATGTATACTGATAATAATTTTTTTGGATTGATTATAAATATAAATATAAATAAATTATACTTTTATTTTATTTTTTATAATTATAAATAAGTGGATATTGTGAATCTCGCTCAATGTATTTATTAAATTATATTATCAAATTCACAATAAAAAAATTTGTAATATTCCTAAATTAGAACACAGCTAATTGGAATATTAAATTTTGATTTTTCGCTTAGATAGAGGAATAAGAGGGTATGGAGACCCATAAATCTCCCTAGTAGGAATAAAAGACACTCCTAGTGTGAATGGAGGTCATCTAAAATATGGATCTAAGACCCTTAGGTGTGAAAACGGGTTGGAGCATGAACACTGGGTGAGCTTTGACCAAATCAAACAACGTTGTTATGGACGAGTGGCATTCATGGTGGGACAACACAATTTTGGAGGGATATTGATTGCATGGAGGTAGTGACCTAATTGAGTGGGGCCAAGGGTGAGAAGACTCATAAATTATATAAGGAAGAGGATGGAAGCCATAGGGGGTTGTGTTTTGATTATTATTTTGATATTTCTGTTTAGAATTATTGCTCTCTTCAGCTGTTTAGCTAAGATTGCATTATTGTTTAGCATAGAGTGTTCCCAAGCAGGAATCCCACCACTTTCCTTGAGAGGCCTCTTGGTACAGTATTTCACTACTTTTTCCACCATCCGGCATCAGGCCAAGCTACATCTTTGTTGTAAAACATATTTTGTGCAGAGTGTTGTTTTGTGATGCAGGGGGCAGCAGTGGAGAGTTAATTTGGGTCACTTCCTTGCTTATTTTCAGTTGGAGGAAGGTTTCTTTCAATTGGGAGACTAGAAAGGAGAAAACCTGAGCTTTATTTCATCATCAAACGTTAGGCTAAGGTGTTTTTATTAGTTACAGTGCAGGTTTATGAAGGAACTGCATTATTTATGGGTGAAATTGTAGTGAAGGGTGTGGAGCCCTAGTTGGGCAGATAGATTCTTAGTGAGGGGATCAGCCTTTCATTTGGAGAATAAATAGGAGGAGCTCTCATAAATTTCCAGATCAATTTAGCAACCTCCTATCATCTATCTAGTTGCAATTATTATTTATCCCTAGGGCCATATTTGTATTTCTGCATTTTTGTATATTTCAGGAAACCCTTCCCCAGCTATCTTGCAAGTGTGCTTGGGAGCCTCCATCTCTGTTCCCAACTTTGCTTGAGCTATATAACAGTAGATCTATATTGATATGTCATTTCTATAGGATTTATGCCCTAAAACTATGTTTTCATGGCTCATGGAACTTGTGTGGAAGTATTTTTACATGCATTGACATATTTGCTTAGAGGAGGCTTGTTTTGTATTGCTTGAGTGACTAGGTCCTCAAGATATTCTGCCTATTATTTGCTGATATGTTTAATAAGATGGTTGTAAATTTGTCTCATGTCATGGTGTGTTGATTTATTCATTTCTATTTCTAGTTTTGTCTTCATATATTTCTGTTTCCCCATTTGCGAATATTACAGTGGGATCAGAGCATAATCTTGGCTCAGCCTGTGGGTGTCATCCATTATGCTATCAGGAGAATAAGAAGAACTAGAAAGAGATTATAATGATGGATAGATTAAGTTTTATCTCATCTTTTTTTAGATCTAAGAGGGACCTCACCAAGGAGGTCAAGCAAAAAATAATGGAGGAAAGAAGTGAAACCACATTAGGGTTTGAAGATGAGGAAGTTCCATGTACTTCCTATCAGCAAAAAGAAGAACCGGTATTGCACAGAGCTCCAAAGAAACATTTTATGCCCTTTCCTTTAGAAGAGGAAGACAAGAGGCTCGGATATGGAGGACACTTAGATCGTGAGATTCTAAGTGAGTATCCTATAGAAGATAAGTCTTAATCTAGAGCTTTTAAGGAGAATATAACTCTCCCACAGTTCATTCAGCTCAAAGAAGAAATAAGACCTTGCAGCAATAGACTCCTATTGCCTACATTTGATGGGTCAAGCACATGCACAACAAGAGCTTGGGGAATGAAGTTGGATGCATTATTCCTACTACGTCCAATGGTAGAGAGAGAAGTTGTTGAGATTGTTGCCCTGCACCTTGAGGGTGAAGCAAAAATTTTGTGGTTCAACCATCTGTGTCATGCAAGAGAGAATGCATATGCATATTTTAATCAAAGGTTGATCAAGAGGTTTGACAAGAGAAAATCAGAGGAGAAGAAACCTTCACCCCCACTTTCTGTAGGAGCATTTGCATCAGGAGAAAGAACACTTTCACCTTTGCAAATTGGTCTTAATCTCTTGAAATTTAGAGTCCCATGCACTATTCTGGAGATGCATGAGGATGAAGCGACTTGTACCAATGCTGATGCAGCAATAGAAGAGTAGACATCATCATCAGTAGTTTGGGAAGCCATCACACCAGAAGGAGGAACCCTTGTAGAAGTACAGGATGTTCCTAAGATATTCCAAGGTGTGCACATGTTTCCATTTTCTCTTACTTCAGCACATCATATGGAGGATTGTGGGAATGTACCTTTGCATGACCTGAGGTCAAAGTATATTGTTGATTTCGAGCAATAGACTACCACTGCGCTGAGGACCCTTGATTTTTTCAAGGAGGAGATATGCATTCATCCTAGTATATCATTGTTGAGCTCCACACAACTCTTGGGGTTGGAATGTAGAATTTTGGATGATGGGATGAACATTGACCTAAGAAGATCAATGTAGAGCTATGTGTTTAGCATTGAGCATAATCTTGAGATAAGATATGCACCATCATGGGGATCAACAACACTGTCATTGAGAAACGGTGATGAGTAGGGGGTCCAACTATTATTGGAGCATTCCAATGACCATTCTACATGTGTAGCAGGGGATATGAAGATAGTTGATGAGAGAAATATTGCCTTCCATTGTTATGATGGATAGTTCTTGATGAACACTTCATTGCTCAATGAGGAGATTTTCCCTTAATTTTATTTGGATCATTATGGGATCATCTTGGTCATTGAGGAGTGGTCTTCATTTGGAGATCTCCAAGTGATTGCATTTCAAAATCCCATGAAATGAAAAGATAGAAATCTGATTTGGGAGGATGGTATTCTTCGTTGGAGGGATGCCAATTTTGGGCATGATGATAGACACTCACCATTGGTTGGATGGGTGATGTTGATGGGAAAGAGGCTAGAAATCCACTTGCATATCTATTGCATAGGGCAGCAGGAGGCAAGGCTATGTTGGTTACTCTTGGAAGAGTTTGGTCATCATATTACACATTCTATTTCCAAAAGTAGGTTGGTGGATGGGACTTGGCATGGAACTTGTATCTTATGGTAGCAAGGAGTTTGGGTGTGTTGGGGCGATGTGATATCTTTCATGTCAGCCATCATATTATTTCTCCATAGTTGATATGATGATGGTGTGTGGAGGCAACAAGAGTTGTTGTTTCTTTGGAAGCTCTTGGGAGAGTATGGGTTGATTTTCTCCCATGCTTTGCCTAATGTTGTAGGAGTATGTGATGGCACTATCATGGTACAAAGGGGCTACTCATTAGCCTTGGAGGACAAGGAGGCACTTCCACTTCAGAAGGAATCTCCCATATATAGCGGCATTATGGTAGATGAATTTGACATTTGGCATGTCAAAGGATGGAGTTGTGATATGACAGGAGCCTTATTACAAAGGGCAACAGCACTGCCACTGAGGAGCTTTGATTTGTTGATGGGTTCTTCCCATGATCACTTCACATATGATGCACTTGATGAACAAGTAGGAGATGAGAATGATGGAGTAGTGGATGGAGACATCTACTACCATGACATGATCTTCTTGACTTGGATATAGAAGCACACGAAGAAAGATCCTTTTGAAGCACATAGTTCATTCCTCTTCATGGGAGTATGGCATATCACTATGTAGGGATCATTTATGGATCTAATTATTATCTTAATCTAGTTACATGGTAAGAATTGTATTTTTGCACTTATTGATTATCTAACACAGTATTTTCATTCTCTTACCATTTCTATTCGGTGCATTTCTCCACAAGCGGGAATGCCTCTATTGGGGCTTCATGGTCATTTTGAGACCAACATCTATGATGGAGATAGAAATTTATTATATGGCTTTGGGAAAGTTTTGTATTATTCCTTGTATGCTCCACTGATATAAAATTCCATTTACTGTTTACTAGTAGATGTGATGACATGCACAACTAGCAATTTGTTAGGAGACAACTTGCCACATCCTATTCTAAGACTGCGGTTGGAAAAAATGCACTGTGACTACTTGAGAAACTCTTGGTACCTCCTTGCACTATGTAAAACCTTCAGTACTTCTCTCATTTGGATTCCATATGATGTTAGTGTCATATTAATTTTATATGGGATGATCTAGGCAAGAACCAAAGAGTGGGTCTTCGAGGATACTATTCCCTTTTTGCTTCATGAAGGAAACATTATTGCAGCCCATATTTAGCAGAAAATATAGACTTATCACAAGTGGAGAGAGATACAACATCGAATGGACAATTTTATCCATCATTTTGAGCTATGTAGCCCACCTATTTTTCAAGAGCTCAAGGTGGAGGGAATTTCTCATGAGTTACCATGTTGGAAGGTGACTCATTTTGTATGGATGATAGCTTGGGAATGGAGGCTTCACATGGGAATGATAGTTCCTAATTTATTTTAGATTCCATGCGCTAGGAATGCCTCTTCACAACCCATTGTTTCCTCCATGTGTATTTTACTTCTTCATGACGATAGCTATTTGGGTTCGTCACCAAAAGCTAACTTGCATACTTGGGAGGAGCAACTTGGAGATTTATTGATGAGACAATATCTTGATCCTTGGGGGATTTTATCATATGAAGATGCTACAGGAAGAAGAGATGAGGCTCTTTAGTTCTATCCTTGCAGTTTCTTCAAGACAAGCAACATTTGGGAGGGGAGTACTGTAATATTCCTAAATTAGCACACACCTAATTCAAATATTAAATTATGATTTTGCTCTTAGATTGAGTAATAAGAGGGTATGGATGCCCATAAATATCCTTAGTAGGGATAAAATACACTCCTAGTGTTAATGGAGGTAATCTAAAAGATGGAATAAAGATCCTTAGATGTGAAGAGGCGCAATAGTATGAAGACTGGGTCAAGTTTGACCAAATCAAACAACACTGTTATGGAGGAGTGACATTAATGGTGGGACAACGTAGTTTTGGAGGGAGATTGATTGCATGGAGGTAGTGACCTAATTGAGTTGGCCAGGGGTGAGAAGGCTCATAACTTATATAAGGAAGATGATGGAAGCCATAGGGGTTTATGTTTTGATTATTATTTTGATATGTTTGTTTAGACTTGTTTCTCTCTTCAGCTGTTTAGCTAAGATTACAATGTTGTTTAGCACAAGGTGTTCCCGAGCGTGAATCCCACCTCTTTCATTGAGAGGGATATTGGGAGAGTATTTCACTACCTTTTTAGCCATCTAGCATCAGGCCAAGCTACATCTTTGTTGTATAGTGCAGTTCTGCAGAGTAATGTGTTGTGTTGCAGGGGACAGGAGTGGAGAGTTGATTTGGGTCACTTCCTTGCTTATTTTCAGTTGGAGGAAGGTTTATTTCCATTGGGAGACCAGAAAGGGGAAACCCTAAGCTTTATTTCATCCTCCAACATCAGGCTAAGGTGCTCCTATCAGTTACAGCGCAATTTTCTGAAGGAACTGCGTTATTTCTGGGAGATAGATTCTCAGTAAGGGGATCAACCTTTCATTTGGAGAATCATTAGGAGGAGTTATCATACATTTCCAGATCAAATCAGCAACCTCCTATCATCTATCCAGTTGTAGATATTATTCAGCCCTAGAGCCATATTTGTATTTCTGCATTTTTGTATATTTCAGGAAACCCTTCCTGGGTTATCTTGGAAGTGTGCTTGGGAACCTAGATCTATATTCTCATCATTTTTTGAGCTATATACTAGCAGATCTATATTGATATATCATTTATGTAGTAGTTATGCCCTAAAAATGTGCTTTCATGGCTCATGGCACTTGTATGGCAGTATTTTTACATGCATTGACATATTTTCTTAGAGGAGGCTTATTTTGTATTGCCTGAGTTACTAGTTCCTCAAGATCTTGTGCCTATTATTCACTGATATTTTTAATAAGATGGTGGTACATTTGTTTCATATCATGGTGTGATGATTTATTCACTGTTATTTTCAGTTTTCTGTTCATATATTGTTGCTTTCCCGTTTGGTAATATTACATAATTTACTCTAATATCAATTTTAAAATGAAAAAACCTAATATCAATTTTAAAATAAGAAAAAAATATTTTGAAAAATTGCATAGTTATACAAATTTCTAGAATTTTTTTTTTTTTAAATACAATAATTTTCAATCTTAAAATAAGGAAAAAAATGTTTTAAAACATTGCATTGGTTATACAAGACACTAGAAAAAAAAATTGAAAGGAAAGTACATTGATACATTATTTTATTACTAAGTACCCTCATTAATTAAGGAATTTATCATGAGTCCAATTTTAGATTCTTAATTTTTCCCCAAAAAAATCATTTAAAATCATCCACTTCCCGCTCATATAGCTATTGAAACTTCTTCTATATATTGAATATATGATATAAGTCAATAACAGGTTAATTTTGGTTAATTTCGGGTTTTTATTATCTTTCAGTAAGGAAATATAAAGAAGAATTGCACCTTGTTCCTTCCCTCCACCCATAGACGTCAAATCTCAAAGTTCGTCACAGAAAAATTGGTCAGGCTTTCTTAATATTGGATCTCCACATATTATAAGTTCAGAGTGGAGAAATGAAGCAAATTTATTGCCTCTCTAGAGACCAACCCAAAAGCATAAGAATCTTATGGAAGAATCCAACTCAAAAGCATAAAATGCTTCAGGAAGAATTATGCGCAAAATGCGTCTATACTAACCCTACTCCAGATGAGGTCACAAATATTGTGAGTTTAATCAAACACTATAGATATGTGGAAGAAAAGAGTGTTTCTCAATAATTTTAACTATTTTCCTAACAAATTCTTATTTTTGGCGTTGTCTGTGTTTAGCCCCAACCTACAACATTACTTGTGAGACTTTGATGAATATAGCTACATTTTTATCTCAAGTAAGTATATTATTGATTCTCAATTTCTATGATTTAGATATTGATAGGGAAATATTTTGTTAAATGCATAAGAAAGGGATCGAAGTTGTTTTTAAAGATATTTGAGCATAAATCATTTCAGGTTTCGAAATGTTCATGAAATTTTGATGGATATGCACAAAGTTAAACAGTTAACAATTAGCTTTTTTCATATCTATCAGATTACAAAAATTTTGAGAGAACTACAATTGAAATGAAAAGCCAAGTCAAATAATTGGCTAGGCTAGTTCTTCTTTATTAGATTTCCAACCTATTCAAGAAATTCAATCAGCCTTCAGTGTTAAAATTTAAATCAAATATTTTCTTTTGTTACGTACTTTTCCTCTTCAGCTGTCAACCAATTTTCAAAATTTTCAAATACGTTGTTCATATTCTAGTTTTCAAAGTTCCCAAATACATTGTTCAAATTCTAATTTAAGTAACATTTTATTTAATGAGCACGGAGTAGAAATTTCAACAGACTATGAAAAGAGGGGAGAATTTCTTGAATTGTTCCCTCTGCACCCAAATGGGAACCTAAGGCCACCAAGGCTAAAAATAAATGGAGGTGATGGATAACTCACTCTTCGTACTTCAAATATTCAGATACAAGTAAGGTGGTGAAGACTCAGATAATTAAAGCTATCTCATTTTTTCCTTATTCAGTGAATCTTTAGTATGCAGCTATTCAGATATTATGTATTATCTCTTGTGTAGCTCGATAACTTCGTTACTAAATTTATTCCTTCGTTTGATTATGTAATAAATTAGATCTCTTGTGTAACTGGAAAACTTTGTTACTAATTTTATGCCTACGTTTGATCCTGTAGTAACTAGGAAGTTTTGTATGCAACCATGAAACATTTGTTAAGTAATTCTTTTGAATTGAAGAATGTGGCCGTATGAATGATAAGATTGTCGTTGAATTTGGAAGATTGTTCCTTAAAATGTCATTCCTTTCAATCTAATAACCTCTAAAATTATTAGTAACAGACTTTTCGATCATATTGTATGTTTTTTTATTCGAAGGACAATGTGGCATTCCCTCACATGTTGGTTATCAAATTAGGTAGAAGTGGCCAAAACCTCAAATAAGGTTAGTTTTTTGAAACTCGGTGTTATTTTGTGATTGTATTATTTTGTTTTTTTATAAGATTAAGATTATGTGTTAAAAATATTAGATATTTTCCTTACAAATTTTAGTGGAATTGGTAAAAATATTTTATTTTATTTTTCAAATTTTTTCAGATAACTTTATGTGTTGGATTGAGATTATGTTTTGATAATTTTCATAATATATATATATATATATATATATATATATAATAATTAGAGATCATTTACTTCTCAAGAAAATGTTTTCATACTTAATTAAAAGAAACTAATAATCAAGTAAAAAAAAGTTAATAACACCACCTGGACTTATTCCAAAATTGTGAAGGTTGTAAATTGTGAAGGTTTAAAATCCATGGCCTCAGGGGCTAAATTTGACGAGTCCTCCTACCCATCATAGAACTTTTTTATGATGATCTCATTTTTAAACAACCCTTCATATCACTTTTAGAATTTCCTTTTATGATTTTCATCTAAGTTAAAAGTAAACAAAAAAAAACACAAAGTATACCTGCAAATATTGAATCCAATGCAGTTAAACTTTGAAGAGATTAGGGTGAAAAACAATGTGCCATTGCTAAAAATAAATTTCCAAATATTCATGTCTAATTATATTTACTTTTTAGAAAATATAACATTTTAGTTTAAATTTCAATAAGATTTTACTAAAATGATGTTGAATGTGTTGATATTAGATATTGTCAATAAAGGTATTAAAAGGATATTAAAATGAAATTAAAGGTGACTTGAACGTAAGTTAAGATGAATCCCTTCCCAAAGAAGAGTGTCCTATTCATGAGGTTTATTTAAAGGAGGAGTCTCGTCTTGGAGGAGTTCCATGGAGGAAGGAAAATATTCCATGAAATCGAACATTCTGAGAAAATTACAAGAAGTTTTTGCTAAAAAAATGTCTACCCTCTAGATATCAGAATTTTCCACACAGTATAGTGTTGGAAAAATAGTGCAAGTGATTTTTAATTTGAAGCATGATATAGAAAAATACTAAAATATTCTTACTAGGCTATAAATCCCTTAGATAAAGAAAGCAACTATTTATATAAACATCATCTTCAAATTAACACAATCCATAATGTCAATTTCCTTGTTATATTTAAATATCTAGCTTAATGGGGAAATAAATTATTTACCCCACCTAACAATATGTTAAAATAAAATGGATAACATAAAAAACATACCCACTTCTAAAGCCTTATCTAGGAATGTATAACATAAAAAAATGCCCACTTCTGAAACATCATATAGGATTACAAAATGTGAGCATTGTAGATCCATTTTAACTTTGGATCCACCAAACCTCAAAAGGGTTCATATTTGTTTTCACTCAGTGAAAATAGGTTTGCGTCACAAGCTATTTGATAGCTCTCTCGGCTTGGTAGACTCCTATGTTAATATGGATCTAGGTTGATTTAATTTTACCATTTAAATATGTTATGTTCCACATGAATACCATGGGTTCTCATACCATGTGTTAATACCATGGGTAAATACCATCAAATTATTTTTATTTTAATGTTTTTTTTTTATTATTTTTATTTTTCCCAGAGGGATCAAATCTATTAAGATGTAAACCTCTTTAGAGTGAAAGGAGATTTGATCAGGTAGATTTAGAGTTAATATGTATATAAGTTTTATTAATTCCCCCCTCTCCCTTAAAATAAGGTGGGCTAACCTGTAGAATTAATTTTTTTATAAAATAAATTTGGGGCAATTTCAAATATAAATTTACTTTTTTTACCCTCTCCCTTAAAATAAGGTGGGCTAACCTCTAGAAGTATTTTTTTATAAAATAAATTTGGGGCTATTTGAGATAATGAAATAATATAATATGATATAAAAAATTCGCCCAATAAAAATTTAAAACCCTTTAGTTGCGCCCATGGGCGAATATTCGTCCCTAAAAATTTATGTGCTTGGAGTGGGTATCGGGCAGAGCACTACAGGTGAAATGGTAATTGAAGGCCATAAACTAAATTTCATAGGATTGGTAGGCCAAGTGGTGAAGGTTGCAGATAGTGTAGAAGGTCGGTATAGCATTGGAGAGGTTGTAAATAACAGCATTGGGGGAAAGAGTAATAGGATAAGAGATGAGAAAACTCAAGATGGAAGAAAAACAACCAGAGTTGATAGGAGGTCATGCAGAGCCAATTGAAATGCATGCAGAATCATAGTGGTTAAAACCAGGGTCTAATGGAAGATAAACAAGATCGAGGAAATGTGAAAACAAGAAATGTAAGGAAGCCTTCACAGGAACTAGGATGTTAACGCCAAGATCCTTAACAACATCTATAATGTACCAGAACTGAGAAAAGTCAAAACCAGAATCCCCTAGACAGGTGAGGTAAATAGGATAGAATCATAAAAACACAACGGCACAAAAAATACAATTCTCATTACTCCCCAATGCTCAAGACGACAGAACTTCGAAGGCTTAACCACTGTAAGATTTAAATTTAATTTCAATTGACTATCCCAAAACCTATACATCAAATAGAAGCCCCAGAGGTTCTCATATATTTCATATGTAGAAACGAGAAGCAAAGTGAAGAAACCATTTCATCTCTGATCGCAGCAACATGCATGATATATAGTCTTAGAACATAAGCAGAGAAGCACAGCGGAACCATCATCGAACCCTTCGCCCGCTAGCCAGCTTCCTGTTCTTCTCTCATCTCTTCAAATAACTCTAACACCATATTACCACCTTGCTTGTTACCAACCTTGACATTCGTAACATTCCTCACACGCCAACTTTTTTTCCAACACTCATCTAACATTCTAATTTTTTTACCACCTGCATTTAGTGCCGTCATTATGTGGCGTGGGTGGTAGTACACATCATTCTCTCCTCGTGTCCACATTAACTATCAGCACAGTACACATGAGCTTGTGCCACCTCACCATTTGGATTAACCATTTGGCTCCCTAATCGGGGATGAAATACATTTGAAAAGGGAAACATTTGCCATATCTTCAAAAATGTCATGTTGTAGGGGAACACAAATGTATGGTATGGATTTTAGATTTTCATTTATTTTTTATTAATAGTTGTACCTTATTTTGTATAGTGATATATAGTTTAACCGTAATCTTTTATGGCTGAAACCAACGAGACCACGGTTCAAATCCCATTGTAGACTTCCATTTTCCATGAGTCGCGGCTCTTGCTAAATCATCAGATATGGGATATCTAGGTTCTAGGTTGTTGGATATACTATTGATGTTATAAGGCAAAAATTTGCATGTGGCAGCCTACATCTCCAAAATCATTTGTCTATACCACTATCAGATAAAAGAGTTAATGAAATTAACCTATTATTTTTTAGGGAAGGGTCTAGAGTTGTGTTGGTAGAGAGTCTGGAAAGTGACACAGAGAACCTCATAGATGTGGTATTGGTGATTTAGGGATCCCAAGCCATTCCAGAAGAGAACTGATGAGTGGAGTTAAGATTAAATTCTAGAAAAGAAAGAGATTCCACCCTATCCCACACAACTAATACTATTATATTCAATTCGTCCAAGGATTTATATGACATTATTCCCTTAGCCTAGCAATGTCTAACATGAGTATTGTAATTCAGAAATATGAAAGTACATGTCATTAGTTAACATTTGTCCTCCACTCGGCCATCACTTTGATTAAAAGTAAACAAAGCAAAGTCTACTAAACAAAACAAGACAAAGTCTACTAATAGGTGAAACATGGACAAAATTGAAAGGTTGAGCATTTTTTAAGGATTTTCTCGCTTCAGTACCACCTTTTGGGTAATTGATTCCCCCCTTCTCGGTGCATTTCATTTATTGTTACATTTTTGGTTTTAGTTATTTTTTGGTCACTTTGATGTTCGATCCATTATTGTTAATGGATTCTTGACATATTGGATAATTTGGTAAATCTCATGTCTTTTTTCTTTCTTCGATTATTATTCCTACTATTGCAAGTTTCTTGGATTTATTTCTCTAGTATTTTTCTTGTTGGGTTGGCTCTACCTTGCATCACTCATGCTAGAAATATCTTTTCATTTAGCACTCAGATAGGGTAGAGATTCTGGGCATTCACATTAATCTGGTTGTTTGTTGTTTTGTGGTTGTTACATGGTGTTGGGTATCTACTATTTTCATGGCTTAGAGTTGAAGGGGCTATCAATGGTAGGATTTATTGATGTGGGACGTTGTTGTGGCCTTCTCCTTATGCTAGGTTGCACTACCTTTTTTCCTCAATCCCGTGAGATAGAATGCATGACTACAGATGAGATTGTCGACCTCGCTAGAAAGGGAGGTTACATGCCTATTCATAGGCCTAAGAAGCAGTTATCATTTTTCATTATGTGACATATAGTATTAAGGGGGAGACTAATTACCTTGAGAATTATGCTACTCATGACTACCATACATGCTTAGATTTGGAAATTATCGTGGAGGTCTCTAAGTTGATACATGTCCCTAGTCATGCCAAGGGAAGAAGGAATGAATGCATGCATTCCATCATTTAAAATGGTAGTTGAAGGTTCTACTAGGACAAGTTTTCAAGAAGAGACGTGCAAAAAAAATGATATGATTTCCTATCGTAATGAAATTTAAAGGGTGTAGTGGCATCAACAATATTGTCTTAAGCGATTGGATGCTCTCTTTGCCCATGTGGAGAGTCACCTCCAATGTGAGTTGAAGGATTTTCTACCATCTGGTGTAAGTGAAAAGGAACTGGCTCTGATGACTTCTTCGAATTCATGAATTTGTTGTTATGTGTTTCTCTTGTTATACCATGTAATCTCATTAAAGTGTGAAACCTTCTTGTTTAGTTTATCTTTCCCTTTGTTGAAACTACTAACTTTGTTAACTGTCCAATAGATCGAGTTTCCCTTGTGGAATATTGCGTTTTTTTAATTTCTCACAATTGCTACATGAGTAATGTATCTTGAATTTTAAGAATAACATAAAATTTAAATTTAAAAATAAAATTACATATAAGTAATAAAAAATCATTGTATTTTCTATGTAATTTAACAATTTAAATTGAAATAATTTTATACTAGAAATTGCACCACATGTTGCAAATGAAACGTTGTAAGGTTGTGGTATAGTAAAGAATAGCATATAAGAAAGAATAGGTAGTAGGAACTTTCTCGGCTACAAATGATCCTCCAGAATAAGGAGTGGAGAATTATGTTTACTGGACCTCAAATCAAAATATCCATATTGGGTACTTGATGTGGAAAAACTTCTTTATTATTAATTGCATGTAAGATGTGTTTTTTCATAATGGATGTGACATTTTTTCCAAAGTACTCAAGACCTCTATATGACAAAATCTGCATGTTATTTTTTTTCTGCATGAAGGATGCACTTGGTTTTGATGACCAAGTTGGGTAGACTTCACCCCTCCATGAAATTATTTGCTTCTATCACATTCACAATGTTGAATTCCTCTAATACTACTCCTAGAACTCTGACTCCGCTCTACAGCTAGAATTATTTAATGGAATAAAAGTTTTTCACTATGACATGGTGTACTTTATAATAGACTACTAATAGGCTTAAGCATTGTAAATCCACCTTCACCTATCATTTGAACATAGAGCATAGAGTTATATTAATCATCAATTTTATGGATAAGAGACATTTGGGCCCTTTTAACCCTTGGGGATGATTAATTAATATCAGTTCAGATAATTTATATTAATAAATTATCTACAATCATATTTCCATAATTCCTCTTTGAACTACCAATATTCCACTTCCTTGGAATTTTTCACCTCAGTCATAATAACAAAAATCATGAAGACCTGAAAGTAAGAAGAAAAAATCAACTCATAATCAAGGAATCTAGTGACTTGAACAAATTCTTTGTTATTATTTGCATGTAATATGTGTTTTTTCATAATGGATGAGACATTTTGGCCAAAGTACTCAAGACTTCTCTATGACGAAATTAGCATGTTTATTTTTTTTCTACATGAAGGATGCACTTGGTTTTTAAGACCAAGTTGGGCAGACTTCACCCCTCCATGAAATGATTTGCTTCTCTCACATTCGTAATGTTGAATTCCTCTGATACTACTCCTAGAAATCTGACTCTCCTATACAACTAGAATTATTTAATGGAATAAAACTTATCACTATGACATGTTTTACTTCATAAGAGACTACTAAGAAGATTAAGTATGCTAAATCCACCTTCACCTGTCATTTAAACATAGAGCATAGAGTTTTTTTCTGGATAAGAGACATTTGGGAACTTTTTTACCCTTGGGGATGATTAATTAATCTCATTTGAGATAATTTATATTAATAAATTATCTACAATCATATTTCCATAATTCCTCTTTGAACTAAAAATATTCCACTTCTTTGGCATTTTTCACCTCAGTCAGAATAAAAAACATCATGAAGACCCAAAAGTAAGAAGAAAAAATCAGCTCATAATCAGGGAATCTATTGACTTCTTAAAGGATCATAATTCAAGACTTTAGTGCATCTTAAAGATCATTTATTTTCCCATCAAATAAGAAGCAACAATCAAATTTCGTAGTGACAATAATGGGAACAAATTTTAAATGTAATAACTCCCTTCCATAGTGATCGTAAATTTTTGTTTTGAAATGAAATTATTTTCCCGATCTTTAGAATAATAGATTCCTCCCCAAGTGACCCTTTAGAGATGCCTTTTTTTTCAATTGATTGCAATAGGTAAGTGTTTTTTATCTAGTATTTTATGAGTCATTCAATTTTAGGGCAGAGGTAAAGAGACTACTAGAGAAAAAAGAGAAAAGTGACTGAATGTCAAATGAAAATATAATTGAGGAATCTCTTCTGATTTTCTCACATGGGCCTTCTTCAATTGATGAGGTAGTAGGAAATTTCTACTCTAGAATAAGCGGTGGAGAATTATGTTGAGTGAACTACTACTCCTGTAACTTTGACTCCTCCTCACAATTGGAATGTTTCTCTTATAACTCTATCTCAGGTTATAATTCTAGCTTTCTCTTGTTTATGAATAAATTTTATCTATATCACTATTGCCTGTCTCTTACCAACCCCCTTAAAGTTAAATTTAGTGTTATTTAAGAAATAAGAATTATGAAAATTCATCATTATTTCTCAAGATAAATCATGTACTCTAAAATAATTTGGAAATCTAAAAAAGATCACATATTTAAAAAAAAAATCATTATTAATTTAATTTTTTATATATTAAGAAATAATACTCGTGAATTATAAAATAGTTGTAACATAAATAATATATAACAAAAAAAATCATGTATTTTTTGAATAATAAAATAGCTGTAACAAATAAGAAAACTGATGTATATTTGGATGTATCAAAATTTAGATACATTTTATTAAGTAACATTTTAAAAGCATAATGCTTATAAACATTTAAAAATAATTTTATTAAATAATTAGTTTAGAGGTAAGATTGATTTAGGCCATCTTAGTTCCCCCTATAAAGAAACTACATTCCATGGGTCAATACCATGGGTTGTATTTATAGTTTATCATTATTTTATTTTATTATTTTTATTTTTTATTTTATTTTGACCTAGTTAAAACATTCATTACATTATCTCAATATTTTTATTTAATTTACTTTTATTTTAATTTTGTGTTATTTGACATAGTCAAAATGTTAAACATGACATTACAACCTTTCTATCATACTTTGTTGGAGAGCATAGTAGCACAAAAATGTAATATTTAAATATATAAATAGTTATTTTCCTATTTTCATATTTTTTTTATCCATGTAATATAAACTAATTGAATTTTGTGGAGTTTAATTTTATGTTATAAATATTATTATAAATAAAAATGATATTGTTATGTACCCGAAAATTTAATGTTTATCTATTTTACAAATTTTATATAAATAAAAATGTTATGCTTATGTACCCAAAAATTTAATGTTATTGTATATTACATTTTTTTCTTTATTCATTAAACTAATTTATGCTAAATCTAGTTTTAATAAGTTATTAATCTAATTTTTGTTGAAAAGATTAAGGCGAAATCTAAATTTTTTTTAATAACAATATTTTAACATAAAAGTAACCAAAAAGTAAATTCAATCTAACTTACTAAAAAGAAAAAAAAATAACATTATAAAAATCATATATAAAAATATTTACTTACATTTGATCCAATGACTCAAAAATGGACACAATAGTAGCAACTAGGGGAGTTGTTTCAAATAGTGACGCCTTACGGCCTAATTATTTAAAAAAATATATTAAATATTAAATATATCAATGTAAAAAAATAAAAGTGATTTTTTACAAAATTTTAATATTTTTCTATTAATAGAAGTAGAATAAAATCATTTTTTCAATGTTTTATAGGATTTAATGAGATAATTATTTCATTTACAAGTTCTCAATTAGTTATTTAAATTATGGGTTGAAGATGGAAGGTTTGTTGTTATCTAAATTATGGGTTGAATTTTCAAAATATTTATCACATTATGAATTTTTTTTTACAATTTAATTTAGCACAATTATGGTTTGAGAATTTGTCACCCATGGTTTTCTAAGACGTCAAAATCACCCAAAGATTACACATAATCTAGGCCACATCATAGAGTAGCTTATTTTTAATCAATAACCTTCAGATCACACTTCAAATCACAGAATGTCATAATATTACACTCCTTCATTATGTATTCTAAGCCCTATTAAAATTTATTAATTATTTTTTGTCTTTTATATAAAAAAATGTTAAATATTTCTTATTAATCTCTTACATTGTTAAATTTCAACCAAACATAAAAATAAAAAATAAAAGTATGAAGAAAACACCACATATTAAATTCATAAAAGTTACCTTTAATCTAGGAATAAACTTACATAATTAAGAAGAATACTAAAGGTTTTGATATATTTGTAATGAATTAATTAATAAGTACAAGAAATACTATGAATATTGCATTAATAAGCAATGCTTAAGTTCATTATTTCCGTATAAATAAATCATATTTAACGAACAATTTAAAAAATATTTATTTTACTTCATATCATTTATTTTACATTATCATTATATTAAATTATTAATTTATTGAATAATAATATTGCTAAATATAATTATTTTGTATGATTTACCTTTTACTATTATATTTATTAGGTTGTAAGGCGTTTTTATTTGAAAACAAGCCAATGTGTCCATGTAGCTATTGAATCAAATGTTAGATGATTGAAATATTTTAGGCCATTAGATCCACAAATAAATCAAATGTTGTCATGTCATGTTTAACATTTTGACTATGTTAAATTACACAAAAATAAAAATAAAAATAAAAGAAAATTAAATAAAAAGATTCACATAATGTAATGAACATTTTAACTAGGTCAAAATACAATAAAAAACAAACATAGTAAACTATAAAAACAACCCATGGTATTGACTCATGCTATTCATGTGGAATATAGTTTATTAAATCATTTCACACGACATGATTTATCTTGAGCCATAATGATGAATGTTCATAATTAATGTGGTTCTTTGTACTATTTTATTTAAAATAGTAATTTGTATTTGCATTTTTTTTAATGAATGTTGTTAAATGTGTTGTAATATTTTTATTTAAAATAGTAATTTATATTTGTATTTTTTAAAATGTACATTCCTAAATGTGTAACTGAGAAAACAACTTCCCTAGCTACTAATTTGTCCATGCATTGGATCAAATGTTAGTTGATTGAAATGTTTTAGGCCATTAGATCCACAAGAAATATATATATATATATATATATATATATATATATATATATATATATATATATATATATATATTATAATGTTAGTTTTTGTTTTCCATTAAATAAGTTAGATTGATTTTAGGTGTATAATAGAAATGTTGTAATGTCATGTTCAACATTTACACTGTCAAATTACAAAAAAATAAAAATAAAAGTAAATTAAATAAAAATATTGACATAATGTAATGAACATTTTAAGTAGGTAAAACTACAATAAAAAAACAAAAATAATAAAATAAAATAATAATAAACTATAAAAACATTGCATGGTATTGACCCATGGTATTCATGTGGAATATAGTTTATTAAATTATTTCACTGGACATGATATATCTTGAACAATAATGATGAAAGTTTAGTATTCTCATTTAGTAAATAACATGAAATTTACCTTTAATTACTTAATTGTAATTGTTTGTAACTACACACATACTCTTTCCAATTTTTATTTTTTTAATGAATATCAAATTTCTTCCATTAAAAAAAAAAAATATATATATATATATATATATATACATATCTTTAATTACCTAACTGTAGCTAAAAAATATTAAATGTTTTTTACTTTATAATCATACACAAATTTCATATTATATGATGTCAAACTTACTCAACTTTTTATTCTAAAATTTAAAAAAAAATAAAAATCACTACATAATTTTAGCTTTTATAATTTTTTTATTTTCCAATTCAAACAAAACCTACAGAAGAAAAAACCCACTCAGTCCTTAATGTAGATTATAGTTTTACAAAATTGGGACTATGTGATTAATAATATAGTAAGTTTACATAACCCTAAGGGGTTATTTTACAAGTTTTATCATAACCTTTCCCTTCATCCAATATATATTATAGAGCCTTCTAAAGAGAGAGTGTATAAATATGTATAAATATGAGGTTTGTGTGAGGATGGAGGACATAGAGTTATAGTGAGAAATGATATGAGAGTTTATGTAAAGGGGCAAGAGCCGAGAGGCCCACAAATATAATATTTGGTAGAGAAGGGTTTGAATTTGTAATTTTCCTACTTTATTTTAAGCAAGTACTTTATTTGTTTTGGCTCTCTCTTCATATTCTTTATTAAATATAAGTAGTTTATTTGAAGATTATGGTGAGGATTTCATGTTAAAGGAAACACACACTCTATTGTGTGCAAGTATTCTGATTTTTGTAGGATCTCTGCATCATTTTATTATCGAAGCCCAAAGATATAATTAATTTGTGTAGCCGCAGATGAGAGATGAGTGTGTTGTTCATAAACCGTGTGTGAACCTACAATGAGTTTTTTAAAGCGATATGTTGCTTAAAAACTATGAAGAAAAAATATAATTTTGAAGAAATGTTTTGACCTTGCTGATTGAGATATGTTGGCAGCATTCGAGAGTAAGTGCAGTGGCAACAAATGCTGGTATTTGGTAATGGGCCAGCGTAGAACGTTGAAATGAGTGCAAAACCAATACAAGCACACATTCTGTGGGATGTTGGTGGCGTGGTTTATAAAACCTTGTTTATTGAATGATCTAGAAGAAAACACAGTGTGACACTGGTACAGGTGAATTTATCATTTATGATTGATTCTCCAAACCAGACTATAGAAAATTGTGATGAGTAGTGATTTGTGGAGGATTGTCCAGGTTAATCATGTATTCTACTTATTTCTTGTTGCGGCTAACACATTCATACATCTAGTTGATATTCTATTGTATAGTGAAGTGTATGCATAATTTTAAATTATGGAATTGTGGATGTGGACTTGTAGTACACAAGTGCAGGAACAAAGTGCAACTTTTATATGCAGAACCATTGATTGTTGGGTGCGTTGAATACTAAGTGAATTGGAATACAAAGAGAAGGTTCGGAGAATAGAACTTCAGCAACCACGAATTTGTTTGGAGTAGTTTCACCAAACATAATTTGCGGGGAACCTTATCAACATTTTTAAAATTTGACTAATTCAGTTTCCCTTTCCATATTCAAGAAGTTAATTTTTTTTGTAAAGAGTGAAATCAATCCAAAGTTTAAGGAATGGAATTGAAATCCATCTCAGAAATTGATGTCCAAATATGGCTTGAGCGTGGTTATGGCATATCATTTTGAGGTTGTGATAACTAATATCTACATAAAGGAGCATGCATGTAAAGAAGCATCTATTATTTCCATGAGCTAAAGATCATGATTGATCATTGCTCGTAGTGCATGTGAAAGAATTCACATTGTTATGTTAAGAAGATAGTGTGTTTTTTAGTTTGTTAGTGCCGGAGAAATATGTTGATGCCACCATGTTAAAATAAAGTTTTGGAAAATTCCTATGAAGAATTTTTTTTGTGCATTGAAGAGAGATGGTGTTGCATGAGAATCGTCACTACAAAGAAGGAGCTGCAAGTTAGTGCAAGAAAACTGTCTGCGCTAAGATGGTGCGCATGTTGAATAGGTTAGGGTATGAAGGGCATGCGAATATTCACAGTGATAAGAACGACATAGAGGAGTAAAGTCTGGAGAGTTGAAACTTCAAAGAAAAGCTTTATTAAATAACCTTGAAAGGGAATGTATAAAATCTTAAGTATCATGTGAATAAAAGAGAGTGATAACGGGAAATGATATAATTAGTGACTTATGATATTATCATAAGAGTGGAGTATTAGAGAGAATTGGTGGAGCGAATTTTTTACATCATGAGAATGTATTAAGGGTGGATGTTCATTTGTATATTGTATAACTTGAATTAGAGTCAAAATATCCACTATTGTAATTATGAGGTCGAGCTTGGAAGTCAAATAATATTTTAAGGTCAAATGAAGAAATTTGTATAGCTTGAGTCAAGTTGAGATCCATCATTGAGTTATTATACAAAAGGATGCATTTTTCTTCCAAGATGAAAATTTGATGTCAAGTCTAGAGTGAAGGAGTCTTAAACCAAGTCAAAGGTTTGAATATAATTGGGTGAATTATCGGCGGAGCCCGACACCCAAAGAATTGGTTATTGTAACTAAAGAAATATTGCAGTTGTTGTTTGCAGAAAAGAGGAGCAAGAGAATTGCTCGAAAGTGATTCCAAGATAGAGAACCAAAAGATACCAAGCATGAGAAGAGAGCTTGCATTGTTGGATGGAAAGTATGATGGCTTACTAAAAAGGGGATTGAATGAAATCCATAACTGAAGAGATGAAGTTCACAAAGGAGGAGAAGATGACTTTTGATAGTAATTTCAGAGGTTCTGAGAAAGACCACAAACGAAGAAAGAAGAAGGAAGGTGCCAAGGCAAAAGGCATGCGGAAGAAGTTGACTGATGAAGAATATGAGAGGGAGAAGGCTGAGATACATGGTTGGACCATGAAGAAGAAAGTGAAATGGTAAAGAATACAAGAAAATGGGAATCAACAGGTAAATATGCAGTTAACAAAATAGCTGAAAAAGCTTAAGAAGATGGTGAGTGTGCAATTGAGATGTGAAGAACTCAAAGAAGATAAGTTTGAAATGAACGTTTCCATTTATGGACCAGAACAGGGTGAAATTCTGGGTGAAGAGATTAATGAGAAAGATCCCATTTACTATTGGAAAAATTTAGAACAATTTGAAGATATGCTGACAAGGGAAGCAAATGAGGCTATGAAGCCTTGTATTTTTAAATCTCACAGTTTGTTTATGGTTTTAGGATGTGCAGAATATGGTGGACAGTCTAGTGAAATTGTCACAAAGATGAATGAATCCCTTGAGGTGAAGTATGATGGAGAATGTCATTTAGAGGAGGAAGGTACTCATTTATTGCATCAAAAAGAATTCATAGATGAATACCTATTTGGTGTAAGATAGCCAGTTGAAGCTATTATGGAGCAAAGGCATAATAAAAATGCCATAGTGATATTCCAAGGAGGTAAAAAAATGAATTTGTTTAATGAAATTGATGAAATAATTTTGCAATGTGATGATACATAGACTAGGATACCTTAGGAGGATTGTCAGAAGAAGAGTGAAATTGAGAATGAAGGTTGTGATGAAATAATAGAAAGATTTCACTTGGAAATATAGTTCTTGGAAAAATGGCTCAAGAAACCTGAAGGAGAAATGAAGCTTGCAGAACCTGATAAAGAAGAGATTGAAGTTGCCATGCATGATAAGGAGGAAATGTTTCTAAATTTTATAGGGTTAAATGAATGCTTTGACTCTTCAAATAATAATGTGGTTGTAGGTATAGGAGGTGACATTAATAACTATGATGTTGAAATTAGAGAAATTGAGCAGAAAGTATTTGAAGATGGTATGAAAGATTAGGAGAAGCAAGAAAGTTATGTCCTTAGAGACATAAAGCAAAGCGAAGTGTTGATCCAACAAGATAAACATGAAAGCATCCAGCAATTCAAAAGAGAATTTAATGAAATCTAGAAGTTCTACGATGGGATATTGGTGCTTGCAGCATCAAAAGAAGCTAAAATATCTTGTATTTTTAAAGCTAATAGTTTTTTGATGAATGCAGGTACAACACCAGATGAGAAATTTGTTACTATAGGAGAAATCAATGACCATAGTGGTGATCAAGGAGAATTTCTTAATTATTCTTCATTTAAGGAAGTTGACTGTTTAGCACAGTTAGAGACGGAAGCATCAAACAAAGAGGAATTACTTCTAGGAATTGGTGAAAGTAATTGTTATAGAAGCCGGTGGAATCTGATTGATAGAATGAGTGATGTTGATGTACAGCCAATTCGAGATTCTTTAAAAATTTGGAGACCAGGAGAATGGTTATCAGTGGTTCTACAAAAGTCTGTAATTCCCGAAATAAATATGATGTGGTATGGAAAAGTGAGAGTTATATTCAATAGAATTCTGAAAATACTATTCTCAAAATTCTCTGTAAAATTACAAAATGGAGTTGATACTTTAAAATACCAGCAACAAAAGAGAGTTTGGAATCCTAGAGGTAGCAAGTCATTGAGACTTTTGGCTATCGCATTATTATAGAAAAGTGAAAAACCTCATATACAGGAGTCTATGTAAGCTTCTCTACATGGGGAGTCTGATGCAGGAGCATCCTGCTTAATTTTCATTATTTATTTGTGTGATTTAGGGGGTGATGTTTTTTTTTAATTATTTTATAAATTATGAAAATTTTAAATACATTGAGAGGAAAATCTGAGCGTGAGGTTTATTGTAAATATTCTCTTAATAAATTGGGAATATGAGTGGATTTGAGTTCTATATATATTTATGGATTTCGAACTCCTTAAATGGAACATTAGCTGAGTCAAAGGAGGGATAAAGCTATTTTAGAATTTGGTTGAGTTATTTGTGAAGGCAATCATGGATTGAAATTAATCTAGAATTATGTATAAATATGAGGTTTGTGTGAGGATGGAGGACAAAGAGATATAGTGAGAAATGGTGTGAGAGTTTATGTAAAGGGGATAGAGCCGAAAGGCCCACAAATGTAATATTTGGCAAAGAAGGGTTTGAATTTGTAATTTTCCTGTTTTATTTTAAGCAAGTACTTTATTTGTTTCGGCTCTCTCTTCATATTCTGTATTAAATCTAAGTAGTTTATTTGAATATTTTTGTCAGCATTTCATGTTAAAGGAAACACACACTCTATTGTGTGCAAGTATCTGATTTGTGCATAATTTCTGCGTCAAAAATTCACTGTCATGAACAAGAATACGAAGGCGTATATATCTATCTCACACAATAAACGAGATGCATGGATTTCTTATCAAATATTGAAATGGAAAGGAAGTAAGAAATTTTCCATATTTGCTCACATAATCATGAAGATATCCATATGCTCGCCTTGAAAAAAGAAAATTTAAGATCTTAATGTGTAGTGTAATGATCTAAACTATTATTGATGTTGGTTAGGTACAGATTCTATACCGTGATGGGGATAAATACACAAATTTAAATTATATGCGTGATAAAATAAAATTCTCTTTTAATATAATGAAAGAGAGTCTCTAACTTTACCCATAAATTGTTCTGCGTTGTTTCTTCAAACTGAGAGACCCACTTGTATTGTGCTTTTCACATTCTGATCTAACTTCACCCAATATTATGTCCACCATCATGTCATTTTTGTGCTCTATATTTCTATTGTTTTCTATCTTCTTTCATCGCAAGAATCGATCTTGTACATATCCCAATGAGCAGGGTCTACCACAAGCCCAAGAGAAACCCCTAAGCTACAAAAGCGTCCCCTTCAAGTCGAAAAAACTCTCATAACCCTATGAGCATCACCCGATGCAATGCGTGCTAAGTGGACTATTTAAAAATCATGAGAAATTAGTCAGTTACAACTACCTCTCATGGAAATGGTCATACATGAATGACTTACTTAACGCAATTGAATCCCAAAAATGATATCTAATATAATGAACTGCAGAAAACTATCATACTTAAAATACAAAGAGTAAAGGGAGCTCTTATAGAATGGTTAATGAGGGACAATACTTGCTAAGATTTTGCAAATGGGGTAGCAAGCTAAGTGGGCTTGACTATGGGGAAAACTCCACAATTAACCGTGCTTGAGCCAGAGGATTTCTAGGATGGGTGGCCTCCCGAGAAGTTCTGGTTACTGGATGCAAGCCCCGGAAGTGATGACTAACACTAAGTGATTAATTTTTCTAGTTTCAATCCCACTTCTTCACCCCTGTGAGCATCACCTGATGTAATGAGTGCTAAGTGGACTATTCAAAAATCATGAGAAATTAGTCACTTATGAATACCTCCCCTGGAAATACTCACACATGAATGGCTTACTTAATGTAGTTGAATACCAAAAATTATATCTGATATAATGCACTGCGGAAAACCCTCATAATTAAAATAAAAAGAGTAAAGGGAGCTCTTCTTGAATGGTTCATGAGGCACAATACTTGCTAAGGTTTTTCAAATGGGGTAGCAAGATAAGTGGGCTTGATTGTGGGAAAAACTCCATAGTTAAGCACGTTTGAGCCAGAGTAGTTCTGGGATGGGTGACCTCCCGGGAAGTTCTGGTTATAGGGTGCAAGTCTTGGAAGTGATGATTGAGACTAAGTGATTCATTTCATTAGTTTCAATCCCACTTCATCACCCCTGTGAGCATCACCCGATGCAATGAGTGCTAAGTGGACTATTAAAAAATCATGAGAACTTAGTTAGTTACAATTACCTCTCATGGAAATGGTCATACATGAATGACTTACTTAACGCAGTTGAATCCCAAAAATTATATCTAATATAACGCACTACGGAAAACCCTCATACTTAAAATACAAAGCGTAAAGGGAGCTCTTCTTGAATGGTTCATGAGACACAATACTTGCTAAGGTTTTGCAAACGGGGTAGCAAAAATGGGCTTTATTATGGGAAAAACTCCACATTTAAGCATGCATCAGCTAAAGGAGTTTTAGGATGGGTGACCTCCTGGCAAGTCCTGGTTACTGGGTGCAAGCCCCAGAAGTTTTCATTGACACTAAGTGATTCATTTCACTAGTTTCAATCCCACTTTTTAACCCTGTGAGCATCACGTGATGCAATGGGTGCTAAGTGGACTATTCAAAAATCATGAGAAATTAGCCAGTTACAACTACTTCTCATGGAAATGGTCATACATGAATGACTTACTTAATGCAGTTGAATCAAAAAAATGATATCTCATATAATGCACTGCGGAAAACCCTCATACTTAAAATACAAATAGTAAAGGTAGCTCTTCTTGAATGGTTCATGAGACACAATACTTGCTAAGGTTTTGAAAATGGGGTAGCAAGCTAAGTGGGCTTGATTTTGGGGAAAACTCCACAGTTAAGCGCACTTGAGCCAGAGGATTTCTCCGATGGGTGACCTCCCGGCAAGTCCTGATTCCTAGGTGCAAGCCCCGGAAGTGATCATTGGCACTAAGTGATTCATTTCACTAGTTTCAATCCCACTTCTTCACCCTGTGAGCATCACCCGATGTAATGAGTGCTAAGTGGACTATTAAAAAATCATGAGAAATTAGCCAGTTACGACCACCTCTCATGGAAATGGTCATACATGAATGACTTACTTAATGAAGTTGAGTCCCAAAAATGATATATGATATAATGCACAGTGGAAAACCCTCATACTTAAAATAAAAAGAGTAAAGCGAGCTCTTCTTGAATGGTTCATGAGACACAATACTTGCTAAGGTTTTGCAAATGGGGTAGCAACCTAAGTGGGCTTCATTGTGGGGAAAACTCCACGGTCAAGCGCGCTTCAGCCAGAGGAGTTCTGGGATAGGTGACCTCCCAGCAAGTCCTGGTTATTGGGTTCAAGCCCCAGAAGTGATCATTGACACCAAGTGATTCATTTCACTAGTTTCAATCCCACTTCTTCAACCTGTGAGCATCACCCAATGCAATGAGTGCTAAGTGGACTATTCAAAAATCATGAGAAATTAGCCAGTTATGACTAACTCTCATGGAAATTTTCATACATGAATGAATTACTTAACGCATTTGAATCCAAAAAAATAATATATAATACAATGCACTGCAGAAAACCATCATACTTAAAATACAGAGTGTAAAGGGAGCTCTTCTTGAATGGTTCATGAGGCACGATACTTGCTAAGGTCCTGCAAATGGGATAGCAAGCTAAGTGGGCCTGATTGTGGGGGAAAATCCATAGTTAAGTGCGCTTGAGGCAGAGGATTTCTTAGATGGGTGACCTCCGGGGAAATCTTGGTTACTGGGGGCAAGCCCTAGAAGTGATGATTCACACAAAGTGATTCATTTCACTAGTTTCAATCCCACTTTTTCACCCCTATGAGCATCACCCGATGCAATGAGTGCTAAGTGGACTATTCAAAAATCATGAGAAATTAGTCTGTTACGACTACCTCTCATGGAAATGGTCATACATGAGTGACTTACTTAATGCAGTTGAATGCCAAAAATGATATCTAATATAATGCACTGTGGAAAACCCTCATACTTAAAATAAAAAGAGTAAAGCGAGGTCTTCTTGAATGGTTCATGACACAAAATACTTGCTAACGTTTTTCAAATGGGGTAGCAAGCTAAGTGGTGTTGATTGTGGGGAAAACTCCATAGTTAAGCGCGCTCGAGCCGGAGTAGTTCTGGGATGGGTGACCTCCCGGTAAGTCTTGGATTTAGGGTGCAAACCTCGAAACTGATGATTGACACTAAGGGATTCATTTCACTAGTTTCAATTCCACTTCTTCACCCCTGTGAGCATCACCCGATGAATTGAGTGCTAAGTAAACTATTCAAAAATCAAGATAAATTAGTGAGTTACGACTACCTCTCACGGAAATGTTCATACATGAATGACTTACATAACGCAGTTGAATCCCATAAATGATATATAATATAATGCACTGCGAATAAACTTCATACTTAAAATACAAAGAGTAAAAGGAGCTACTCCTGAATGGTTCGTGAGGCAAAATACTTGCTAAGGTTTTACAAATGGGGTAGCAAGCTAAGTGGGCTTGATTGTGGGGAAAAATCCACAACTAAGCATGCTTGATCTAGAGGATTTTTGGGATGGGTGACCTCCCAGGAAGTCTCGGTTACTCGGTGCAAGCCCCAGAAGTGATCATTGCACCAAGTGATTCATTCCAATAGTTTCAATACCACTTCTTCAACCCTGTGAGCTTCACCCGATGTAATGAGTGCTAAGTCGAATATTCAAAAATCATGAGAAATTAGTTAGTTAGGAATACCTGTCATGGAAATGGTCATACATGAATGATTTACTTAATGCAATTGAATCCCAAAAATTATATCTAATATAATGCACTGCGGAAAACCCTCATACTTAAAATACAAAGAGGAAAGGGAGCTCTTCTTAAATGGTTCATGAGGAAAAATACTTGCTAGGGTTTTCCAAATGGGGTAGCAAGCTCAATGGGTTTGATTATGGGGAAAAATTCACAGCTAAGTGCGCTTCAGCAAGAGGAGTTCTGGGATGGGTGACCTACCGGGAAGTCCTGGTTACTAGGTGCAAGCCCCGTAGGTTATGATTGACACTAAGTGATTCATTTCACTAGCTTCAATCCCACTTCTTCACCCCTATGAGGATCACCAAATGCAATGACTGCTAAGTGGACAATTCAAAAATAATGAGAAATTAGTCAGTTACGACTACCTCTCATGGAAATGGTCATACGTGAATGACTTACTTAACGCAATTGAATCCCAAAAATGATATCTGATATAGTGCACTCCAGAAAACCCTCATACTTAAAATACAATGAGTAAAGGGATATCTTCTTGAATGGTTCATGAGGTACAATACTTGCTAAGATTTTTCAAATGGGGTAGCAAGCTAAGTGGGCTTTATTGTGGGGAAAACTCCACAGTTAAGCACGCTTGAGCCAGAGGATTTCTTGGATGGGTGACCTCCCGAGAAGTCCTGGTTACTCGGTCCAAGCCCCATAAGTGATGATTGACACTAAGTGATTCATTTCACTACTTTCATTCCTAATTCTTCACCCCTATGAGCATCACCTGATGTAATGAGTTCTAAGTGGAGTACTCAAAAATCATGAGAAATTATTTAGTTACAACTACCTCTCATCGAATAAATGGCTTACTTAACACAAATGAATCCCAAAAATGATATCTAATATAATGCACCGTGTAAAACCCTCATACTTAAAATACAAAGAGTAAAAGAAGCTTTTCTTGAATATTTCATTAGGTACAATACATGTTAAGGTTTTGCAAATGTGGTAGCAAGGTAAGTGAGCTTGATTGTGGGGAAATTTCCAAAGTTAAGCGCACTTGAGCCAGAGGAGTTGTAGGATGGATGACCTCCTAGGAAGTTCTGGTTACCGGGTCCAAGCGCCAGAAGTGATGAATGGCACTAAGTGATTCATTTCGTTAGTTTCAATCCCACTTCGTCACCCCTGTGAGCATCACCCAATGCAATGAGTGCTAAGTGAATTATTCAAAAATCATGGGAAATTAGTCATTTATGACTACCTTTCATGGAAGTGGTCATAAATGAATGACTTACTTAACACAGTTGAATCCCAAAAATGATATCTTATATAATGCACTATGGAAAACTCTCATACATAAAATACAAAGAGTAAAGGGAGCTCTTCTTGAATGGTTCATGAGGCACAATACTTGCTAAGGTTTTGCAAATGGCCTGGAAAGCTAAGTGGGTTTGATTGTGGGGAAAAATCGATTGTTAAGCGCGCTTGAGCCAGAGGATTTCTGTGATGGGTGACCTCCTGGGAAGTCCTGGTTATCGGATGCAAGCCCAGGAAGTGATGATTGACAATAAGTGATTCATTTCACTAGTTTCAATCCCACTTCTTCACCCCTGTGAGCATCACCTGATGCAATGAGTGCTAAGTGGAGTACTAAAAATTCATGAGAAATTAGTCAGTTATTACTACCTTTCATGAAAATGGTCATACATGAATGACTTAATTAACGCAGCTGAATCTCAAAAATACAAAGAGTAAAAGGATCTCTTCTTTAATGGTTCATGAGGTACAATACGTGGTAAGGTTTTGTAAATGGGGTAGCAAGCTAAGTGGGCTTGATTATGGGGAAAACTTCACAGTTAAGCGCGCTTGAGCCAGAGTAGTTCTAGGATGGGTGACCTCCCGCGAAGTCTTGGTTACCAGGTCCAAGCCCCGGAAGTAATGATTGACACTAAGTGACTCATTTCACTAGTTTCAATCCCACTTCTTCACTCCTGTGAGCATCACCCAATGTATTGAGTGCTAAGTGGACTATTAAAAAATCATGAGAAATTAGTCAGTTATGAATAGGTCCCATGGAAATGGTTGTACATGAATGACTTACTTAACGCAGTGGAACTCCAAAAATGATATCTAATATAATGCACTGCAGAAAACCTCGTACTTAAAATACAAAGAGTAAAGAGAAATCTTCTTGAAGGGTTCATGAGGCACAATACTTGCTAAGGTTTTGGAAATGGGCTAGAAAGCTAAGTGGGTTTTATTGTGGAGAAAACTCGATAGTTAATCGCACCTGAGCCAGAGGAGGTCTGGGATAAGTAACCTCCCAGGAAGTCTTGGTTACTTGGTGCAAGCCTGGGAAGTGATGCTTGAAACTAAGTGATTGATTTCACTACTTTCAATCCCACTTCTTCACCCCTGTGAGCATTACCCTTTCTAATGAGTGCTAAGTGGAGTACTCAAAAATCATGAAAAATTAGTCATTTATGGCTACCTCTCATGGAAATGGTCATACATGAATGACTTACTTAACGCAAATATATCCCAAAAATTATATCTAATATAATGCATTGTGGAAAACCCCCATACTTAAAATACACAGAGTAAAAGGAGCTCTTCTTGAATGGTTCATGAGGTACAATACTTGTTAAGGTTTAGCAAATGGAATATCAAGCTAAGTGGGCTTAATTATGAGGAAAGCTCCAAAGTTAAGCGCACTTGAGCCAGATGAGTTCTTGGATGGGTGACCTCTCGAAAAGTCCTAGTGTTGTGCAGGTAAATCCCCTCTACGGACAGAGGTGATCCCTACTAGCCCAGACCGGGTCTAGCAACAATCGTTCACGCTATAGTGCAGGTCCCTAATTGCAAATAAACCAACTAGCGATGAAGGCCTAACTGGAATCCAACGTTGTTGCTTGTAGAAGAGGTAGCGCTCCCGTTCCTTAGCCCTGGCAGATCACGATCCCCACGATCTCCGTGATCGACACCTGCACATGAAAGAAAAAAAACAAACGCAAGCATAAAATCCGGTAGATGCAACTATATGTCAGTCAGAAAGGACATAACTCATCATTATAAACAACAACAAGAGTGGAACCATAACCGATAGTCGTTTATTATTAATCAATCAAAGGAAAATTACAACCAAATTCTGAAGTTGAATTATCCTTTAGAGGGTCGCCAGCAGAACACATCTCGAAAAGCCTGTCAAGGATGGGACAAACCTCTCTCTTCAGATCTTGACAATAGTCTCCTTGATTCAGTTTGGCCTTAGGGGAATAATCAAGGCTCTTGCAACATAAGGCTCTTGGGAATTTAGAGAACTTGAAGATTATCTTGCAATGGAGATGAGCAAGCTTTTATAGATGGAGGAAGGGGAGTTGGGATCCCTATAATCATGGGATTGGCCCTATCATCAAGGAAGCTTCCATGAGAGGTGGCAAACCACTTCCTCTCTATGGAGATCTGTAACCAAACCTCCCAACTCAAGATAGATAGCAGTCGAGGAATTTGTTAGGACGAAACTTCCGCCATTTATTTTTAAAAAACACTGCTTAAATTGGCTGGCGCGAGTCTGACTCTGGGACATAGCACCAATTGGCGCGCCCTCTTTGAAGGATTTCCCCCATTGGCGTGGGTACTGAACTGGCTTCCCACGCCAATGCAAAAAGAGGTTTTTTTATGGTTTTTTGCAAAGAGATGTCTTCAGGGCAATGAAAGCTCATGTTCAAAGGGATGTCATGAAAGTATTTTCAAGTCTTGTCTCTACTCACAGGTCACGGAATGAGCCGTCCAATGTGCGGGATGGGGAATGGCAGGGACGGTGACAAATTACTGTGTAATAGATGCCCCCTAAATCATGGGGCCCGAACGAGAGAGAGGGGTGAAATGCTTTACGAGAACGTGTCCAAATGAAAACTCTGCCGTCGAAAAACCTGCGTGAAGAAGTACAACTAATGTCTCAAATAAATGATATATATGTGGTATGGGCGCAGCCATTGATAACAAATTATATAATAATCCAGATTCAAGGCATGGACACAGCCATCCAGTTAGGATCGATAAATAGACTCAGGTATGGTCGCAGCCATCCAGTAAGTGATTCACGTAAATAATCATAATAATCCACAAAATGCAGCCTGGATTACAACAGACAAAATCCATGATCTTGCGCTCCATCTTGACCTGAACACAGTACAAGTTCAAGCATGCGGATAGGTGAGCTGAATTAAAGCATGCAAGAACATCGTATGATTACTAGCTAATGTTGAAAGTTGTTAACAGACGCGAGAGGTACCACCAATAATGACAATGGCCCTCAAGATACTACAGGTACAATCTACGGCATGTGAATCAATGAGCTGGCGTCAAACACCCATAGAATCACTCGATCGGAGGCCAATGATGAAAACCTCGTGTCGAATGCGGAGAACCTGCCATTGAGGCATGCAGGCTCCAAGGCACCAGAAGGGAGTCTCTAGATCAGCTTCTCGGATAATGAGCTGAAGTCAACAGGAAGTGACCTTGATCGAAGGTGGGCCATAATGTTTCCCACATCATCAACGTGAGAAAGAGGAATATAATGTCTTTTACGAACCATGATCAGATGAGAATCAGAGGAATGTTGGTAGTTGTAGAGGTCAACTTCTCTTGAGCATATGAATGGCACGACAGTGGACTTGGTAGTATTTGACATCAAAAGATCAGAGGTCATAGTGATGAGGCAAAGAGAAGATGAGAGGTCAAAAGGGATTACCCAAACCCACAGAGGCAAGTGAAAAACGAGATGAGATGTCCCCAACTCGACACGAATGCCGACAAGTGCCATGTTCAAGAGCGACAAACTACCGACACAAGAATGATGTTGGTTCCATTTTTCCCCCACCATTTCTGGCGAGTACCCCAATTATTTTTTATAACAAGCTTGAAGGGGATAGCATATGCTTGTAATATAAGTCCATCCTTCGGACGAATCCATCCTAGTACATTTAACGAGCCCTAGGAGGGAGGAACTATGATATCATCATTACGACAATTTCCGATGTCATTTAGGTTTAATGAGTCTGACAAAGGAAGAACTCGGTGTCTTTTCATGTTTAGAGAGTTTGAAAAGACAGTGGAAAAGTAAACTCCAACGGTCCCTTTTCGTAAATAGTTCCTCAGATCCGAAAAGGTAGAAAACTATGTCTGAGAAAACCTCCTAGTTGCGATAGGCTAGGGTATTCCTTTTTCATAAATAATCTATCCCAGCCCGAAAAAGGGTTAAAATTATATTGGGTATATGTCGTTTCGTGTCCACTTTAACGAGATTGAAACGACAAGGGACTCGGAAATATTTTCAATTTTAGAGAGTCAAAAAAGAGCTGAAAGGTGACTCCTCCTGGAGGAACGAGTGGTATAAAGGGTAGCTACTGGTTCCAGTGATGGTGGAACTACTCTAAACAAATAAATGTTAAGAGGCTAGCTAACAAGACCAGTCATCACAGCGGTTCCTTAGGAACGGGTAAAACAACCAAGTGAAGGCATATGATCAGCCAAGAAGATAGTGACGATGGAGTGAGAAAACCAAGGCTCATTTGGCAAAAACAGGCTGATAAAATGGAAATCACAAGGGGTAAATTGGAAAGGTTTCATTTTTACACAAGCTTGAAATCAGAAAAATTTGCTTGAAGTTGGTTTCATTTTTACACAAGCTTGAAACAAAGATAAATTATGCTTGAAACTAGTTTCATTTTTACACAAGCTTGAAACAGAAACAAAATATGCTTGAAAAAGTAAGCATGCCCCCAGCATGGTGACTCAATTCGAGGTACATTCCCCCCAAGCTTTAGTCCATATGAAAGGCAGATGGAGTGAATGTTCAAGCTACGAGATGTAAGAAAGAGTCGACTGGGATTTTACAAGATCTAAACAAAGACTTGAATTGAATAGGAACGTGTTTCATTGTTTTAGCGAGGTTGATAGATTAAAATAAATATCCTCAGGACACCTTGTTTCATGGTTTAAGGAGCTTGACACAAGACAAGGAACTCTGCTCCGACGACCTTGTTTCATTTTTTAAGGAGCTTGACACAAGAAAAGGAACTCTGCTCCGACAGACCTTGTTTAATTTTTTAAGGAGCTTCACATAGGAAAAGAACCATGCTCCGACCAACTTGTTTCATTTTTTAAGGAGCTTGATGCAAGGAAAAGAACTGTGCTCCAACCGACCTCATCATAATGAACAAGAAGTCATCGCTTCTAAGATTTCCACTCCCGATGGAAGGAAAACATCCTAGAAGTCAGGACCCAATGCCCCCAACACCTGATGCACAATGGCACCATCACTGAGTACAGGCATGGGGTAGGTAGCCACATAGTTGACCTGTGGTGGGGCAGATACAACAGGTGGGAATGATGGTAGGCCAGCTACCACATCCGGACCAAAGAATGAAAGTTGATCAATGGTCACGATCTGTCCTTCATGTGGAAAACAGACCACACGAAAAAGGGAGGAGACAAGCGCTCCCATGGCATAGGTGTAATCGTGCTCCAAGAGAAAATTGAAATCCAAGGGGCCTAGAACAACCATCACGTCCATATGGAAAGTTTTACCTCCAAAATTAACAGGTAACCTTGGGAGGATCCCTAACGGTTGACTATTTCTTCTGTTAAACGCCAACAGATTCTCTGTAATAGGTGCAACCAGTGGTGAACCAAAATCTTGCCAAGTAGTTGAGGATAAAACACTAACAGACGCACCTTCGTCTATGATTATGCTTGGTATGACCAGACCGAAAGCCTGTACTGTGATCTCGAAAGGCACATAAGATGGAAGGCAGTATCCTACAAATCGATTCCAGTCAAAGGAAGTGACTAAACTACTCGGAGGGGCTACCATCGAACCAATATGCTCTTCCCCTGGTGTTACGAAAGAAGAAGGAGCATACTCCACAACCTCCATCTCGAAGGTGGGAGGAGTATCCTCCAGGGCCTCCATCACGGGAGGTGAAGGAGCTTCTTCTTTAAGTACAGGGACAGGAGAACCTTTCTCCAAGTCTGAAGAATCTGAAGAAACCAGAAGGACATGGGGGGTGTGAGATACACTCTCAACGGAAAATACCTGGTGCACCGTAGACGGAGCCAGCTCAACCATTCCCACGACCAATGTTTGGTCAGGGATGGATTCATGAATATGAATTTCCAAGGGAGTGGGATCGACCAAGGATGAATTTTGACCAATCGGAGGATCAGCTGGTGGCAGACTCAAAGAAAGCCATTGGTAACCAGCCGGGAGGCATGGTGTAGAAACAGTTGTGTTGTCGAAGACTCTTTTGGCTTCATCCATATATGGAAAAAGGTAAATGGAATGGTGTCCTTCACACAACTTATAGGGATTGGTGAGATTACCCTGCTTCTTAGGAGCCTTACCAGTACCAGTTGAAGACGTGCCCCCAACTTGACTCCCAGAATCCAATGGCGACGGTGGGCGCCCGTTGGACCATACTTCGAGCACCTTGGGAATTCTAGGGCAATCTCGAAGAAGATGGTCTCACGTGCACAACATGCAAGGGAACTTGACTTTCCATGGAGGGTTGGGAGGCTCATTAAGAGGAGGTGTTTCAGAAGCAGTAGCTGCACCCTTAGCCTCTCTTTTATTGGACTTCTTCTTCTTTGTCTTCTTCTTCTTCTTCTTAGCCACCTGGTTACTCGAATCCAGACTTTCACCAGGCGAAGTAGAAGAGGGGGACGTAGAAACAGGCGAAGAAGGGGAGAGGTCCACCTTAGAATCAACATGATATTGTTCAGGAGGAGAAACTTATTGAATAGAAGCTGAGACATTCGGGACTAGAGAGGTTGAGAACAACCAAACAGGCAACCCAACAGTTAACCTAGGAAGGGACAACGTTGCCATGTAAGGAGCACCAACATTTCCAAAAGGACGAAAATGACTAGGATTCCCTTCAGAGGGGAGTCCTTGGTTGGTGAACTCTGGAAAAGTTGCCATCAATGACTCAAAACCACACACGGGATGAAAAAGAACCAAGGCACACAATCAAACGGCCAACAAGCAAAATCTAACAGGGCGTGTGATCGCGGGCGTTTTATTTTACCACATTGAAACTTTATAAACTTCACCGTTTCATGTTTTAAGAATCGAGAAATAGTTGAAAAGGTGACTCTATCTCTTTTAGTTTTGAAGCAAGCGTGAAATGACAAGTGCTTGGTGATCCTTTCAAATTTAAAGAGTCAGAAAAGATCAAATGACTACTCAGGAATACTAGGCAAAGGGTGTACCAAATAACCGTGAACTGCAATATACACCTTGGTTTCAATATTTCAGAGCAAAGTGCGCTAAAAAATGAAAACTAATGCAAAAGAGATTCGAGAAATGATGATAAGAGAGAAAAAACAAACAAATTTCACTCAATAGCATCCACAATCAGACCTCAAATCGACCAAAAGTCCCTCAAAACGAAAAGAATCCCAAAGACTCCAAATGAGCCATGTAATCGAGGCCCAAACGAGACAAGGCGGAATTCAAATGAAGAATGAAATAATCACTCAAACAACGAAATGAGACGATAGACAACTGTCAAACAAATTCAGGGAAGAAATCACAAGGTTGACTGAACCGATAGAAACCAAAAACTCCGAAGGAAGGCTCAACACACCACAATACCTAGATGACTTAGGGCTAGAATGAAAAATCGATGGAAATGGGCAAACAACCAAAGGATGAAGGTAATAGTCAGTCAATCAAGGCTCCCAAACACTCAAGCAGTTGAAAAAATGAAACCAAAATCAGAGATCAGGCTCGAAAAGCTCAAAATCAAGCAAACCCTAGCAGTCCCCAGCACTGGTGAAACTGTCAGGCTGAAACTAGCGCCATATCAGAATTGGCACAAGTAATACATTGACAACTAGCACCAATTGGCGCAACTTTCACGCTAAAAAACGTGCCAGTCAAGTTTGCTATGCTAAAATAGAAAATAAGCAATCCAAGATCAGACCAGTGATGTTTGGAGTTTTCAAAAACCTAAATTCACAGAAAGAACCAACTGAAAAGAGATGATCAAGCAAGAAGAATCAAGAATCAAACGAAAATACAAGACAGTGCTCCAAGTGTTCAGTTTACAAACTAAACCGGAGATTGACTGAGGACGCTTTGATCTACTTCGGAATTGCAAATAAAAAGCATTTCAAAGGCTATTTGGCCAACTTTAGGCTCCGTCTATAGTTTACAACGTAGAACAACAACAAGCTAACGAATCCCCAGTGGAGTTGCCAATTTTTTGTCGAGGTAAATCCGCTCTACGGATAGAGCCGGTCCCTACTATCCCAGACCGAGTCTAGAAAAAATCGTTCACGCTATAGTGAAGGTCCCTAATTGCAAATAAACCAACTAGCGATGAAGGCCTACCTAGAATCCAACGTTGTTGCTTGTAGAAGAGGTAGTGCTCCCATTCCTTAGCCCTGGCAGATCATGATCCCCATGATCTTCATGATGGACACCTGCACATGCAAGAAACAAAACAAACGAAAGCATAAAACCCAGTAGATGTAACTATATGTTAGTCAGAAAGGACATAACTCATCATTATAAACAACAACAAGAGTGGAACCATAACCAATAGTCATTTCTTATTAATCAATCAAAGGAAAATTACAACCAAGTTCTGACGCTGAATTCTCCTTCGGAGGGTCGCCAGCAGAACACGTCTCGAAAATCCTGTCAAGGATGGGACAAACCTCTCTCTTCGGATCTTGAAAATAGTCTCCTTGCTTGAGTTTGGCCTTAGGGGAATAATCAAGGCTCTTGCAACATAAAGCTCTTAGGAATTTAGGAAACTTGAAGACTAGCTTGCAATGGAGATGAGCAAGCTTTTATAGATGGATGAAGGGGAGTTGGGATCCCTATAATCATGGGATTGGCCCTATCATCAAGGAAGCTTCCATGAGAGGTGGCAAACCACTTCCTCTCTATGGAGATTCGTAGCCAAACCTCCCAACTCAAGATAGATAGCAGTCCAGGAATTTGTTAGGACAAAACTTCTACCATTTATTTTTTAAAAACACTGCTTAAATTGGTTGGCGCGAGTGTGACTCTGGGACAGAGCGCCAACTGGCGCGCCCTCTTTGAAGGATTTCACCCATTGGCGTGGGTACTGAACTGGCTTCCTGCGCCAATGCAAAAATAGGTGTTTTTAGGGTTTTTTGCAAAGAGATGTCTTCAAGGCAATGAAAGCTCATGTTCAGAGGGATGTCATGAAAGTATTTTCAAGTCTTGTCTCTGCTCATAAGTCACGGAATGAGCCCTCCAATGTGTGGGATGGGGAATGGCAGGGACGATGAAAAATTACTGTGTAACACCTAGTTACTGGGTCCAAGCCCCGAAAGTGATGATTGACACTAAGTGATTCATTTCACTAGTTTCAGTTCCACTTCTTCACCCCTGTGAGCATCACCCGATGCAATGAGTGCTAAGTGGAATGTTCAAAAAAAATGAGAAATTAGTCAGTTACGACTACCTCTAATGGGAATGGTCATACATGAATGACTTAATGCACTTGAATCCCAAAAATGATATCTAATATATTGCACTGCAGAAAACCATCATACTTAAAATACAAAGAGTGAAGGGACCTCTTCTTGAAGGGTTCATGAGGCAAAAAACTTGCTAAGGTTTTCGAAATGGGGTAGCAAGTTAAGTGGGCTTGATTGTGGGGAAAAATCCACAGTTAAGCGCGCTTGAGCCATAGGAGTTCTGGGACAGCTAACCTCCCAAAAAGTCTCGGTTACTCGGCTCAGGCCCCAGAAGTGATCATTGACACTAAGTGGTTCATTTCACTAGTTTCAATCCCACTTCTTCACCCTTGTGAGCATCAGCCAATGCAATAAGTGCTAAGTGGACTATTCAAAAATCATGAGAAATTAGTTAGTTACGACTACCTCTCATGGAAATGGTCATACATGAATGACTTAGTTAATGCAGTTCAATCCCAAAAATGAGATCTAGTATAATGCACTACAGAAAACCCTGATACTTAAAATACAAAGAGTAAAGGGAGCTCTTCTTAAATGGTTCATGAGGTAGAATACTTGCTAAGTTTTTCCAAATTGGGTAGTACGCTAAGTGGGCTTTCTTATGGGGAAAGCTCCAGAGTTAAGTGTGCTTGAGCCAGATGAGTTCTTGGATGGGTGACCTCCCAGGAAGTACTAGTTACTGGGTCCAAGCCCCGGAAGTGATGATTGGCACTAAGTGATTCATTTCACTAGTTTCAGTCCCACTTCTACACCCCTGTGAGCATCACCCGATGCAATGAGTGCTAAGTGGACTATTCCAAAATCATGAGAAATTAGTAAGTTACGACTACCTCTAATGGAAATGGTCATACATGAGTGGCTTAACGAAGTTGAATCCCAAAAATGATATCTAATATAATGCACTGCGGAAAACCATCATACTTAAAATACAAAGAGTAAAGGGACCTCCTCTTGAAGGGTTCATGAGGCACAATACTTGCTAAGGTTTTCGAAATGTGGTAGAAATTTAAGTGGGCTTGATTGTGGGGAAAAATCCATAGTTAAGCTTGCTTGAGCCATAGGGGTTCTGGGAAAGGTAACCTCCCGGCAAGTCTTGGTTACTAGGTTCAAGCCCCAAAAGTGATCATTGACACTAAGTGATTCATTTCACTAGTTTCAATCCCACTTCTTCACCCCTGTGAGCATCAGCCAATGCAATAAGTGCTAAGTGGACTATTCAAAAATCATGAGAAATTAGTTAGTTACAACTACCTCTCATGGAAATGGTCATACATGAATGACTTACTTAATGCAGTTCAATCCCAAAAATGATATATAATATAATGCACTACGGAAAACCCTCATACTTAAAATAAAAAGAGTAAAGGGAGCTATTCGTAAGTGGTTCATGAGGTATAATACTTGCTAAGGTTTTCCAAATTGGGTAGCAAGCTAAGTGGGTTTGATTGTTGGGAAAACTTCACAGCTAAGTGCGCTTCAGGCAGAGGAGTTCTGGGATGGGTGACCTCTCGGGAAGTCCTGGTTACTGGGTGCAAGCTCTGTAGGTTATGATTGACACTAAGTGATTCATTTCACTAGTTTGAATCCCACTTCTCCACCCCTATGAGAATCACCGGCTGAAATGAGTGCTAAGTGAACTATTCAAAAATCATGAGAAATTAGTCATTTACAACTATCTCTCATGGAAATGGTCATACATGAATGACTTACTTGATGCAGTTGAATCCCAAGAATGATATATGATATAGTGCACTACGGAAAACCCTCATACTTAAAATACAATAAGGAAAGGGAGCTCTTCTTAAATGGTTCATGAGGTACAATAATTTCTAAGGTTTTGAAAATGGGGTAGCGAGCTAAGTGGGATTGATTGTGGGGAAAGCTCCACAATTAAGTGCGCTTGAGCCAGTGGAGTTCTAGGATGGGTGACCTCTTGGGAAGTCCTGGTTACTGGGTCCAAGCCCCAAAAGTGATGATTTCCACTAAGTGATTCATTTCACTAGTTTCATTCCCACTTCTCCACCCTTGTGAGCATCACCCGATGCAATGAGTGCTAAGTGGAGTACTCAAAAATCATGAGAAACTGTTTAGTTACGAATACCTCTCATGGAAATGGTCATACATGAATGACTTACTTAACACAAATGAATCCCAAAAATGATATCTAACATAATGTAGTGCAAAAAACCCTCATACTTAAAATACAAAGAGTAAAAGGAGCTCCTCTTGAATGGTTCATGAGGTACAATAATTGCTAAGGTTTTGCAAATGGGGTAGCAAGCTAAGTTGGCTTGATTGTGGGGGAATCTCCACAGTTAATTGTGCTTGGGCTAGAGGATTTCTAGGATGGGTGACCTCCCAGGAAGTCCTATTTACCGGGTCCAAGCCCTGGAAGTGATGATTGGCACTAAGTGATTCATTTCACTAGTTTCAATCCCCCTTCGTCTCCCCTGTGAGCATCACCAGATGCAATGACTGCTAGGTGGACTATTCAAAAATCATGAGAAATTAGTCATTTACGACTACCTTTCATGGAAATGGTCATACATGAATGAATTAATTAATGTACTTGAATCCCAAAAATGATATCTAATATAATGCACTAAGGAAAACCCTCATAAATAAAATAAAAGGAGTAAAGGGAGCTCTTCTTGTATGGTTCATGAGGCACAATACTTGCTAAGGTTTTGAAAATGGGATAGGAAGCTAAGTGGGTCTGATTGTGGGGAAATCTTGATAGTTAAGCGTGCTTGAGCCAGAGTATTTCTTGGATGGGTGACCTCCTTCGAAGTCCTAGTTATCGGATGCAAGCCCGAGAAGTGATGATTGACAATAAGTGATTCATTTCACTAGTTTCAATCCCACTACTTCACCACTATGAGCATCACCCGATGCAATGAGTTCTAAGTGGAGTACTCAAAAATCTTGAGAAATTAGTCAGTTATGACTACATCTCATGAAAATTGTCATACATGAATGACTTACTTAATGCAGTTGAATCTGAAAAATGATATCTAATATAATGCACCGTGGAAAATCGTCATACTGAAAATACAAAGAGTAAAAGGAGCTATTCTGGAATGGTTCATGAGGTAGAATACTTGGTAAGGTTTTGAAAATGGGGTAGCAAGATATGTGGGCTTGATTGTGGGGAAAACTTCACAGTTAAGCGCGCTTTAGCCAAAGTAATTCTGGGATGGGTGACCTCCCGGGAAGTCCTGGTTACCAGGTCCAAGCCCTGGAAGTAATGATTGACACTAAGTGATTCATTTCACTAGTTTCAATCCCACTTCTTCGCCCCTGTGAGCCTCACCCAATGCAATGAGTGTTAAGTGGACTATTAAAAAATCATGAGAAATTGGTTAGTTACACCAAGCTCCCATGCAAAAGTTCATACATGAATCACTTACTTAACGCAGTTGAACTCCAAAAATGATAACTAATATAATGCACAACAGAAAACCCTCATACTTAAAATAAAAAGAGTAAAAAGAGCTCTTCTTGAAGGGTTCATGAAGAACAATACTTGCTAAGGTTTTGGAAATGGGCTAGCAAGCTAAGTGGGTGTGATTGTGGGGAAAAATCAATAGTTAGGTGCGCTTGAGCCAGAGGATTTCTCGGACGGGTAACCTCCCAGGATGTCTTGGTTACTAGGTGCAAGCCCGGGAAGTGATGCTTGAATATAAGTGATTCATTTCATTAGTTTCAATCCCACTTCTTCACCCCTATGAGAATCACCCGATGCAATGAGTGCTAAGTGGAGTACTAAAAAATCATGAGAAATTAGTCAGTTATGACTACCTCTCATGGAAATTGTCATATATGAATGACTTATTTAATAGAAATATATCCCAAAAATGATATCTAATATAATGCATTGCCAGAAACCCCCATACTTGCTAAGGTTTTGAAAATGGGCTAGCAACCTAAGTGGCCTTGCTTATGGGGAAATCTCCACAGTTAAGCGCGCTTGAGCCAGGTCAGTACTTGGATGTGTGACCTCTCGGGAATTCCTGGTTACCGGGCCCAAGCCCCGAAATTGATGATTGACACTAAGTGATTCATTTCACTAGTTTCAGTCCCACTTCTTCACCCCTGTGAGCATTACTCGATGCAATGAGTGATAAGTGGACTATTCAAAAATCATGAGAAATTAGTGAGTTATGACTACCTCTCATTGAAATGGTCATACATGAATGACTTACTTAATGCAGTTGAATCCAAAAATTGATATCTAATATAATACACCACAAAAAACCCTGATACTTAAAATACAAAGAGTAAAGGGAACTATTCTTGAATGGTTCACGAGGTACAATACTTGATAAGTTTTTGCAAATGGGGTAGCAAGTTAAGTGGGCTTGATTGTGGGGAAAACTCCATAGTTAAGCACGCTTGAGCCAGAGGAATTCTGGGACGAGTGACCTCCCGACAATTCTTGGTTACTGGGTGCAAGCCCCGGAAGTGATCATTGACACCAAGTGATTCATTTTACTAGTTTCAATCCCACTTCGTCACCCCTGTGAGCATCATTCGATGCAATGAGTGCTAAGTCGACTATTCAAAAATCATGAGAAATTAGTCAGTTACGACTACCTCTCAAGAAAATGGTCATACATGAATGACTTACTTAATGAACTTGAATCCCAAAAATGATATCTAATATAATGCACTATGGAAAACACTAATACTTAAAATAAAAAGATGAAAAGGAGTTTCTCTTGAATGGTTCATGAGGTACAATACTTGCTAAGGTTTTACAAATGGGATAGGAAGCTAAGTGGACTTGATTTTTGGGAAAACTCCAAATTTAAGCGCCAAATTTAAGCGTGCTTGAGCCCTAGGAGTTTTGGGATGGGTGACCTCCCAGGAAGTCCAGGTTAGCGGGTGCAAGCCTTGGAAGTGATTATTAACACTAAGTGATTCATTTCACTAGTTTCGATCCCACTTTTTCACCCCAGTTAGCATCACCCGATGCGATGAGTGCTAAGTGGACTATTGAAAAATCTTGAGAAATTAGTTAGTTACGACTACCTTTCATGGAAATTGACGCAAATGCATTACTTACTTAATGCAGTTGAATCCCAAGAATGATATCTAATATAATGCACTGTGGAAAACCCTCATACTTAAAATACAAAGAGTAAAGGGAGCTCTTCTTGAATGGTTCATGAGACACAATACTTGCTAAGGTTTTGCAAATGGGCTAACAAGCTCAGTGGGTTTGATTGTGGGGAAATATCGATAGGTAACCGCGCTTGAGCGAGAGGAGTTCTTGAATGGGTGACCTCTTGTGAAGTCTTGGTTACCAGGTGCAAGCTCGGGAAGTGATGATTGACATTAAGTGATACAAAGAGTAAAGGGAGCTTTTATTTATTTGGTCATGAGGCACAATACTTGATAAGATTTTGAAAATGGGGTAGCAAGTTAAGTGGACTTGATTGTGGGGAAAACTCCACAGTTAAGCGCGCTTGAGCCATAGGAGTTCTGGGATGGGTGACCTCCCAGGAAGTCCTGGTTACTGGGTGCAAGCGTCGGAAGTGATCATTGACACCAAGTGATTCATCTCACTAGTTTCAATCCCACTTATTCAACCTTGTGAGCATCACCCGATGCAATGAGTGCTAAGTGGACTATTCAAAAATCATGAGAAATTATTCAGTTATGACTACCTCTCATGGAAATGGTCATAAATGAATGACTTACTTAATGCAGTTGAATCCCAAAAATCATATGTAATACAATGCACTGCAGAAAACCCTCATACTTAAAATACAAAGAGTAAATGGAGCTCTTCTTAAATGGATCATGAGGCAGAATACTTGATAAGGCTTTCCAAATGGGGTAGCAAGCTAAGTGGGTTTGATTGTGGGGAAAACTTCACAGCTAAGTGTGCTTCAACTAGAGGAGTTCTGGGATGGGTGACCTCCTGGGAAGTCCTGGATATCGGGTGCAAGCCCCGTAGGTTATGATTGACAATAAGTGATTCATTTCACTAGTTTCAATCCCACTTCTTCACTCTTGTGAGCATCACTGAATGCAATGAGTGCTAAGTGGATTAATAAAAAATCATGAGAAATTAGTTAGTTACGACTACGTCTCATGGAAATGGTCATACATGAATGACTTACTTAACGCAGTTGAAGCCCAAAAATGATATCTGATATAGTGCACTGTGGAAAACCCTCATACTTAAAATACAAAGAGTAAAGAGAGCTCTTCTTGAAGGGTTCATGAGGCACAATACTTGATAAGGTTTTGGAAATAGGCTAGCAAGCTAAATGGGTTTGATTGTGGGGAAAACTTGATAGTTAAGCGCACTTGAGCCAGAGGAGTTCTTGGACGGGTAACCTCCCAGGAATTCCTCGTTACTGGGTGGAAGCCCAGGAAGTGATGCTTGAAACTAAGTGATTCATTTCACTAGTTTCAATCCCACTTCTTCACCCTTGTGAGCATCACCCGATGAAATGAGTGCTATGTGGAGTACTAAAAAATCATGAGAAATTAGTCGGTTATGACTACCTCTCATGGAAATGGTCATACATGAATGACTTACTTAACACAAATATATCCCAAAAATGATATCTAATATAATGCATTGAGGAAAATCCCCATACTTAAAATATACAGAGTAAAAGGAGTTCTTCTTCAATGGTTCATAAGGTACAATACTTTCTAAGGTTTTTAAAATGGGTTAGCAAGCTATGTGGGCTTGCATATGGGGAAAGCTCCATAGTTAAGTGTGCTTGAGCCATATGAGTTCTTGGGTAGGTCACCTCTCGGGAAGTCCTGGTTACCGGGTCCAAGCCCCAGAAGTGATGATTGACACTAAGTGATTCATTTAACTAGTTTTAGTCCCACTTCTTCACCCATGTGAGCATCACCCAATGCAATGAATGCTAAGTGCACTATTCAAAAATCATGAGAAATTAGTGAGTCACAATTACCTCTCATGGAAATGGTCATACATGAATGACTTACTTAACGCAGTTGAATCCCAAAAAGGATATCTAATATAATGCAAAATAAAAAACCCCCATACTTAAACTACAAAGAGTAAAGGGAGCTCTTCTTGAATGGTTCATGAGGTACAATACTTGCTAAGGTTTTCCAAATGGGGTAGCAAGCTAATTGGGCTTGATTATGGGGAAAACTCCAGAGTTAAGCGTGCTTGATCCAGAGGAGTTCTGGGATGGGTGACCTCTCGGCAAGTGACCTCCCAGAAGTGATGGTTGACACTAAGTGATTCATTTAACTAGTTTCAATCCCAATTCTTCACCACTATGAGCATCAACAGATGCAATGAGTGCTAAGTGGAGTATTCAAAAATCATGAGAAATTAGTCACTTACGACTACCTCTCATGGAAATGGTCATATATGAATGACTTAATTAATGCAGTTGAATCCCAAAAATGATATCTAATATAATGCACTACGGAAAACCCTCATACTTAAAATAAAAACATGAAAAGGAGTTGTTCTTGAATGGTTCATGAGGTGCAATAATTGCTAAGGTTTTGAAAATGGGCTAGCAAGCTAAGTGGGCTTCATTGTGGGGAAAATCAGAGAGAACACGTCAGATCGAGGCAAAAGCCCTGTGAAATCAGAGCCAAAAGTTAATGCCATTACACGCGCGTGGCAAGAGTGAGCCTCCAAAAAAGTGGTAGATTTAAGGATCCCGAGTTCTCGCCTCTGAGACTATGCATTATTGAGGAGAAGAATAATGTCTATATTTATATTCTTAGCAGTCCCTTGTCATTTTTTTTATTTATGGCTCGGATTGAAGACCCTCCTCTGTCCATATTTACAAGGGAGGTGCTCGAATCATGGATACAATCAGTATCTTCTCATTGAATTCATGGTTGCCAGTGCACAAAGAGCTTCCTTCATTACATTTTTCAATGGAATTATCCATTTTTTATACGTTTTTCAGTGAAACATGCCCGAGCTTTCCCGCTTTGCTGCTATGTAAATCTAGAAGTTGCAGGTTGTGGAGATCCCAAAGTTAATTCGGTAAATTTTCTTCTAATTTACTATATGCCAGAATGAAAATGTGAAATCTCATGATGATTTGAACTCATCTTTTCAGAAATATGTGTCATTAGAAATTTCTAATCACATGCACCAGAATTGGATGTCAATATCATTTCTAGTTTGTTAAGAGGTCATTTGTTGCTCGTCGCAAGAGCTGAGGGCACTAAGCCTTGCATGGCATAGAAGCCATAGTCTACAAGGTTCTACTGTTGAAGAGCTGCCAAAGGGAGGATTCCCGCTTGCATTGTAACAGGGTTGGTGGAGCTCGTAAGAGGACCGAGTAAAGTCGAAATCTGGAAGCAAGAAAAAACCAGATAAGTTGGATCTTTTAACAACATGTCTATATTTTTATATATTTTTGATTCCGATGATGATGATGATGATATTCTTATGTTGGCATTTGGAGGCGTTAGCATGAGTAGTATTTTTAAGTTTGGAATTTTTTAGAAAAACAATGTGGTTCTCTTGATGACCATGAGAAACAAGAGGCACAATCCATTATGCCAGATCCTGGTATTGAAGAGTCACAAGTTGATCTTCAAGAAGGATGTAAATATGAACAAAGTGTTGAATATCAATTCGACGAGCCACATGAAGCTGATGGCAAAGACATGGCAGAAGAAGACAAAGCTGGAGAGAATTTAAAATGTGATAATCTCATCAATATTTATGTGTGTGCAGATGACAACATTGCTGAAATTTACATGTGTGACACCAAAAATGGTGAGAGAAAACAATTTCCTATTAAGCCTATCATAAATTTTAAAATGACGAGGATAAGCGTTCAAGCTTTCCATCACAGGGGAAGAAATGAGGCGAAGACATATCACTATCTCATGATGAAGAATGTGAAGATGAAGCCTCATCCACGAATGAACAAATATGGTCTCACAAGCATAAAGACGAAGATGAAAACTCTGTTATGAAGTTTTTTATGTCTTTTTATCATTTTAGGCCTAGCTGAGACTAGACGAGTAGGCGTGTGTTATCATATGTTATTGTTCTGTAACCTTTCTCCATTAAGGGGGAGTGTTAGAAATTAATAGAGAAAGTTAAGTTAGAATATGATTGAGATTCTAATTCTAGATCTCAGATCCTAAAACTAAGGGAGTGGTTCAAACCACCCGATTGTGAGAAAGCCTATATTTACTAGGCTCTTCTCTTAATTCATTGTATCAGATTGTGTGAGTATGTTTGTACACTCTCCAGGTTCTCACATGGAGAGCCATTTCATTCATTTTATCAAATATTCTCATTATGTATTAATTAATGGGTCACAAGACTTTTCCAAACTACAACGTAAACAAATCTATTCATAATGTCAAAAAGGAAAAAGAACCAATTATAATTTATACCTCCCTAAGAGACTCCTTCATTTATGGCATCCAATACCGTAATTGAATCTCGCACAACATCTTCAATCTCGATCGATCACACCAAATATGACATCAATCTCTCGCAAAATATTCAATCTTTAGACCACCAAGCTCAACATTGCATTCAATCCTTAGATTACTAAGCACAAAATAATCAATCCTTCGTACTAAGCTCAACATCATATCTTTAATTAAAAAGGGCTACATCATCTTGTTAACATCCACAACATCACCTTGTCAACTCCTTGACATGGAGGAGAGCGTCAACGAATAGGCATGTTGCCATGCATCCCACTGGCAGCTTCTACTCAATCGATAACTTATGGGAATGAACAGAACCACCTTTTTTTAAAGCTCATGATTGTGGGAAATTCTCATCCATTTCCAGTCATCTTCTTCTTAGAGCTCTTGGTTGTACGAAAATATCATCAGTATACATCAAGGGCTTAAATTTTATAAAATAGTTTCCCATCATTCAGATTATTGGGCTTCAATTTCTGCCATTTCAACTTTTGCATTGTCTTCCCATCGCTAACAGAAAAATCCTGATCAAGATATCACTAAACTACTCACTGATTGGATTTGTATTTCCATATTGAATGGTAGTTGAATTTATCAAATCAATCAGTGTGTAAGATTGTTAATATATTTGGCTGGACGATGTATGTTTCCTCATGGTCGGCGAAATCGGCGTGGGAAAATACTGCAGCAAGGTGCAGCTTCTATGAAAACGAATAATATGGATCGTGATCATCACTAATAGTGTAGGGAAACTTCCTCATCTCTTCAAGTTTCAAAGGACAACATCGTTAAGAAGGCTGTTGATCGGACGCGATGACTAATAAACCTAGACAATGTTCACAGCCTGTATAGAAATGATATGTACTAACTCCTGGACTCCATATCCGTTTAATTCTAGGACACCTTTCGCTATTATAAGTTTCCGTCGAATTCACTGGCATCGTCAAGAATGGCTAAGGCGTACATCTCTGTCTCACACGATAAACGAGATGCATGCATTTCTTGTCGAAGATTCAAATGGAAAGGAAGAAGGAAGTTTTCTGTATTTGCTCGCATAATCATAAAGATATGCATATGCTACCCTTGAAAAGTTCAAGATCTTAATGTCTTGTTTGTTGATCTAACGATTATTACGGTTGGTTACCGTACAGATTATATATGTTGACGGGATTAAATACACCACTTTAAAGTATATGTATAATAACCTAAAAAACTCTCTGGGAAGGATGTTTAAAATATATATTCATTTATTTAATGGTTGAGCTACAGAATAAAATCATTATAAAATATTATTTTATTTCTCATTCATTTGTAGTTTGGAAAATTTGGAAAATAAAAATGTTTCAAATTGAAATCATATATGTCAGCTAAAAGTGGCTGCAAAAAAATGAGTATTATGTTGCGTTATAGAGCATAGGGCTACCCTCGATTTCATGTAAAAAAAATAGGGTAATCTACCAACCAAAAACACTTCACATGAAAATACAACAGAAAAAGGGAGACGATAGTCATATCTTAGAAAATTTTGTATAGGAACATAGATGTATCGTATGACTTTTAGATTTTCATTTATTTGTTATTAATAGTTCTCTTTTACTTGTTACATAAAATTTCCCCAGAGTTGGTTTTCCATTGCTAAGATATTTTTCCGGGTTCGGATTTCGCTTTTTAAATTTTCTCTCTGTTTGTACTTTTTTCTGATTCCTCTTCTTTAAGAATTCAAGAAATGCTCCTCGTAGTTTGTTGATGATACATGGGTAGACGGTTCAAATTTTTGGCAAAGAGCCCATTCATGGCCAAAGGTAGTCTTGCAGAGAATGAATTCAAAGGTGGAATAGAATGAATCATTTTTCCCTTCATTTAAAATTAGTTAAATAGATTATTTAGGAGACAACGAAGCAAACAACAATAAATGATTGGAGAATATTCAGACTAAACTCAAGTGGAAGAAAACAATAGTAAATGACTAAAAGTGGGATATAATGAATTGTTTTTCTCTTCATTCAAAATTAGTTAAATAGACTATTTAGGAGACAAGGAAGAAAACAACAATAAATGATTGGAGAATATTGAGACTAAACTCAACTAAACTCAAGAGGAAGAAAACAATAATAAATGACTAGAGAAAGTTCAGACTAAACTCAACTAAACTCAAGTGAAACAAAGTCGACTATAATGCCTAGAAGATAGTGGGATTAATTATCACAAGACCCCAACTTAATGTCAATTGTTACAAGTATTGGGACTTACCATGCCCAATTTCTCTATGAAAAAGAATGAGAGCGAAAAGCTCGAGCAGCGATTACCCTTATGAATATTCAAATATAGTTAAATAGATTGCATTGTAAACATCAATAATAAATTACTGGAGTAAAACTCAACTAAAATTGATGTAAAACTGAACTGTCTACGACACGTAGGAGACAAGAGAATTAAATGTAATGACACCTAAGTGGCAATGGGATTAGTATCTCAACATCCTCTCCTAATCTCAACTGTTACAAGTGGAAGCACTAAAAATGCCTAATTTCTCTCTTTGAAATTCAAATACATTCTTTCCTCATGGATTTGTGAAATTATCTGCAAGATGAGCTTTGGAACCCCAAAAAGTAAGTGCTATGTCCCCATCATGGACAAGTTCACAAATGAAATGAAAACCTGTGTCAATTTGTTTTCTCTTTTTGTGAAAAAAATGATTTTCTGATAAAGAAATTGTTGAACTATTATCATAGTAAATTGGAGTCAGCTCGTTCTGAATATTTGAAATATCTTTCAATAATCTTCTCAACCACACTGCTTGAAAAGTTGCTCAATTTGCTGCTACATATTCAGCCACTGCAGATGATATTGAAACGATTGAATGTTTTTTGGATGAAAAAGAAATCAAATTTCTTCCAAGATGAAAAACATACGGTTAGGTACTTTTGTGATCATCTAAACTCCCTGCATAATCGTTGTCTGTATAACCTAAAAGTGGATAATTTTCAGAATGTGTATAAAACAAAACATAGTCTATGGTTCCTATGATATACCTTAAGATCCTTTTTGTAACCTTCCAATGAGTAATCTTTGGTGACTGCATAAAACTAGAGACAAAAATTGCTGCAAATATAATATCAGGTGTAGTTGCAATGAGACACAACAAACTACCAACTAGAATTTTATACAATGTGGGATCAACAGATGGTGCTACATCTTATTTGTTGAGTTTGGTACCTTCAGCAATTGCTGTATCATTTGATTTGAAATTTGTCATTATGAGATTTTGAATGATGTCAATGGCATACTTTTGTTGACCAACAAAAATTCCATTAGCAGATTGGTGAATTTCAATGCCTTCAAAATATTTCATGATTCCTAGATCTGTAATATCAAACTCTGCTTGCATTGCTGCTTTGAAGTCTTATAACATTATATTTCCTGTATAAATAAGATCATCTACATAAAGGCATACAATAATAATTTTACCTTCATGAGATATGGTATACAAAGGGGGTTCATGGTTGCTTCTAGAAAAACCACTTTTTATGGGATAGGTGTCGATGCGACTGAATAAAGCTCTTGGAGCTCGTTTCAAACCATATAAAGCTCTCTTCAATATAAATACGTTATGCTCTTTTCCTGGCACTTCAATACTAGGAGGCTACTCTACATAAAATTCTTCCTATAATATACCATTTAGGAAGGAAGATTTTACATCAAAATGATAGACTTTCCATTTGTGTTGAGCTGTTGTACACAAAATGGTTCTGACAGTGTCTAGCCTTGCTACTGGAGCAAATTTTTCACCATACTTAACACAAAAATATTGTGATAATCCTTTAGCAACTAACCTTGCCTTATGTTTCTCAATTTTTCCTTTTTCATTTAGCTTGGTCCTATATACCCACTTTACGCCAATTCTAGTTTTGTCTCTTGGGAGATTAGCTAATTCCCAAGTCTGATTCTTCTCTATGCCAACAATTTCTTGGTTCATTGCATCAACCCAATTTTTTTCTTTAACTACTTCTTCAAAATGGGTTGGTTGAGTTGAAAGAAATGAGAACATATTATGTTGGTCAAATTCATGCTCCTGTTCATATATATCTATGATACTTCTTGGTTTTTGTCCCTCTTCTTGATCACTGGTGGAATCACTGCTTGATGATGCACCATTTTCAGAATGGTCTGGTTATTCTTCAACCTGCAATATTGGTGTCTGTGGTGGATAAAAATATTTATTTGAAGATTCACCTACGTGATCAAACAAAGATTTATTTTCAAAAAATTTGACATCTCTGCATAAAATAAACTTTTTCGTAATAGGACTGTAAAGTTTGTAGCCTTTTTATTACTCACTATAGCCTACAAACATACATATTTCACTCCTCTCATCACGATTTTTTCTTAGTTTCTCAGGAACATGTGAAAAAGGTAATGATCCAAAATTTATAAAGTGTGATATGTTTACCTTGTAACCATCCCATGCTTCATGAGAAGAAGTTGCCAAAAGACTATTGGGTAGAGGGAGTGTCGACAACAGTTTATGTACTCAAAAGATCGCCAACAACCACTCTTCAAGATACAATACCTCAATATGTTTTCAATTTAACTATATTTTCCGTATCGTTTCCTTGATATGCAACTTTCAAAATATCCCAAGCTTCTTTTGCTGTCGATGCACCAGTTACCTTATCAAAGATAGAGTCATCAACTGAGTTTTGTATCCAGAATTTGGCTCTTCTCATCTTATTTATGATTTCAAGAGCAACATTCCTCCAATTATTGGTCATGGCCACCCATGTTTCTTGGGTCGACTCTGTATTGATGACCCGAAGTGTATCCCAACACTCTTGGGCTTCGAGAAAAGTCTTCATTCTTAAACTCCAAAACTCATAAATTTTTCCAAGTACATTTAGGGTATGTGTAAAAGCACTAGAAGACACCATTATTTCTTCAATTTTTTTCTCTCTCCAACCAAATCACACTGATGTGGCTCTATAACACCTCCTCTGCATTGGTCGCACCGAAAAAAAATCATCGTAAGTCTTTTATCGGATCAGCACGGGCATATGGATGGAAAGTGTGTTGATTGACACTGATATTTTCCTCAAAGTAGCGCCAATGGGCATGAATATTAGCCTCAAACCAAAACCAAGTGTTCATTTCCATGCCTTTTCCTTCAAAAAGAGCATTGATAATAAAAACTTAAAAAACAAAAAATTTCACTCAACTATTAGGGGCTTCTTCTTCTACTGGTTCTTATTCTTCTTTTCCTTTTGGATCCCTACACCTTAAAAATATTTCTTTCGATCCTGCACTCACCACTCTCTCACCTCATGGTCACCTTGTGCTCGCGTTGTTTCCCTGGAGTCTTACACAATGTAGCTTTGATATCCGTTTCTCTTAAGGAGTCTTACACAGGCTAAACTTTGATACCATGACAAAGAATGAGAGTGAAAAATTGGAGCAGATTTTACCCTTCTCATTATTCAAAAACAATTAAATAGATTACATTGTAAACATCAATAATGAATTACTGGAGTAAAACACAACTAGAACTAAAGTAAAATTGAACTGTCTATGAAACCTAGTAGATAAGAGAATTAAATGTAATGGCACCTAACTAAAAATGAGATTAGTGTCTCAAAACTCTCTTTGAAATTCTCTTTGGTCATGGCTTCACATTATTCTTGTATTGGCCCTACATAGGAGTTTTGAACTATATCCCAACACTTTTGAGCTTGCAAAAGAGTCTTCATTAGTAAAGACTAGAATTCATAGTTTATACCAAAAAATATGTGTGTTTGTAAGAAAAAACTTAAAGAAACCATTTTTTTCCCTTAAACAAAAACTTAAGCAAATTTTCCCCTATTCCTGCCCCTTTAAAAAAAATACTGTCATAGATAATGCAACGTTGTTGGTCACAACCACTGCGTTTAATTTTCTGAGAGCATCCATACCTCAGTGACTGTTTTTCAGGTTGTAGATTACATTTGCATAGAAGGTGAGCAGAGAACAAAAACCATTCCACAACATATTAAATAATTAAAAGTCAATAAAATTTAATGCATGGTTAATGAAATAGTATGGGCAAACATTTAATCTTCAAGTGTTGTTTACTTCACGCAATTTCGATAATGTTCAAAAAATGATGTCTGCCCATACTATGTATTAAATTATGTATGTCATGAATTAAATTTATTAGATATATATATTTTTATTTTACATGTAAGTGTAATTTCAATGAAATGTGGTGGATGTAAGTCTCGAAAGACAGGGGGAGAAACTAGTGGAGCAAATTTTGGTGGGTGCGTGAAAACACAATTTACAAATGTTACTATGTGTTACTCCGAAACCCCTCGGGAACGTAAATATCAATAAGAACAATAGTAGTTTTATTGGTGAAGGATTTGAAGCCTACATATGAAAGCGTATGTTTTGTTTTTGAAATATAATGTAAATTTTTGTTAGTTCTGATTTTGTAGTGAAAATTTCAATTATCGTTCTTACCGCAACACTCTATTTTACTCTGTTTCAGCATGACTAAAATTGTTTGATTTCATTTTCTACTCTATAGTTGTGATTTTAATCTCTACCACTTTATATTAAAAGGAACAAATTCATAATTTGATTTCTGCAATTGTATGGTCTAGATTAAGTGAGTTTCACAAATCTGTGTAAACTTCCATAACCGTGGTGTCTTGATTACATTTCCGCAACACTGTGTGAACTCCTTGTGTTGAGGGAAAAGAATTTCCTGTGTCTCTCAATTTTTTTTAACATTTTACCAAAGCATGTTTAAGCCTTCATTACCGCAAGTGTTTCAAATGAGGAGTTAAAAGGGAGTTCTATAAATTTTTGTGGAAAGTATTCTCCACCAGTGAATTCTTTCTACACAGTGAAAATGGAAACAACAAGCACAAGCTTGACTAATCCAGAAATACCACAGTTTAATGGAAATAATTATGATTATTGCGCTATTAAAATGAAGGTTTTGTTTTCTTCTCAAGACATTTTTGAATTGGTATAGAATGGATTCCATGAATCTACAGATACAGTAGCGTACAATGCTTCAACACAAGGAAAAATAGAGTTTCTGAGAGACAATAGGAAGAAGGACTCCAAAGCCCTGTTCTATATCTTTCAAGTAGTGCATGAAAATATTTTCCCAAGGGTTGCGGCAGCAATGAAGTCCATGCAAGCATGGGATAATCTCTAAATAGCCTACCAAGGAATGGCAAAGGTGAAGACAGGAAGACTACAAATGCTCAGAAGATATTTTGAGACAATTTGTATGAGAGCTTATGAAAATGTAGACTCATTTTTTACACATGTAATTGCGTTGTTTACCCAAATCAAATCTCATGGTGAGACACTTGAGGAAATAAGAATAGTTGAGAAAATTCTCAGAATTCTGCCAGCAAAGTTTGATGCATCATGCAAAAGATCTCTCATAGTTCTCAATGGATGAGCTTCATGCATCACTTATGTCTCATGAGCATAGGTTAAATAGAGAAAAGAACACGTCACTGGAGCATGCATTCAAGACACAAGTCTCCTTTGGTCAAGGTAGAGGTCAAGGAAGATCAAATTATAGAGGAAGAGGAAGAAGCCCAGACAGAGGTGGAAGAAGCAACCCTTCAAGCTCCAGTGAAAGGGGCAACAATCAAAATCCAAGTCAAGGCCCAAGCAAAAATCAAGCACAAGGTAAGAGCTATGATAAATCTCAAGTTTATTGTCATTAATGTGAGAAGTATGGTCATTATGCCAATGAATCTTGAAAGAAGAAATATGACATTAGTAGCAAACCAAGTGAAAATTTCATAATGGAAAATCAGAACCATGATAGCATGTTTTTAGCTTGTAATGTAGCATTAGAAAAACAAGGAGATGTATGGTTCTTAGATTCAGGGTGTAGAAAGCACATAACTAGAAACATATGAATGTTTTCCCATTTATATGAGAATGTAAAAGATGAAGTGACATTACGGACTCATAGGAAACTCTCTGTAATGGGAAAAGGAAGAGTCGGAATTCTTAATAATAAGGCAGAGAATAATTTAATTTCATACGTGTTACTTTGTCCTTGGTTTGAAGCATAAACTGGTAAGCATTGGAAAACTCACGCAAAAGGGATACAATATCTTTTTCAAGAATGATGTGTGCACAATTTTGGATAAGCCCCCAAGCAGACAACTAATTGCAAAAGTTCGTATGACAAACAATAGAATGTTTCCCCTCAAGCTAAGGTCATATTTGAAGGAAGAAGGTGCAAAAGCAAAAATATCAATGAATTCACAAAAGGATGAAAGAAATGTAGGAGCTGTCACATAGGAAGTCTTTCCAGAAGAAATTAGTCATGAAAATTGGTTATGGAATTTGAGATATTTTCATCTCAACTTTCGATGTTTGAACCTGTTACATAGGAAATGTATGGTGAATTAATTGCCACTCATTTAAAAACTAGACAACCCATGTGAAGAATGCATCTTGGGAAAACAACACAGAGAATCACTTCCAGCAACAAAATCTATAAGTGAAAAAGCACCTTTGGAGATTTTCCACTGAGATTTATTAGCCTATTATTTTTTACGGAAGGGTCTAGAGTTGTGTTGGTAGAGAGTCTGGCAAGTGACACAAAGAACCTCACACGTGGTATTGGAGATTCAGGGATCCCAAGCCATTCCAGAAGAGCACTGATGAGTGGAGTTAAGATTACCTTCTAGAAAGGAAAGAGATTCCACCCTATCCCACACAACTAATACTATTATATTCAATTCGTCCAAGGATTTATATGACACTAGTCCCTTAGCCTAGCAATGTCTAACATGAGTATTGCGATTCAGAAATATGAAAGTACATATCATTAGTTAACATCTCTCCTCCACTCGACGATCACTTTGATTGAAAGTAAAGAAAGCAAATTCTACTAAACAAAACAAGACAAAGTCTACTAATAGGTGAAACATGGACAAACTTCAAAGGTTGAGCATTTTTTAAGGATTTTCTCTCTTCGGTAACACCTTTTGGGTAATTGATTCCCCCTTGCTCGTTGCATTTCATCTATTGTTACATTTTCGGTTTTAGTTATTTTTTGGTCGCTTCCATGATCAATCCATTATTGTTAATGGATTCTTGACATGTTGGATAATTTGGTAAATCTCATGTCTCTTTTCTTTCTTCGATTATTATTCCTACTATTGGAAGTTTCTTGGATTTATTTCTCTAGTATTTTTCTTGTTGGGTTGGATCTACCTTGCATCACTCATGCTAGAAATATATTTTCATTTAGCACTCAGATAGGGTAGAGATTGTAGGAGTTCACATTAATCTGGTTGTTTTTTGTTTTGTGGTTGGTACATTGTATTGGGTATCCACTATTTTCATGGCTTAGAGTTGAAAGGGCTATCAATGGTAGGATTTATTGATGTGGGACGTTGTTGTGGCCTTCTCCTTATGCTAGGTTGCACTACCTTTTTTCCTCAATCCCATGAGATAGAATGCATGACTATAGATGAGATTGTCAACGTGGCTAGCAAGGGAGGTTACATGCCTATTCATAGGCCTAAGAAGTAGTTATCATTTTTCATTATGTGACATATACTATTAAGGGGGAGACTAATTACCTTGATAATTATGCTACTCATGACTACCATACATGCTTAGATTTGGAAATTATCATGGAGGTCTTTAAGTTGATACATGTCCCTAGTCATGCCAAGGGAAGAAGGAATGAATGCATGCATTCCATCATTTAAAATTGTAGTTGAAGGTCCTTCTAGGACAAGTTTTCAGGAAGGGACATGCGGATAAAAAATGATATGATTTCCTATCATAATGAAATTTAAAGGGTGTAGTGGCATCAACAATATTGTATTAAGAGCTTGGATGCTCTCTTTGCCCATGTGGAGAGTCACCTCCAATGTGAGTTGAAGCATTTTCTACCATATGGTGTAAGTGAAAAGGAACCGGCTCTGATGACTTCCTCGAATTCATGAATTTGATGTTATGTGCTTCTCTTGTTATACCATGTAATCTCATTAAAGTGTGAAACCTTCTTGTTTATTTTATCTTTCCCTTTGTTGAAACTACATAACTTTGTTAACTGGCCAACAGATCTAGTTTCCCTTGTGGAAATTTGTGTTTTGTTAATTTTTTACAATAGGTACATGAGTAATGTATCTTGAATTTTAAGAATAACATAAAATTTAAATTTAAAAATAAAATTACATTTAAGTAATAAAAAATCATTGTATTTTCTATGTAATTTAGCAATTTAAATCGAAATAATTTTATACTAGAAATTGCACCACATGTTGCAAAGGGAACATCGTAAGGCTGTGGTATAGCAAAGAATAACATATAAGAAAGAATAGGTAGTAGAAACTTTCTCGGCTACAAATGATCCTCCATAATAAGGGGTCGAGAATTATGTTTACTGGACCTCAAATCAAAATATCCATATTGTGTACTTGATGTGGAACAACTTCTTTGTTATTAATTGCATGTAATATGTGTTTTTTCATAATGGATGAGACATTTTTTCCAAAGTACTCAAGACCTCTATATGACAAAATCTGCATGTTATTTTTTTTCTGCATGAAGGATGCACTTGGTTTTGATGACCAAGTTGGGTAGACTTCACCCCTCCAAAAAATTATTTGCTTCTATCACATTCACAATGTTGAATTCCTCTTATACTACTCCTAGAACTTTGACTCTGCTCTACAGCTAGAATTATATAATGGAATAAAAGTTTATCACTATGACATGGTGTACTTTATAATAGACTACTAATAGGCTTAAGTATGGTAAATCCACCTTCACCTATCATTTGAACATAGAGAATAGTGTTATATTAATCTTCAATTTTATGGATAAGATACATTTGGGCCCTTTTAACCCTTGGGGATGATTAATTAATATCAGTTCAGATAATTTATATTAATAAATTATATAAAATCATCTTTCCATAATTCCTCTTTGAACTACCAATATTCCACATCCTTGGAACTTTTCACCTTAGTCAGAATAACAAACATCATGAAGACCTACATGTAAGAAGAAAAAATCAACTCATAATCAAGGAATCTAGTGACTTGAACAACTTCTTTGTTATTATTTGCATGTAAGATGTGTTTTTTCATAATGGATGAGACATTTTGGCCAAAGTACTCAAGACTTCTCTATGACGAAATTAGCATGTTTATTTTTTTCTACATGAAGGATGCACTTGGTTTTTAAGACCAAGTTGGGCAGACTTCACCCCTCCATGAAATGATTCACTTCTATCACATTCGCAATGTTGAATTCCTCTGATACTACTCCTAGAACTCTGACTCTGCTATACAACAAGAATTATTTAATGGAATAAAACTTATCACTATGACATGTTGTACTTCATAAGAGACTACTAAGAAGATTAAGTATGGTAAATCCACCTTCACTTGTCATTTAAACATAGAGCATAGAGTTTTTTTATGGATAAGAGACATTTTGGAATTTTTTTACCCTTGGGGATGATTAATTAATCTCAGTTGAGATAATTTATATTAATAAATTATCTAAAATCATATTTCCATAATTCCTCTTTGAAGTACCAATATTCCACTTCTTTGGCATTTTTCACCTCATTCAGAATAACAAACATCATGAAGACCCAAAAGTAAGAAGAAAAAATCAGCTCATAATGAGGGAATCTATCAACTTCCTTAAGGATCATAATTCAAGACTTTAGTGCATCTTAAAGATCATTTATTTTCCCATCAAATAAAAAGCAACAATCAAATTTTGTAGTGACAAGAATGGGAACAAATTTTAAACGTAATAACTCCCTTCCATAGTGATCGTAAATTTTTGTTTTGAAATGAAATTATTTTCCCAATCTTTCAAATAATAGATTCCTCCCCAAGTGACCCTTTAGAGATACCTTTTTTTTCAATTGATTGCAATAGGTAAGTGTGTTTTTTCTAGTATTTTATGAGTCATTCAATTTAAGGGCAGAGGTAAAGAGACTACTAGAGAAAAAGGAGCAGAGTGACTTAATGTCAAATGAAAATAAAATTGAGGAATCTCTTTTGATTTTCTCACGTGGGCCTTCTTCAATTGATAAGGTAGTAGGAAATTTATACTCTAGAATAAGCGGTGGAGAATTATGTTGAGTGAAATACTACGCATGTAACTTTGACTCCTCCGCACAATTGGAATGTTTCTCTTCCCATAACTCTATCTGAGGTTATAATTCTAGCTTTCTCTTATTTATGAATAAATTTTCTCTATATCACTATTGCATGTCTCTTATCGACCCCCTTAAAGGTAAATTTAGTGTTATTTAAGAAATGGGAATTATGAAAACTCATCATTATTGCTCAAGATAAATCATGTACTCTAAAATAATTTGGAAATCTAAGAAAGATAATATATTTGTTTTAAAAATCATTATTAATTTAATTTTTTATATAGTAAGAAATAATACTCGTGAATTATAAAATAGTTGTAACATAAACAATATATAACAAAAAAAAAAAGCCATGTATTTTTGGAATAATAAAATAGTTGTAACAAATAAGAAAATCGATGTATATTTGGATGTATCAAAATTTAGATACATTTTGTTAAGTAAAATTTTAAAAGAATAATGCTTATAAACATTTAAAAATAATTTTATTAAATAATTAGTTTAGAGGTAAGATTGATTTAGGCCATCTTAGTTCCCTCTATAAAGAAACTACATTCCATGAGTCAATACCATGGGTTGTATTTATAGTTTATCATTACTTTATTTTATTATTTTTATTTTTTATTTTATTTTGACCTAGTTAAAACATTCATTACATTATTTCAATATTTTTATTTAATTTACTTTTATTTTAGCACAAAAATGTAATATTTAAATATACAAATAGTTATTTTCCTATTTTCATATTTGTTTATCCATGTAATATAAACTAATTGATTTTTTTGGAGTTTAATTTTATGTTATAAATATTATTATAAATAAAAATGATATTCTTATGTACCAAAAAATTTAATGTTTATCTATTTTAAAAATTTTATATAAATAAAAATGTTATGCTTATGTACCAAAAAATTTAATGTTTATGTATATTACAATCTTTTTTTTTATTCATTAAACTAATTTATGCTAAATCAAGTTTTATTAAGTTATTAATTTAATTTTTACTGAAAAAATTAAGGCGAAAATCTAACAAATTTTTAATAACAATATTTTAACTTAAAATTCACCAAAACCTAAATTCAATCTAAATTACTAAAAGGAAAAAAAATAACATTATAAAAAACATATATAAAAATATTTACTTACATTTGATCCAATGACTCAAATATGGACACAGTAGTAGCAGCTAGGGGAGTTGTTTCAAATAGTGACGCCTTACGGCCTAATTATTTAAAAAAATATACTAAATATTAAATATATCAATGTAAAAAAATAAAAGTTACTTCTTAGAAAATTTTAATATTTTTCTATTAATAGAAGTAAGTAGAATAAAATCATTTTTTCAATGTTTTATAGGACTTAATGAGATAATTACTTCATTCACAAGTTCTCAATTAGTTATCTAAATTATGGGTTGAAGATGGAAGGTTTGTTTTTGTTTGTTTTTTCATTTTTTTTAATTTTCAAAATATTTATCACATTTTCATTTTTTTTTTTAAATTTAATTTAGCACAATTATGGTTTGAGAATTTGTCACCCATGGTTTTCTGAGACGTCAAAATCACCCAAAGATCACACATAATCTAAGCCACATCATAGAGTGTCTTATTTTTAATCAATAGCCTTTAGATCACACTTCAAATCACAGAATGTCATAATATTACACTCCAATATTATGTATTCTAAACCCTATTAAAATTTATTAATTATTTTTTATTTTTTATATAAAAAAATGTTAAATATTTCTTATTAATCTCTTACATTTTTTTAAATTTCAACGAAACATAAAAATCAAAAATAAAAGTACGAAGAAAAAATCACATATTAAATTCATAAAAGTTACCTTTAATCTAGGAATAAACTTACATAATTAATAAGAATACTAAAGGTTTTGATATATTTGTAATGAATTAATTAATAAGTACAAGAAATACTATGAATATTTCATTAATAAGCAATGCGTAAGTTCATTATTTCTGTATAAATAAATCATATTTAACGAACAATTTAAAAAAAAAATTTATTTTACTTCATATAATTTATTTTACATTATCATTATATTAACTTATTAATTTATAGAATAATAATATTGCTAAATATATTTATTTTGTATGATTTACATTTTACTATTATATTTATTAGGTTGTAAGGTGTTTTTATTTGAAAACAAGCCAATGTGTCCATGTAGCTATTGGATCAAATGTTAGACGATTGAAATATTTTAGGCCATTAGATCCACAAATAAATCAAATGTTGTCATGGCATGTTTAATATTTTGACTATGTCAAATTACACAAAAATAAAAATAAAAGAAAATTAAATAAAAAGATTCACATAATGTAATGAACATTCTAACTAGGTCAAAATAAAATAAAAAACAAACATAGTAAACTATAAAAACAACGCATGGTATTGACTCATGGTATTCATGTGGAATATAGTTTATTAAATTATTTCACACGACATGATTTATCTTGAGCCATAATCATGAATGTTCATAATTAATGTGGTTCTTTGTACTATTTGATTTAAAATAGTAATTTGTGTTTGCATTTTTTTTAATGAATGTTGTTAAATGTGTTGTAATATTTTTATTTAAAATAGTAATTTTTATTTTTATTTTTTAAAATTCATATTGCTAAATGTGTAACTGAGAAGAAAACTTTCTTAGCTGCCAATGTGTCCATGCATTGGATCAAATCTTAGTTGATTGAAATGTTGTAGGCCATTAGATCCACACGTAAGTTGTTTTATATTTTTTTTTATAATGTTAGTTTTTTTTTTTTTCTTTTTAATAAGTTAGATTGATTTTAGGTGTATAATAGAAATGTTGTAATGTCATTTTTACCATTTTGACTACGTCAAATTACACAAAAATAGAAATAAAAGTAAATTAAATAAAATATTGAAATAATGTAATGAACAATTTAACTAGGTCAAAGTACAATAAAAAACAAAATTAATAAAATAAAATAATAATAAACTATTAAAACAACCCATGGTATTGACCTTATTTTAAAACAACTTCCCTAGTTGTCAATGTGTCCATGTCTAAGCCATTGGATCGAATGTTAGAAGATTGAAATGTTTGAGGCCATTAGATCCACAAGTAATAGTTATATATATATATATATATATGTATATGTATATGTATATGTATATGTATATGTATATGTATATGTATATGTATATGTATATGTATATGTATATGTATATGTATGTATGTATGTATGTATGTATGTATGTATGTATTAGTTTTTGTTTTCCTTTAAATAAGTTAGATTGATTTTAGGTGTATAATAGAAATGTTGTAATGTCATGTTTAACATTTACATTATCAAATTACAAAAAAAAAAAAAAAAGTAAATTAAATAAAAAGATTGACATAATGTAATGAACATTTTAACTAGGTCAAACTACAATAAAAAACAAAAATAATAAAATAAAATAATAATAATAAACTATAAAAATAGTGCATGGTATTGACCCATGGTATTCATGTGGAATATAGTTTATTAAATTATTTCACACGACATGATTTATCTTGAACAATAATGATGAAAGTTGAGTATTCTCATTTCGTAAATAATATGAAATTTACCTTTAATGAATATCAGATTTCTTCCATTAAAAAAAACTATATATACATATATTTAATTACTTAATTGCAGCTAAAAAATATTAAATTTTTTTTACTTTATAATCATACACAAATTTCATGTTATATGATGTCAAACTTACTCAACTTTTTATTCTAAAATTAAAAAAAAAAAGAAAAAAATATCACTACATAATTTCAGCTTTTATAATTTTTTTATTTTCCAATTCAAACAAAACCTACAAAAGAAAAAACCCACTCAGTGCTTAATGTAGATTATAGTTTTACAAAATTGGGACTATGTGATTAATAATATAGTAAGTTTACATAACCCTAAGAGGTTATTTTACAAGTTTTATCATAACCTTTCCCTTCATCCAATATATATTATAGAGCCTTCTAAAGAGAGAGTGTATAAATATGTATAAATATGAGGTTTGTGTGAGAATAGAGGACAGAGAGATATAGTGAGAAATGATATGAGAGTTTGTGTAAAGGGGCAAGAGCCGAGAGGCCCACAAATATAATATTTGGTAGAGAAGGGTTTGAATTTGTAATTTTCCTACTTTATTTTAAGCAAGTACTTTATTTTTTTTTGGCTCTCTCTTCATATTCTGTATTAAATATAAGTAGTTTATTTGAAGATTTTGGTGAGGATTTCATGTTAAAGGAAACACACACTCTATTGTGTGCAAGTATTCTGATTTTTGTAGGATCTTTGCATCATTTTCGTATCGAAGCCCAAAGATATAATTAATTTTTGTAGCCACAGATGAGAGATGAGTGTGTTGTTCATAAACCATGTGTGAACCTACAATGATGTGGATTTGCATGTAGATGTAGAGGAGGATCCATGAGAACAGATGTGCGACGGAAACCAATCTCGATTGGTGAAAAATCGATGGAGCTTTATTGAATCTACGCAGTGATGGATTTCTTGAAAAGGCCTAGGATGTTAGAGTAAGCAAGGCATTTTAGTGAATAAAAGAATGATTGGATTGTGATGCCATGAGTACTTGTCTTGGAAACAGATTGTTGTATGGTTAAGAAGGTTGTTGTACGTTTATAATTTCTATTGTAAAATCAAGTGAAAAACAAACCGATGGGGTCATGTGAGGACGCTAAAAAAGAAACCTGTGTACTGCGTTAGGAGATGGAGTGTTGCGTCATTGTGAACTTGAAGTTGCAGTGCAAAAAGAACACTAATTAACCATTGATAGATAACCTACATTGAAGTTGGATGATGATTTGTTGTAAATCATAGTCAATTATTTAAGCATTATCCAATTCATTGCTCGATTTCAAACAAGTGGGTCTACATTGAATAATCTCATAAGGCTATTCAAATATTACTGGAGTTCATAGTGGTTGATGAATGGATTGCGCTCAGCTCTTGGTAAGGGTCTGAAGGTCACAATTCATATTCCTGTAACATTCATTTGGAAGACCAATTTCTAGATCAATTCCAAGAAATAATTGCATCAGCCAAAGGGAAGTGGTCATGGAAACAAGCGAGGAAATTGGGAAGTTCGGGTGAAATTGTATTTTGGTAAAAGGATGGTATTGTTGCATGCGAATTGTGTTATGATTTATGTGAGTTTTTTAAAGAGATATGTTGCTTGCAAATTATGAAGAAAAAATATAATTTTGAAGAAATTTTTTGACCTTGCTGATTGAGATATGTTGGCAGCATTTGAGAGTAAGTGTAGTGGCAAAAAATGTTGGTAGTTGGTAATGGGCCAGCGCAGAACGTTGAAATGAGTGCAACACCAATACAAGCACAGATTCTATGGGATTTTGGTGGCGTGGTTTATAAAACCTTGTTTATTGAATGATTTGGAAGAAAAAATAGTGTAACACTAGTACAGGTGATTTTATTATTTATGATTGATTCTCCAAGCCAGACTATAGAAAATTGTGATGAGTAGTGATTTGCGGAGGATTGTCCAGGTTAATTATGGATTCTACTCAGTTCTTTTTGTGGCTAACACATTCATACATCTAGTTGATATTCTATTGTATAGTGAAGTGTATGCATAATTTTAGATTATGGAATTGTGGATGTGGACTTGTAGTATAAAAGTGCAGGAACAGAGTGCAACTTTTATATGTAGAACCACTGATTGTTGGGTGCGTTTAATATTGAGTGAATTGGAATACAAAGAGAAGGTTCGGAGAATAGAACTTCAGCGACCATGAATTTTTTTGGAGTAGTTTCAGCAAACTAAATTTGTGGGGAACCTTGTCAACATTTTTAAAATTTGAATGATTGAGTATCCCTTTCCATAATCAAAAAGTTATTTTTTTTTGTAAAGAGTGAAATCAATCCAAAGTTTGAGTAAAGGAATTGAAATCCATCTCAGAAATTGATGTCCAAATATGGCTCGAGCATGGTTATGGCATATCATTTTGAGGTTGTGATAACTAAGATCTACATAAAGGAGCATGCCTGTAAAGGAGAATCTATGATTTCCATGAGCTAAAGATCATGATTGATCATTTCTTGTAGCGCATGTGAAAGCATTCACATTGTTATGTTCAGAAGATAGTGCGTTTTTTAGTTTGTTACTGCCAGAGAAATATGTTGATGCCACCATGTTAAAATAAAGTTTTGGAAAATTCCTACGAAGAATATTTTTTGTCCACTGAAGAGAGATGGTTTTGCATGAGAATCGTCACTGCAAAGAAGGAGCTGCAAGTTAGTGCAAGAAAACTATCTGCACTAAGATGGTGCACATGTTGAACAGGTTAGGGTATTAAGGGCATGCGAATATTCACAGTGATAAGAATGACATAGAGGAATAAAGTCTGGAGAGTTGAAAATTCAAAGAAAAGGTTTATTAAATAACCTTGAAGGGATCGTATAAAAGCTTAAGTATCATGTGAATAAAAGAGAGTGATAATGGGAGATGATAGAATTAGTGACTAATGATATTATCATTAGAGTGGAGTATGAGAGAGAATTGGTGGAGTGAATTTTTTACATCATGAGAATGTATTAAGGGTGGATGTTCATTTGTATATTGTATAACCTAAATTAGAGTCAAAATATCCACTATTGTAATTATGAGGTCGAGCTTGAAAGTCAAATAAGATGTTAAGGTCAAATGAAGAAATTTGTATAGCTTGAGTCAAGTTGAGATCCATCATTGAGTTATTATACAAAAGGATGCATTTTTCATCCAAGATGAAAATTTGATGTCAAGTATGGATTGAAAGATTCTTAATCCAAGTCAAAGGTTTGAATATAATTGGGTGCATTATCGGTGGAGCCCGACACCCAAAGAATTGGTTATTGTAACTCAAGAAATACTGCAGTTGTTGTTTGCAAAAAAAGGGAGCAAAAGAATTGCCCGGAAATGATTCCAAGACAGAGAACTGAAAGATACCAAGTGTAAGAAGAGAGCTTGCATTGTTGGATGGAAAGTATGAAGGCGTACTAAAAAGGGGATTGAATGAAATCCATAACTGAAGAGACTAATTTCAAAAAGGAGGAGAAGATGACTGTTGATATTCATTTCAGAGGTTCTGAGAAAGACCATAAAAGAAGAAAGAAGAAGGAACGTGCCAAGTCAAAAGGCATGTGGAATAAGTTGACTGATGATGAATATGAGAGGGAGAAGGCTGAGATACATGGTTGGACCATGAAGAAGAAAGTGAAATGGCAAATAATACAAGAAAATGGGAATCAATAGCTAAATATGTAGTTAACAGAAGAGCTGAACAAGCTTGAGAAGATGGTGAGTGTGCAATTGAAATGTGAAGAACTCAAAGAAGCTAAGTTGGAGATGAACGTTTCCATTTATGGACCAGAACAGGGTGAAATTCTAGGTGAAGATATTAATGAGAAAGATCCCATGGAATATTGGAATAATTTAGAACAATTTGAAGATATGCTAACAAGGGAGGCAGATGAGGCTATGAAGCCTTGTATTTTTAAATCTCATAGTTTTTGTATGTTTGCAGGATGTGCAGAAGATGGTGGAAAGTATAGTGAAACTGTCACAAAGATGAATGAAGCCCTTGAGGTGAAGTATGATGGAGAATGTCATTTAGAGGAGGAAGGTACTCATTTATTGCATCAGAAAGAATTCATAGATGAATTCCTGTTTGGTGTAAGATAGCCAGTTGAAGCTATTATGGAGAAAAGGCATAATAAAAATTCCATAGTGATATTCCAAGGATGTAAACAAATAAATTTGTTTAATGAAATTGATGAAAGAATTTTGCAATGTGATGATACATAGACCAGGATACCTTAGGAGGATTGTCAGAAGAAGAGTGAAATTGAGAACGAAGGTTGTGATGAAATACTAGAAATATTTCACATGGAAATATAGTTCTTGGAAAAATGGCTCAAGAAACCTGAAGGAGAAATGAAGCTTGCAAAACCTGATAAAGAAGAGATTGCAGTTTCCATGCATGATAAGGAGGAAATGTTTCTAAATTTTATAGAGTTAAATGAATGCTTTGACTCTTCAAATAATAATGTGTTTGTAGGTATAGGAGGTGACATTAATAACTATGATGTCAAAATTAGAGAAATTGAGCAGAAAGTATTGGAAGATGAGATGAAAGATCAGGAGCAGGAAGAAAGTTATGTCCTTAGAGACATAAATGAAAGAGAAGTATTGATCCAATAAAGATAAACATGAAAGTAGCCAGCAATTCAAAAGAGCATTTACTGAAACCTAGAAGGTTTACGATGGGAATTGGTGCTTGCAGCATCAAAAGAAGCTAAAAGATCTTGTATTTTTAAAAATAATAGTTTGTTGATGAATGCAGGTACAACACCGGATGAGAAATTTGTTACTATAGGAGAAATCAATGACTATAGTTGTGATCAAGGAGAATTTCTTGATTATTCTTCATTTAAGGAAGTTGAGTGTTCAGCGCAGTTGGAGATGGAAGAATAAAACAAAGAGAAATTACTTCGAGGATTTGGCGAAAGTAATTTTTATAGAGGCCGATGGAATCCGGTTGATAGATTGAGTGATGTTGATGTACAGCCAATTTGAGATTCTTTAAAATTTTGGAGACTAAGAGAATGGGTATCAGTGTTTCTACACAAGTATGTAATTCCCAAAATAAAGATGATGCTGTATGGAAAAGCGAGAGTTACATTCAATAGTATTCTGAAAATACTATTCTCGGAATTCGGTGTAAAATTACAAAATGGAGTTGATACTTTAAAATACCAGCAACAAAAGAGAGTTTGGAATCCTAGAGGTAGCAAGTCATTGAGACTTTTGGTTATCGCATTATTATAAAAAAGTGATAGACCTCATAGACAGGAGTCTATGGAAACTTCTTTACATGGGGAGTCTGATGCAGGAGCATCCTGCTTAATTTTCATTATTTATTTGTGTGATTTAGGGGGTGATGTTTTTCTTTTTAATTATTTTATAAACTATGCAAATTTTAAATAACTTGAGAGGAAAATCTGAGTGTGCGGTTTATTGTAAATATTATCTTAATAAATTGAGAATATGAGTGGATTTGAGTTCTATATATATTTAGGGATTATGAACTCCTTAAATGGAACATTAGCTGAGTCAAAGGAGGGATAAAGCTATTTTAGAATTTTGTTGAGTTATTTGTGGAGGCAATCATGGATTGAAATTAATCCAGAATTATGTATAAATATGAGGTTTTTGTGAGGATGGAGGACAAAGAGATATAGTGAGAAATGGTGTGAGAGTTTATGTAAAGGGTATAGAGCGGAAAGGCCGACAAATGTAATATTTGGCAAAGAAGGGTTTGAATTTGTAATTTTCCTGTTTTATTTTAAGCAAGTACTTTATTTGTTTCGGCTCTATCTTCATATTCTGTATTAAATCTAAGTATTTTATTTGAAAATTTTGGTGAGAATTTCATGTTAAAGGAAACCGACACTCTATTGTGTGCAAGTATATGATTTGTGAAGAATTTCTGCATCAAAAATTCAGTGTCATCGTCAAGAGTATGAAGGTGTACATCTTTGTCTTGCACAATAAATGAGATGCATGGATTTCTTATCAAAGATTGAAATGGAAAGGAAGTAAGAAATTTTCTATATTTTCTCACATAATCATGAAGATATCCATATGCTGGCCTTGAAAAAAGAAAATTTAAGATCTTAATGTGTAATTTAATGATCTAAACCGTTATTGCTGTTGGTTACGTACAGATTCTATACCTTGATGGGGATAAATAAACCACTTTAAAGTATATGCGTGATAAAATAAAACTCTCTTTTAATAGAATGATAGAGAGTCTCTAACTTTACCCATAAATTGTTCTTCATTGTTTCTTAAAACTGAGAGACCCACTTGTATTGTGCTTTTCACATTCTGATCTAACTTCACCCAATATTATGTCCACCATCATGTCATTGTTTTGCTCTATCTTTCTATTTTTTTTCTATCTTCTTTCATCGCAAGAATCAATCTTGTACATATCCCAATGAGCAGGGTCTACCACAAGCCCAAGAGAAACCCCTCAGCTACAAAAGAGTCCCCTTCAATTCGAAAAAACTCTCATAACCCTATGAGCATCACTCGATGCAATGAGTGCTAAGTGGACTATTTAAAAATCATGAGAAATTAGTCAGTTACAACTACCTCTCATGGAAATAGTCATACATGAATGACTTATTTAACATAGTTGAATCCCAAAAATGATATCTAATATAATGAACGGAAGAAAACTCTCATACTTAAAATACAAAGAGTAAAGGGAGCTCTTATAGATGGTTCATGAGGGACAATACTCGCTAAGGTTTTGCAAATGGGGTAGCAAGCTAAGTGGGCTTGATTATGGGGAAAACTCCACAATTAACCGCTCTTGAGCCAGAGGAGTTTTAGGATGGGTGAACTCCCGAGAAGTCCTGGTTACTGGATGCAAGCCCCGAAAGTGATGACTAACACTAAGTGATTCATTTTTCTAGTTTCAATCCCACTTCTTCACCCCTGTGAGCATCGCCCGATGTAATGAGTGCTAAGTGGACTATTCAAAAATCATGAGAAATTAGTCACCTACGACTACCTCTCCTGGAAATGGTCATACATGAATGGCTTACTTAATGCAGTTGAATACCAGAAATTATATCTAATATAATACACTAAGGAAAACCCTCATACCTAAAATAAAAAGAGTAAAGGGAACTCTTCTTGAATGGTTCATGAGGCATAATACTTGCTAAGGTTTTGCAAATCGTGTAGCAAGCTAAGTGAGCTTGATTGTGGGAAAAACTCCACAGTTAAGCACGTTTGATCCAGAGTAATTCTAGGATGGGTGACCTCCCGGGAAGTTCTGGTTACAGGGTGCAAGTCTCGGAAGTGATGATTGAGACTAAGTGATTCATTTCATTAGTTTCAATCCCACTTCTTCACACCTGTGAGCATCACCCGATGCAATGAGTGCTAAGTGGACTATTAAAAAATCATGAGAAATTAGTTAGTTACAATTACCTCTCATGGAAATGGTCATACATGAATGACTTACTTAACGCATTTTAATCCCAAAAATGATATCTAATATAATGCACTATGGAAAACCCTCATACTTAAAATACAAAGAGTAAATGGAGCTCTTCTTGAATGGTTCATGAGAAACAATACTTGCTAAGGTTTCGCAAACTGGGTAGCAAGAGTGGGCTTGATTTTGGGTAAAACTCCACACTTAAGTGCACTTGAGCCAGAGGATTTCTGGGATGGGTGACCTCCTGGCAAGTCCTAGTTACTGGGTGCAAGCCCCGGAAGTGATCATTGACACTAAGTGATTCATTTCACTAGTTTCAATCCCACTTGTTCACCCTGTGAGTGTCACAGGATGTAATGAGTGCTAAGTGGACTATTCAAAAATCATGAGAAATTAGCCAGTTACGACCACCTCTCATGCAAATGGTCATACATGAATGGCTTACTTAATGAAGTTGAATCCCAAAAATGATATCTGATATAATGCACAGTGGAAAACCCTCATACTTAAAATAAAAGGGCTAAAGGGAGCTCTTCTTGAATGGTTCATGAGACACAATACTTGCTAAGGTTTTGCAAACGGGGTAGCAACCTAAGTTGGCTTGATTGTGGGGAAAAATCCACAGTCCAGCGCACTTCAGCTAGAGGAGTTCTGGGATGGGTGACCTCCTACCAAGTCCTGGTTACTGGCTTCAAGCCCTAGAAGTAATCATTGACACTAAGTGATTCATTTCACTAGTTTCAATCCCACTTCTTCACCCTATGAGCATCAGCCAATGCAATGAGTGCTAAGTGGAATATTCAAAAATCATGAGAAATTAGCCAGTTATGACTACCTCTCATGGAAATGGTAATATATGAATGACTTACTTAACGCAGTTGAATCCAAGAAATAATATCTAATATAATGCACTACGGAAAACCGTCATACTTAAAATACAAAGAGTAAAGGGAGCTCTTCTTGAATGGTTCACGAGGCACAATACTTACTAAGGCCTTGCAAATGGGATAGCAAGCTAGGTGGGCTTTATTGTGGGGAAAAATCCACAATTAAGTGCGCTTGAGGCAGAGGATTTCTCGGGCAGGTGACCTCCGGAGAAGTCTTGGTTACTGGGTGCAAGCCCCAGAAGTGATGATTGACACTAAGTGATTCATTTCACTAGTTTCAATCCCACTTTTTCACCCCTATGAGCATCACCCGATGCAATGAGTGCTAAGTGGACTATTAAAAAATCATGATAAATTAGTCTGTTATGCCTACCTCTCATGGAAATGGTCATACATGAATGACTTACTTAATGCAGTTGAATGCCAAAAATGATATCTAATATAATGCACTATGGAAAACCCTCATACTTAAAATACAAAGATTAAAGGGAGGTCTTCTTGAATGGTTCATGAGAAAAAATACTTGCTAACGTTTTGGAAATGGGGTGGCAAGCTAAGTGGGCCTGATTGTGGGGAAAACTCCATAGTTAAGCACGCTCGAGCCAGAGTAGTTCTAGGATGGGTGACCTCGCGGGAAGTCCTGGATTTGGGGTGCAAACCCCAAAACTGATGATTGACACTAAGGGATTCATTTCACTAGTTTCAATTCCACTTCTTATTCAAAAATTATGAGAAATTAGTGAGTTACAACTACCTCTCACGGAAATGGTCATACATGAAAGATGTACTTAACATAGTTGAATCAAAAAAATGATATCTAATATAATGCACTATGAATAACCTTCATACTTAAAATACAAAGAGTAAAAGGAGCTCCTCTTGAATGGTTCGTGAGGCAAAATACTTGATAAGGTTTTCCAAATGGGGTAGCAAGCTAAGTGGGCTTGATTTTGGGGAAAAATCCACAGTTAAGCATGATTGAGCCAGAGGAGTTCTGGGATGGGTGACCTCCCATGAAGTCTTGGTTACTCGGTGCAAGCCCCAGAAGTGATCATTGCACCAAGTGATTAATTTCACTATTTTCAATACCACTTCTTCAACCTTGTGAGCATCACTCGATGCAATGGGTGCTAAGTCGACTATTCAAAAATCATGAGAAATTAATTAGTTACGACTACCTCTCTTGGAAATGGTCATACATGAATGAATTACTTAATGCAATTGAATCCAAAAAATTATATCTAATATAATGCACTGTGGAGAACCCTCATACTTAAAATACAAAGAGGAAAGGGAGCTCTTCTTAAATGGTTCATGAGGTAGAATACCTGCTAGGGTTTTCCAAATGGAGTAGAAAGCTCAATGGGTTTGATTGTGGGGAAAAATTCATAGCTAAGTGCACTTCAGCAAGAGGCGTTCTGGGATGGGTGACCTCCCGAGAAGTCCTGGTTACTAGGTGCAAGCCCCATAGGTTATGATTGACACTAAGTGATTCATTTCACTAGCTTCAATCCCACTTCTTCACCCCTGTGAGCATCACCGGATGTAATGAATGCTAAGTGGACAATTCAAAAATAATGAGAAACTAGTCAGTTACGACTACCTTTCATGGAAATGGTCATACATGAATGGGTTACTTAATGCAGTTGAATCCCAAAAATGATATCTGATATAGTGCACTGCGGAAAATCCTCATACTTAAAATACAATGGGTAAAGCGATATCTTCTTGAATGGTTCATGAGGTACAATACTTGCTAAGGTTTTGCAAATGGGGTAGCAAGCTAAGTGGGCTTGATTGTGGGGAAAACTCAACAGTTAAGCGTGCTTGAGCCAGAGGATTTCTTGGATGGGTGACCTCTCGAGAAGTCCTGGTTACTCGGTCCAAGCCCTAGAAGTGATGATTGACACTAAGTGATTCATTTTGTTACTTGCATTCCTACTTCTTCACCCGTGTGAGCATCACCCGATGTAATGAGTTCTAAGTGGAGTACTCAAAAATCATGAGAAATTATTTAGTTACAACTACCTCTCATGGAAATGGTCATACATAAATGGTTTACTTAACACAAATGAATCCCATAAATGATATCAAATGTAATGCACTGTGTAAAACCCTTATACTTAAAATACAAAGAGTAAAAGGATATTTTCTTGAATAGTTCATGAGGTACAATACATGTTAAGGTTTTGCAAATGGGGTAGCAAGCTAAGTGGGCTTGATTGTGGGGAAATCTCCAAAGTTAAGTGCACCTGAGCCAGAGGAGTTCTAGGATGGGTGTCCTCCCAAGAAGCCCTGGTTACTGTGTCCAAGCCCGAGAAGTGAGGAATGACACTAATTGATTCATTTCATTAGTTTCAATCCCACTTCGTCACCCCTGTGAGCATCACCCGATGCAATGAGTGCTAAGTGGACTATTGAAAAATCATCAGAAATTAGTCATTTACGACTACCTTTCATGGAAGTGGTCATACATGAATGACTTACTTAACACATTTGAATCCCAAAAATGATATCTTATATAATGCACTACGGAAAACTCTCATACATAAAATACAAAGAGTAAAGGGAGCTCTTATTGAATGTTTCATGAGGCACAATACTTGCTAAGGTTTTGCAAATGGCCTGGCAAGCTAAGTGGTTTTGATTGTGGGGAAAACTCGATAGTTAAGCGCGCTTGAGCCAGAGGATTTCTGTGATGGGTGACCTCCTGTGAAGTCTCGGTTATCGGATGCAAGCCCAGGAAGTGATGATTGACACTAAGTGATTCATTTAACTAGTTTCAATCCCACTTCTTCACCCCTGTGAGCATCACCCGATGCAATGAGTGCTAAGTGGAGTACTTAAAAATCATGAGAAATTAATCAGTTATCACTACCTCTCATGGATTTTACATGAATGACTTAATTAACAGAGCTGAATCTCAAAAATACAAAGAGTAAAAGGATCTCTTCTCGAATGGTTCATGAGGTACAATACCTGGTAAGGTTTTGCAAATGGGGTAGCAAGCTAAGTGGGCTTGATTGTGGGGAAAAATTCATAGTTAAGTGCACTTGAGCCAGAGTAGTTCTAGGATGGGTGACCTCCCATGAAGTCCTAATTACCGGGTCCAAGCCCTAGAAGTAATGATTAACACTAAGTGATTCATTTCACTAGTTTCAATCCCACTTCTTCACCCCTATGATCATCACCCAATGCAATGAGTGCTAAGTGGACCATTCAAAAATCATGATAAATTAGTTAGTTATGACTAGCTCCCATGGAAATGGTTGTACATGAATGAATTACTTAACGCAATTGAACTCCAAAAATGATATCTAATATAATGCACTGCAGAAAACCTCATACTTAAAATACAAAGAGAAAAGAGAGCTCTTCTTGAAGGGTTCATGAGGCACAATACTTGCTAAGGTTTTGGTAATGGGCTAGCAAGCTAAGTGGGTTTGATTGTGGGGAAAACTCTATAGTTAATCGCGCTAGAGCTAGAGGAGGTCTGGGACAGGTAACCTTCTGGGAACTCTTGGTTACTTGGTGCAAGCCCGGGAATTGATGCTTGAAACTAAGTGATTCATTTCACTAGTTTCAATCCCACTTCTTCACCCCTGTGAGCATCACCCGATGTAATGAGTGCTAAGTGGAGTACTCAAAAATAATCAAAAATTAGTCAGTTATGACTACCTCTCATGGAAATGGTCATACATGAATGACTTACTTAATGCAAATATATCCCAAAAATGATATCTAATATAATGCATTGTGGTAAACCCCCATACTTAATATACACAGATTAAAAGGAGCTCTTCTTGAATGGTTCATGAGGTACAATACTTGTTAAGGTTTTGCAAAAGGGGTAGCAAGCTAAGTGGGCTTGCTTATGGGGAAATCTCCAGAGTTAAGCGTGCTTGAGCCAAATGAGTTCTTGGATGGTTGACCTCCCGGGAAGTCCTAGTTACTGGGTCCAAGCCCCAAAAGTGATGATTGACACTAAGTGATTCATTTCACTAGTTTCAGTTCCACTTCTTCACCCCTGTGAGCATCACCCGATGCAACGAGTGCTAAGTGGACTGTTCAAAAATCATGATAAATTAGTCAGTTACGACTACCTCTAATGGGAATGGTCATACATGAATGACTTAACACAGTTTAATGCCAAAAATGATATCTATTATAATGCACTACGGAAAACCATCATACTTAAAATACAAAGAGTGAAGGGACCTCTTCTTGAAGGGTTCATGAGGCACAATACTTGCTAAGGTTTTTGAAATGAGGTAGCAGGTTAAGTGGACTTGATTGTGGGGAAAACTCCACAGTTAAGGATGCTTGAGCCATAGTAGTTCTGGGACAGGTAACCTCCCGACAATTCTTGGTTACTGGGCTCAAGCCCTAGAAGTGATCATTGACACTAAGTGGTTCATTTCACTAGTTTCAATCCCTATTCTTCACCCCTGCGAGCATCAGTCGATGCAATAAGTGCTAAGTGGACTATTCAAAAAGCATGAGAAATTAGTTAGTTACGACTACCTCTGATGGAAATGGTCATACATGAATGACTTACTTAATCGAGTTCAATCCCAAAAATGAGATCTAATATAATGCACTACAAAAAACCCTCATACTTAAAATACAAAGAGTAAAGGGAGCTCTTCTTAAATGGTTCATGAGGCAGAATAATTGCTAGGGTTTTCCAAATCGAGTATCATGCTAAGTGGGCTTGCTTATGGGGAAAGCTCCCGAGTTAAGCCTGCTTGAGCCAGATGAGTTCTTGGATGGGTGACCTCCCAGGAAGTACTAGTTACTGGTTCCAAGCCCCGGAAGTGATGATTGGCACTAAATGATTCATTTCACTAGTTTCAGTCCCACTTCTTCACCCCTGTGAGCATCACCCGATGCAATGAGTGCTAGGTGGACTATTCAAAAATCATGAGAAATTAGTCAGTTACGACTACCTCTAATGGAAATGGCCCTACATGAGTGGCTTAACGAAGTTTAATCCCAAAAATGATATCCAATATAATGCACTGCGGAAAACAATCATACTTAAAATAAAAAGAGTAAAGGGACCTCTTCTTGAAGGGTTCATGAGGCACAATACTTGCTAAGGTTTTCGAAATGTGGTAGAAAGTTAACTGGGCTTGATTGTGGGGAAAATTCCATATTTAAGTGCGCTTAAGCCATAGGGGTTCTGGGATAGGTAAACTCCCGGCAAGTCTTGGTTACTGGTTTGAAGCCCCAGAAGTGATCATTGACACTAAGTGATTCATTTCACTAGTTTCAATCCCACTTCTTCACCCCTGTGAGCATCATCCGATGCAATAAGTGTTAAGTGGACTATTAAAAAATCATGAGAAATTAGTTAGTTACGACTATCTCTCATTGAAATGGTCATACATGATTGACTTACTTAATTCAGTTCAATCCCAAAAATGATATATAATATAATGCACTAGGGAAAACCCTCATACTTAAAATACAAAGAGTAAAGGGAGCTCTTCTTAAATGGTTCATGAGGCAGAATACTTGCTAAGGTTTTCCAAATCGGGTAGCAAGCTAAGTGGGTTTTATTGTGGGGAAAACTTCACAGCTAAGTGCGCTTCAGCCAGAGGAGTTCCGGGATGGGTGACCTCCCGGGAAGTCCTGGTTACCGGGTGCAAGCCCCGTAGGTTATGATTGACACTAAGTGATTCATTTCACTAGTTTGAATCTGACTTCTTCACCCCTATGAGCATCACCGGATGCAATGAGTGCTAAGTGGAAGTTTCAAAAATCATGATAAATTAGTCATTTACGACTATATCTCATGGAAATGGTCATACATGAATGAATTACTTGACGCAGTTGAATCCCATGAATGATATCGGATATAGTGCACTACGGAAAACCCTCATACTTAAAATACAACGAGTAAAGGGAGCTCTTCATGAATGGTTCATGAGGTACAATACTTGCTAAGGTTTTGCAAATGGGGTAGCAAGCTAAGTGGGCTTGATTGTGGGGAAAGCTCCATAGTTAAGTGCGCTTGAGCCAGAGGAGTTCTAGGATGGGTGACCTCCCGGGAAGTCCTGGTTACTAGGTGCAAGCCCCAGAAGTGATGATTGACACTAAGTGATTCATTTCACTAGTTTCATTCCCACTTCTTCACCCTTGTGAGCATCACCCGATGCAATGAGTGCTAAGTGGAGTACTCAAAAATCATGATAAATTATTTAGTTACGACTACCTCTCATAAAAATGGTCATACATGAATGACTTACTTAACGCAAATGAATCCCAAAAATGATGTCTAACATAATGAGGTGCAAAAAACCCTCATACTTAAAATAAAAAAGAGTAAAAGGAGCTCCTCTTGAATGGTTCATGAGGTACAATACTTGCTAAGGTTTTTCAAATGGGGTAGCAAGCTAAGTTGGCTTGACTGTGGAGGAATCTCCACAGTTAATTGTGCTTGAGCCAGAGGAGTTCTAGGATGGGTGACCTCCCAGGAAGTCCTATTTACCATGTCCAAGCCCCAGAAGTGATGATTGACACTAAGTGATTCATTTCACTAGTTTCAATCCCAGTTCGTCTCCCCTATGAGCATCACCCAATGCAATGAATGCTAGGTGGACTATTAAAAAATCATGAGAAATTAGTCATTTACGACTACCTTTCATGAAAATGGTCATACATGAATGACATACTTAATGTAGTTGAATCCAAAAAATGATATCTGATATAATGCACTAAGGAAACCCTCATAAATAAAATAAAAAGAGTCAAGGGAGCTCTTTTTGTATGGTTCATGAGGCACAATAATTGCTAAGGTTTTGAAAATTGGCTAGGAAGCTAAGTGGGTCTGATTGTGGGCAAAACTTGATAGTTAAGCGTGCTTGAGCCAGAGTATTTTTGGGATGGGTGACCTCCTGGGAAGTCCTGGTTATCAAAGCAAGCTCGATAAGTGATGATTGACAATAAGTGATTCATTTTACTAGTTTCAATCCCACTACTTCACTCCTATAAGCATCACCCGAAGCAATGAGTTCTAAGTGGAGTACTCAAAAATCATGAGAAATTACTTAGTTATGACTACCTATCATGAAAATGGTCATACATGAATGACTTAATTAACGCAGTTGAATCTGAAAAATGATATCTAATATAATGCACTACGGAAAATCGTCACACAAAAAATACAAAGAGTAAAAGGATCTCTTCTTGAATGGTTCATGAGGTACAATACTCGGTAAGGTTTTGAAAACGGGGTAGCAAGATAAGTGGGCTTGATTGTGGGGAAAACTCCATAGTTAAGTGTGCTTTAGCCAAAGTATTTATGGGATGGGTGACCTCCCGGGAAGTCCTAGTTACCAGGTCCAAGCCCTAGAAGTATTGATTGACACTAAGTGATTCATTTCACTAGTTTCAATCCCACTTCTTCACCCCTCTCAGCCTCACAAAATGCAATGAGTGTTAAGTGGACTATTAAAAAATCATGAGAAATTAGTGAGTTACACCAATCTCCCATGCAAAAGCTCATACATGAATGACTTACTTAACGCAGTTGAACTCCAAAAATGATATCTAATATAATGCACTACAGAAAACCCTCATACTTAAAATACAAAGAGTAAAGAGAGCTCTTCTGGAAGGGTTCATGAGGCACAATAATTTCTTAGGTTTTGGAAATGGGCTAGCAAGCTAAGTGGGTGTGATTGTGCGGAAAACTCGATAGTTAAGTGCGCTTGAGCCAGAGGAGCTCTCGGACGGGTAACCTCTAGGGAAGTCTTGGTTACTGGGTGCAAGCCCGGGAAGTGATGCTTGAATCTAAGTGATTCATTTCATTAGTTTCAATCCCACTTCTTCACCCCTCTGAGCATCACCCGATGCAATGAGTGCTAAGTTGAGTACTAAAAAATCATGACAAATTAGTCAGTTATGACTACCTATCATGGAAATGGTCATATATGAATGACTTATTTAATGAAAATATATCCCAAAAATGATATCTAATATAATTCATTGCAGAAAACCCCCATACTTAAAATACACAGAGTAAAAAGAGCTCTTCTTGAATGGTTCATGAGGTACAATACTTGCTAAGGTTTTTCAAATGGGCTAGCAACCTAAGTGGGCTTTCTTATGGGGAAATCTCCATAGTTAAGCTCGCTTGAGCCAGGTGAGTACTTGGATGGGTGACCTCTCGGGAAGTCCTGGTTACCGAGCCCAAGCCCCGAAAGTGATGATTGACACTAAGTGATTCATTTCACTAGTTTCAGTCCCACTACTTCACCCCTGTGAGCAATACTCGATGCAATGAGTGCTAAGTGTACTATTCAAAAATCATGAGAAATTAGTGAGTTACGACTATCTCTCATGGAAATGGTCATACATGAATGACTTACTTAATGCAAAAAATGATATCTGATATAATGCACAATGAAAAACCCTCATACTTAAAATACAAAGAGTAAAGGGAACTATTCTTGAATGGTTCACGAGGTACAATACCTGCTAAGGTTTTCCAAATGTGGTAGCAAGCTAAGTGGGCTTGATTATGGGGAAAACTCCACAGTTAAGCACGCTTGAGACAGAGGAATTCTGGAATGAGTGACCTCCCGGCAAGTCCTGGTTACTGGGTGCAAGCCCTAGAAGTGATCATTGACACTGCGTGATTCATTTTACTAGTTTCAATCCCACTTCTTCACCCCTGTGAGCATCAGCCGATGCAATGAGTGCTAAGTGGACTATTCAAAAATCATGAGAAATTAGTCTGTTATGACTACCTCTCAAGAAAATGCTCATACATGAATGACTTACTTAATGCAATTGAATCCAAAAAATTATATCTAATATAATGTACTATGGAAAACCTTAATACTTGAAATAAAAAGAGGAAAAGGAGTTGCTCTTGAATGGTTCATGAGGTACAATACTTGCTAAGGTTTTGCAAATGGGATAGCAAGCTAAGTGGACTTGATTTTTGGGAAAACTCCACATTTAAGCGCACTTCAGCCATAGGAGTTCTAGGATGGGTGACGTCCCGAGAATTCCAGGTTAGCAGGTGCAAGCTCTGGAAGTGATGATTAACACTAAGTGATTCATTTCACTAGTTTCGATCGCACTTTTTCACCCCTGTGAGCATCACTCGATGTAATGAGTGCTAAGTGGACTATTGAAAAATCTTGAGAAATTATTTAGTTACGACTACCTTTCATGGAAATGGACATAAATGTATGACTTACTTAATGCATTTTAATCCCAAAAATGATATCTAATATAATGCACTGCGGAAAACCCTCATACTTAAAACAAAAAGAGTAAAGGGAGCTCTTCTTGAATGGTTCATGAGACACAATACTTGTAACGTTTTGCAAATGGGCTAGAAATATTAGTGGGCTTGATTTTGGGGAAAACTCGATAGGTAACCGTGCTTGAGCGAGAGGAGTTCTTGAATGGGTGACCTCCTGGGAAGTCTTGGTTACTAGGTGCAAGCTCGGGAAGTGATGATTGACACTAAGTGATAGAAAGAGTAAATGGAGCTTTTATTGAATGGTTCATGAGGCACAATACTTGATCAGGTTTTGAAAATGGGGTAGCAAGTTAAGTGGGCTTGGTTGTGTGGAAAACTCCACAGTTAAGCGCACTTGAGCCATAGGAGTTCTCGGATGGGTGACCTCCCAATAAGTCCTAGTTACTGGGTGCAAGCCACAAAAGTGATCATTGACACCAAGTGATTCATTTCACTAGTTTCAATCCCACCTCTTCAACCCTATGAGCATCACTCGATGCAATCATTGCTAAGTGGACTATTCAGAAATCATGGGAAATTAGTTAGTTACGACTACCTCTCATGGAAATGGTCATACATGAACGACTTACTTAATGTAGTTGTATCCCAAAAATCATATGTAATACAATGCACTGCGGAAAACCCTCATACTTAAAATACAAAGAGTAAATGGAGCTCTTCTTAAATGGTTCATGAGGTAGAATACTTTCTAAGGTTTTCCAAATGGGTTACCAAGCTAAGTGAGTTTGATTGTCGGGAAAACTTCACGGCTAAGTGCACTTCAGCCAAAGGAATTCTGGGATGGGTGACCTCCCGGGAAGTCCTGTCTACCGGGTGCAAGCCCCATAGGTTATGATTGATAATAATTGATTCATTTCACTAGTTTCAATCCCACTTCTTCACCCTTGTGAGCATCACCGGATGCACTGAGTGCTAAGTGGATTAATCAAAAATCATGAAAAATTAGTCAGTTACGACTATGTCTCATGGAAATGGTCATACATGAATGACTTACTTAATGCAGTTGAATCCCAAAAATGATATCTGCTATAATGCACTGTGGAAAACCCTCATACTTCAAATAAAAAGAGTAAAGAGAGCTCTTCTTGAAGGGTTCGTGAGGCACAATACTTGATAAGGTTTTTGAAATAGGCTAGCAAGCTCAGTGGGTTTGATTGTGTGGAAAACTTGACAGTTAAGCACACTTGAGCCAGAGGATTTATTGGATGGGTAACCTCCTGGAAAGTCCTCATTACTGGGTGCAAGCCCAGGAGGTGATGCTTGAAACTAAGTGATTCATTTCACTAGTTTCAATCCCACTTCTTCACACCTGTGAGCATCACCCGATGAAATGAGTGCTATGTGGAGTACTAAAAAATCATGAGAAATTAGTCAGTTATGACTACCTCTCATGGAAATGGTCATACATGAATGACTTACTTAATGAAAATATATCCCAGAAATGATATCAAATATAATGCATTGAGGAAAACCCCCATACTTAAAATATACAGAGTAAAAGGACTTCTTCTTGAATGGTTCATAAGGTACAATACTTGCTAAGGTTTTGAAAATGGGGTAGCAAGCTATGTGGGCTTGCTTATGGGGAAGGCTCCACAATTAAGTGTGCTTGAGAAAAATGAGTTTTTGGGTGGGTCACCTCCCGGGAAGTCCTGGTTACCAGGTCCAAGCCCCGGAAGTGATGATTGACACTAAGTGATTCATTTAACTAGTTTCAGTCCCACTTCTTCACCCCTATGAACACCACCCAATGCAATGAGTGCTAAGTGGACTATTCAAAAATTACGAGAAATTAGTGAGTTATGATTACCTCTCATGGAAATGGTCATACATGAATGAATTACTTAACGTATTTGAATCCCAAAAAAGGACATCTCATATAATGCAAAACAGAAAACCACCATACCTAAATTACAAAGAGTAAAGGGAGCTCTTCTTGAATGGTTCATGAGGTACGATACTTGCTAAGGTTTTACAAATGGGGTAGCAAGCTAATTGGGCTTTATTGTGGGGAAAACTCCACAGTTAAGCATGCTTTATCTAGAGGAGTTCTGGGATGGGTGACCTCCCCGCAAGTGACCTCCCAGAACTGATGATTAACACTAAGTGATTCATTTCATTAGTTTCAATCCCACTTCTTCACCCCTGTGAGCATCAACCGATGCAATGAGTGCTAAGTGAACTATTCAAAAATCATGAGAAATTAGTCAGTTACGACTACCTCTCAAGGAAATGGTGATATATGAATGACTTACTTAATGTAGTTGAATCACAAAAAATGATATCTAATATAATGCACTACAGAAAACCCTCATACTTAAAATAAAAATAGGAAAATGAGCTATTCTTGAATGGTTCATGAGGTACAATACTTGCTAAGGTTTTGAAAATGGGCTAGCAAGCTAAGTGGGCTTCACTATGGGGAAAACTCCACATTTAAGCACGCTTGAGCCAGAGGAGTTCTAGGATGGGTGACCTCCTGGGAAGTCTGGGTTACCGAGTGCAAAGAAGTGACGATTAACACTAAGTGATTCATTTCACTAGTTTTTATCCCACTTCTTCACCCCTATGAGCATCACCCAATGCAATGAGTGCTACATGGACTATTCAAAAATCATGAGAAATTAGTCAATTGCGACTACCTTTCATGGAAATGGTCATACATGAATGACTTACTTAATGCATTTGAATCCCAAAAATGATATCTAATATAATGCACTATGGAAAACCCTCATATTTAAAATAAAAAGAGTAATGGGATCTCTTCTTGAATGGTTCATGAGACACAATACTTGCAAAGGTTTTTCAAATGGGCTAGAAATCTCAGTTGCTTTGATTGTGGGGAAAAATCGATAGTTAATTGTGCTTGAGCTAGAGGAGTTATGGAATGCGTGACCTCTCGGGAAGTCCTAGTTACTAGGTGCAAGCCCGGGAAGTGATGATTGCCACTAAGTGATACAACGAGTAAAGGGAGCTCTTATTGAACGGTTCATGAGGCACAATTTCTGCTAAGGTATTGAAAATGGGGTAGCAAGTTAATTGGGCTTGATTGCGGGGAAAACTCCACAGTTAAGCGCACTAGAGCCATAGGATTTCTGGGTTGGGTGACCTCCGGGGAAGCCTTGGTTACTAGGTGCAAGCCCCAGAAGTGATCATTGACACCAAATGATTCATTTCACTAGCTTCAATCCCAATTCTTCAACGCTGTTAGCATCACCCGATGCAATGAGTGCTAAGTGGACTATTCAAAAATCATGAGAAATTAGTCAGTTGTGACTACCTCTAATGGAAATGGCCATACATGAATGACTTAATTAATGCAGTTGAATCCCAAAAATGATATCTGATATAATTCCAAATGGAAAACCCTCATACTTAAAATACAAAGAGTAACAGGAGCTCTTCTTGAATGGTTCATGAGGTACAATACTTGCTAGGGTTTTGCAAATGGGGTAGCAAGCTAAGTGGGCTTTCTTATTGGGAAAGCTCCATAGCTAAGTGTGTTTGAGCCAGATGAGTTATGGGATGGGTGACCTCCCGGGAAGTCCTGGTTACTGGGTCCAAGCCCCGAAAGTGATTATTGACACTAAGTGATTCATTTCACTAGTTTCAGTCCCACTTCTTCACCCTTTTTAGCATCACTCGATGTAATGAGTGCTAAGTGGACTATTCAAAAATCATGAGAGATTAGTGAGTTATGACTACCTCGCATGGAAATGGTCATACATGAATGACGTACTTAACGCAGTTGAATCCCAAAAATGATATCTAATATAGTGCACGCCGGAAAACCCTCATACTTAAAATACAACGAGTAAAGGGAGATCCTCTTGAATGGTTCATGAGGTACAATATTTTCTAAGGTTTTGCAAATGTGGTCGCAAGCTAAGTGGGCTTGATTTTGTGAAAACTCCACAGTTAAGCACGCTTGAGCCATAGGAGTTTTGGGATGGGTGACCTCCCGGGAAGTCTTCGTTACTGGGAACAAGCCCCAGAAGTGATGATTGACACTAACTGATTCATTTCACTAGTTTCATTCCCACTTCTTCACTCCTGTGTGCATCACGTGATGCAATGAGTGCTAAATGGAGTACTCAAAAATCATGAAAATTTATTTAGTTACGACTAGCTCTCATGGAAATGGTGATACATGAATGACTTACTTAATGCAAATGAATCATAAAAATTATATCTAATATAATGCACTACGGAAAACCCTTATACTTAAAATACAAAGAGTAAAAGGAGCTCTTCTTGAATGGTTCATGAGGTACAATACTTGCTAAGGTTTTTCAAATCGGGTAGCAAGCTATGTGGGCTTGATTGTGGGGAAATATCCACAATTAAGCATGCTTGAGCCAGAGGAGTTTTAAAATGGGTGACCTCCCAGGAAGTCTTGGTTACCGGGTCCAAGCCCCGGAAGTGATGATTGACACTAAGGGACTCATTTCACTAGTTTTTGTCCCACTTTGTCACCCCTATGAGAATCACCTGATGCAATGATTGCTAAGTGGAATATTCAAAAATCATTAGAAATTAGTCATTTACAACTACCTTTCATGGAAATGGTCATACATGAATGACTTACTTAATGCAGTTGAATCCAAAAAATGATATCTAATATAGTGCACTACGAAAAACCATGTTACATAAAATACAAAGATTAAACGAAACTCTTCTTGAATGGTTCATGAGGCACAATACTTGCTAAGGTTTTGCAAATGGGCTAGCAAGATAAGTGCGTTTCATTGTGGGGAAAAATTGATAGTTAATTGTGCTTGAGCCAGAGGATTCCTGGGATGGATGACCTCCTGGGAGTTATGGTTACTGGGTGCAAGCCCGGGAAGTGATGCTTGAAACTCAATGATTCATTTCACTAGCTTGAATCCCACTTCCTCGCCACTATGAGCATCACCAAATGCAATGAGTGCTAAGTAGAGTACTCAAAAATCATGAAAAATTAGTCAATTATGACTACCTGTCATGGAAATGGTCATACATGAATGACTTACTTAACACAAATATATCCCAAAAATGATATCTAATATAATGCATTGCGGAAAACCCCCATTTTTAAAATACAGAGAGTAAAGTGAGCTCTTCTTAACGCATGAGAGATTAGTCAGTTATGACTACCTCTCATGGAAATGGTCATACATGAATGACTTACTTAACACAGTTGAATCCACAAAATGATATCTAATATAATGCACTACGGAAAACCCTGATACTTAAAATAAAATGAGTAAAGGGAGCTCTTCTTGAATGGTTCATAAGACATAATAATTGCTAAGGTTTTGCAAATGGGTAGCAAGATATGTGGGCTTTATTGTGGGGAAAACTCCACAGTTAAGCGCGCTTGAGCCAGAGGAGTTCTGGGATGGGTGACCTTCCGAGAAGTCTTGGTTACTAGGTGTAAGCCCTAGAAGTGATGATTGACACTAAGAGCTTTATTTGACTAGTTTTAATCCTACTTCTTCACGCCTGTGAGCATCACCCTATGCAATGAGTGCTCAGTGGAATATTCAAAAATCATGAGAAGTTAGTCCGTTACAACAACCTCTCATGGAAATGGTGATACATGAATGAATTACTTAACGCAGTTGAATCCAAAAAATTATATCTAATATAATCCACTATGGAAAACCCTCATACTTAAAATACGAAGAGTAAATGGATCTCTTCTTGAATGGTTCATGAGGCACAATACTTACTAAGGTTTTTCAAATGTGGTAGCAATCTAAGTGGGCTTGATTGTGGGGAAAAATCCATAGTTAAGTGCTCTTAAGCCAGAGGATTTCTGGAATGGATGACCTCCCAGGAAGTCTTGCTTACCGGATGCAAGCCCACTTCTTCACAAGTGGGATTGCAAGCCCACTTAAGCACACAAGTGGGCTTGGCTACCGGATGTGGGGAAGTGATGATTAACACTAAGTGATTCATTTCACTAGTTTAAAACCCACTTCTTCACCCCTGTGAGCATCACCTGATGTAATTAGTGCTAAGCAGACTATTCAAAATCATGATAATTTAGTCAGTTATGACTACCTCTCACGGAAACGGTCATACATGAATGGCTTACTTAACGCAGTTGAATCCTTAAAATGATATCTAATATAATGCACTACGGAAACCCTCATACTTAAAATAAAAAGAGTAAAGGGAGCTCTTCTTGAATTATTCATGACACACAATACTTGCTAAGTTTTTTCAAATGGGGTAGCAAGATAAGTGGGCTTGATTGTGGGGAAAACTCCATAGTTAACTGTGCTTGAGCCAGAGGAGTTCTAGGATGGGTTACCTCCCGGGAAGTCTTACTTACTGGGTGCGTTAAAAATTTTATAGTTTGAAGCTTTCCCTAAGGTTTAAACAAAGTCATTTTTAAACTTTCTTGTCAAACATTCATAATTTTACATTGATTTTCATTTCCAAAGGTTTTTGTATCAAAAATTCCTGATTAGCCAAGAAACCATAGTTTTGTAGCGCATTACTTTAAAAAAACTCACTTTGCGCTACAAAACTGCTGATAGTTTTCTAGCGAAATATAAAGCAAAACTATCTTTTCTGACTTTGAGAAGTGCATTTAAAAGTTGTTTTCTGAGCAACTTAAAACAAATTTTATAAATCCGAAAGAGGTTTTTCTTTATAAACAAACTATCTATAAAAACCTCTACCAGTTTCTTTAAATTCATTAGGAGATGGTATAAATTGATAAATTTAAATGCGATATGAAACTTCTGTTACGAAACTGTCCTGCACATGACTGTTTAGCAGTCAACTTTAAGTTCCGTTTCTGGAAAAATGAAAAAGGTTTTTCGAATTATTAAAGAGTTTTGTATTCATCGCAACCCCAACTACAAAAACCTCTCTCAATTTTCTCACAGGTGTTATCAATTGGGAGATACTATGATTTCATTGAAGCCTTATTTTTAGAAACATAGTTTTCCTCTTTTACACATGTTTTTCAAATGCAGTTTCTGGACAGCACGAGATGTGCTTCAAAAAAAAAAAAAAATTGTATTGAAGAGATAATGGCCTACAAAAACCTCCTTGAGTTTCTCAAACTACATCATGGATTAGGATATATAGGCTCTATTCCAAGACCTGTTGTTCAGGAAAAAAACATGCAAAATCTACAAGGATATCTTAAATATGAGGAAGAAATACCTCAAGGAAAGTAAAATGAAGTTGGTTTATGGTTTGTATGATTTGTAGATGATGAAAATAAGTTATTTTATAAGATTTTTGGCAACCAAAGTTTTCATTTGACAAATTTATGAAAAAATCTGCATACTCAGCAGCTTCATAGCGCCTCCAGGCTTAAAAACCAAAAAAGCGCTACAAAACTGTTGTAGCTACCTTTTTTGTTTCCTTTGATCAGTATTTAAGGGGTTAAAGGCTGAGTTAAGAGCTGAAATTTCTATGAAAGAGGTGTTGAAGGGTGATTAAAATGATGCAAGAGCAAAGAGTCACGTTTCTGGAGAACAAAGGCTTGTAATGGCAGCGCTACAAAAAGCGCTACGAAACTGTTGTATTTTTGTAGCGCAATACATTACATCATTTTTAGAAGTTTTTGAAGTAGTTTTAGACAGCTGGAGGCTAGGAAAGTGTTATGCAACATGTTAAGCCAACTTTCGACAGTGAAGGACCATGAAATAAAGATTAAATGATAGTGAGAATGTTCAAAGAAGGAAAAAGATCATATGCCTTAAAAAAGGGTATTGTTTCCTATTTTTGTGGAGGTCAGCTAAGTGGTCATGAAGAACTGAATGCCATTCTCAAAATTCTACCATGTGATGATACACTTGTCAATGATGTAATTTCAAACAGATAAGGTTGTTATAGATAGTAATTAGGAGTTTGAGTACTTTTTAAAATAGGACTGTCAAGTAGGATAGGTGTCTTTCTGTAATAAATTTCATGTTTTATAGTTATGCAAGGTTTCAGTGGATAGAAATTCGATGTATCTAGCCTAGAGGCAGATCATCTATGGATGTAAGAAGTCTATTAAAGGCCATTGGGTAAAATTTGTCAAGGGTTGGAGACATTTTGGCAAAACTGTAGCTTTATGTAATTGACTATGATCAATAATATATAGAGGTTTTCTTCTTGACAGACATGAGATTCTCATGGGGTTTTAATGTTTTATTGATCTACATGTTATGTTTAACTACTTGTAGTAGATCTCATTTCTATTACTCAGAATTCATAATCCTATGCTTTGAATTCCTTTAGTAATGAGATGATTGTGTTTTTCCGTGTTTTATGAGTGAATTTCCTTTGAACCACTAGCAATATATTTCATTTACATTACTCAGAATTCATAACTCTATGCTCTGACTTCCTTTAGTAATGAAATGACTGTGTTTACCTATCTTATTGAGTGTATTGTCTTTGTTAAAGACCCCTATTTTCCTCAGCTTCCATGTCAAGAAACCTTGCCACTGAACCTACTGATTTGTTGACTCCATAAGCCCAATGGTAGTATTAGCCTTCATATTTTCAACCTGCAAACATACCAAACCAAGACAAAATTCATAGAGTTAGCCATTTATATTTATCATTAATCAATATCATTAAACCTTGAGAGAGCCCTCTCATGTTGATTAGGCTAAGCCTTAGTCACAAGATTGGTTTGAAATAGTTACATTGAAGTTATCTGATCAGTAGCCAATCAGGTACAATTTTGGTGATAACAAGGTGCAAGCCCCGGAAATGATGATTGAAACTAAGTGATTCATTTCACTAGTTTCAATCCCACTTCTTCACCCCTGTGTGAATCACCCGATGCAATGAGTGCTGAGTGGACTATTCGAAAATCATGAGAAATTAGTTAGTTACAACTATCTCTCATGGAAATGGTCATACATGAATGACTTACTTAACACAGTTGAATCCCAAAAATGATATCTAATATAATGCACTGCGGAAAACCCTCATACTTAAGATCCAAAGAGTAAAGGGTGCTCTTCTTGAATTGTTCATGAGGCACAATACTTGCTAAGGTTTTGCAAATGGGATAGTAAGCTAAGTGGGTTTGATTGTGGGGAAAAATCCACAGTTAAGCGCACTTGAGCCAAAGGATTTTTGGGATGGGTGACCTCCCGGGAAGTCCTGGTTACTGGGTGAAAGCCTCAGAAGTGATCATTGACACTAAGTGATTCATTTAACTAGTTTCGATCCCTATTCTTTACACCTGTGAGCATCATTCGATGCAATGAGTTCAATGTGGACTATTAAAAAATCATGAGAATTTAGTCAGTTACGACTACCTCTCATGGAAATGGTCATATATGAATGACATACTTAATGCAGTTGAATCCCAAATATGATATCTAATATAATGCACTACAGAAAACCCTCATACTTAAAATAAAAAGAGTAAAGGGAGCTCTTCTTGAATGGTTCATGAGGCACAATACTTGCTAATGTTTTGCAAATGGGATTGCAGCCCAAGTGGGCTTGAATGTGGGGAAAACACCATAGTTAAGATCGCTTGGGCTAGAGCAGTTCTGGGATGGGTGACCTCCCTGGAAGTCCTGGTTACAGAGTGCAATCCCTAAAAGTGATGATTGGCACTAAGTGATTCATTTCACTAGTTTCAATCCCACTTCTTCACCCCTGTGAGCATCACCCAATGCTATCAGTGCTAAGTGGACTATTCAAAAATCATGAGAAATTAGTCAGTTATGACTACCTCTCATGGAAATGGTCATAAATTAATGACTTACCTAACGCAGTTGAATACCAAAAATGATATCTAATATAATGCACTGCAGAAAACCTTCATACTTAAAATAGTAATGCACTACAGAAAACCCTCATACTTAAAATACAAAGAGTAAAGGGATCTCTTCTTCAATGGTTCATGAGGCACAATACTTGCTAAGGTTTTGAAAATGGGGTAGCAAGCTAATATAATGCACTGCGAAAAACCTTCATACTTAAAATACAGAGAGTAAAGGGAGCTCTTCTTGAATGGTTCATGAGGCCCAATACTTGCTAAGGTTTTGCAAATGGGATAGTAAGCTCAGTGGGCTTGATTGTGGTGAAAAATCCATAGTTAAGTGCACTTGAGGCAGAGGTTTTCTGGGATGGGTGACCTCCCGGGAAGTCCTAGTTACCGGGTGCAAGCCCGAGAAGTGATGATTGACACTAAGTGATTCATTTCACTAGTTTCAATCCCACCTTTTCACCCCTGTGATTATCACCCGATGCAATTAGTGCTAAGTGGATTATTCAAAAATCATGAGAAATTATTTTGTTACGACAATCTCTCATGCAAATGGTCATACATGAATGACTTACTTAATGCAGTTGAATGCCAAAAATGATATCTAATATAATGCACTATGGATAACCCTCATACTTAAAATACAAAGAGTGAAGGGTGCTCTTCTTGAATGGTTCACGAGACAAAATACTTGCTAACTTTTTGCAAATGGGGTAGCAATCTAAGTGGGTTTGATTGTGGGGAAAACTCCATAGTTAGGCACTCTTGTGCCAAAGTAGTTCTGGGATGGGTGACCTCCCGGGACGTCCTGGATTCAGGGTGCAAGCCCCGGAAATGATGATTGACACTAAGTGATTCATCTCACTAGTTTCAATCCCAGTTCTTCACCTTTGTGCGCATCACCCAATGCGATGAGTGCTAATTGAACTATTCAAAAATCATGAGAAATTAGTCAGTTATGACAACCTCTCATGCAAATGGTCATACATGAATGAATTACTTAACGCAATTGAATCCCAAAAATGATATCTAATATAATGCACTGCGGAAAACCTTCATACTTAAAATACAAAGAGTAAAGGAAGCTCTTCTTGAATGATTCATGAGGCACAATACTTGCTAAGGTTTTGCAAATGGGCTAGCAAGATAAGTGGGTTTGATTGTGGGGAAAAATTGATAGTTAAGTGCGCTTGAGCTAGAGGAGTTCTGGTATGGGTGACCTCCCGGGAAGTCCTAGTTACTGGGTGCAAGCCTCAGAAGTGATGATTGACACTAAGTGATTCATTTCACTAGTTTCAATCCCACTTCTTCACCCATGTGAGAATCACTCGATGCAATGAGTGCTAAGTGGACTATTCAAAAATCATGAGAAATTAGGGAGTTACGACTACCTCTCATAGAAATGGTCATACATGAATGACTTACTTAACACAGTTGAATCCCAAAAATGATATCTAATATAATGCACTGCGAAAAACCCTCATGCTCAAAATACAAAGAGTAAAGGGAGCTCTTCTTGAATGGTTCATGAGGTACAATGCTTGCTAAAGTTTTGCAAATGGGGTAGCAAGCTATGTGTGCTTGATTGTGGGGAAAACTCCACAGTTAAGCGCGCTTGATCCAGAGGACTTCTTGGATGGGTGATCTCATGGGAAGTCATGTTTACCAGGTGCAAGCCCCTGAAGTGATGATTGACACTAACTGATTCATTTCACTAGTTTCAATCCCACTTCTTCACCCCTGTGAGCATCACCCGATTCAATGAGTGATAAGTGGACCATCAAAAAATCATGGGAAATTAGTCAGCTATGACTACCTCTCATGGAAATGGTCATACATGAATGACTTACTTAACGTAGTTGAATCCAAAAAATGATATCTAATAAATTACCTGTAAAGGAATTCTTCAAATGGAAATGGTGAGAACATAAAATAAATATACACAAATATTTTCTTGTAACTCCCAAAACCTAGACTACGAGATTGATTTTTCATTCTATTCATTTCAATGTTACAAGACATATGTATAAATGTTGAAGCATTAATAAACCTTAATCCATTGAACTTGGATTATAAGATAAGCGTAGTTCCCTTGACAGGATCTACAAAATACCATGGAAAGAGAACTATCATGTTGAAATGCATATGCAAAACCCACGCACAAAATTGTGGGTAGGTTATTCCACCATCTTTGGCTCCACGTTTGATCCTTGGGTATGCCCATCATCTTTGGTGCTGCCCTACACCTCATTTAGGGGATTGCTACCTTCTATAACTGCTTCACTATTCCTCATGCAACGTGCAATGTAAAATGTATGAAAATAATCATAAAAAAAATATAACACATACTTACTAAAAGAAAATATCACCCTTCCCTCCACCTAGAGAGTTCATCCTACCCTCTGAGAATTATTGAAAAACAATACACCCTCCAAGTCCCGATCATAAGAAATCCCAACACACCATAAATGAAAGCAACCACATTCAAACACTAACACAGAAGAAATGCATCATAATTGAAATACGAATGGGTATGAATAAAAATAAAGGTGTTTTATACGATATATTACTTACATAATTCCTTAAAATGTATCTCTATAATCAAATTCCATGTACTCCAAACACTGAAAAATTACATCCGAATGGGTACGAATAAAAATAAGTGTTTTATACGGTATATTACTTACATAATTCCTTAAAATATATCTCTATAATCAAATTCCACGTACTCCAAAATGGGTTGAAGTCATATTTTGAAAATTTCCTCTAAGTATAATGATTCAAAATTAAAATTCTTCGAATGGATAAGATATGTATGTTCACGGTCTAAAATTCTAGGAATGAAATATTATTAATCTATTAAAAGCATATGTTGATTATAATTAAACATATGTTGATTATCTTGATTATAATATCTAACATATAATTGCGTCGAGAGGGGCATTTACAGCCCAATATGACCTCGATGTCAGGTGAGTCACCTCCTCATACAAAATGTCGGCTTAAGTTTTAAATTTTTAAAAAAATTAAAAATTAAAATCGCATTGTGTTAGAACATATATCAATTTCTAATACAATCATGTATTATTTATATAATTTGAATGGATAGTAAATTATATATGTGAATTTGAATCGATCATAAATTTACCTTTAACAAAAAAAATTACCACATTGAATTTCCAAATTAAGTAAAATTTTAAACATCTTTACCCTTTACTAAAGTCAATACCATTTCCTAAATCAAAGGAAAAGAGTTAATTCAACACAAACAATCAAAATCCAAAATCTTTTAATATTTATTTTAATTAAATATTTGTAAAATGAATTTATACTCAGTCTAGAGCTATGGTAAATAAATAAAAATATATATAAACTAGATGTATGGTAAATAAATAAAAATTCTTTTTATATTTATTCCATAAACCTTTTTATATTTAAAAAAAACTTTAAAAAGAGGTTCTATTTCGATGAAGCCTATGGGACGAATACCATGGGACAAACTAATATTGATACCATGGGCCAAATAGCATGGGTAAATAAATAAATATAAAACATGTATAAACAAGTATGATAAATAAATAAATAAATATAAAATAGATATAAAGAGGTATCGTAAATAAATAAATATAAAAGAGGCATAAAGAGGTAAGGTAAATAAATAACAATATATCAGATAGGATTATAAATAAAAGTCTAATTATATAACAAGCCTATGGGCCAAATACCATAGTAAAGAAAAGGGATATGGTAAATAAATAAAAATTTAAATAAACTAGAGGTATGGTAAGTAAATAAAACCTCTTTTCATATTTACTCCATAATCTGCTTTATATTTAAGAATATTTATGTTCATTAGTTTACATAAGTAAGAAGAAATAGAGAGAGAGAGAGGGAGAGAGAGTGATAAGGGAGAGATGGAGAGAGAGAGAGTGCATGTTTAGGGGTGAGATAAAGAGACAAAGTAAGATGTATGGAAAGAAGGGGGGAGAGAAGAAGTGAGAAGGAGAGAGGGAGGGATATAGTAATGTAGTTGGAGAGAGAGAAAGAAAGGGATGGGGGAAGAGAGAGGATTAGAGAGAGAGAGAGAGATATGGGGGAAGAGAGGGGATTGTAGGGAAAAGAGAGAGAGAGAGGTGGGATAGAAAGGGAGAGAGAGGAATGATGAGAGAGAGGAGGAGAGTGATGGGGGAAGAGAGAATATTGGAGAGAGAGAGAGAGAGAGAGAGAGAGATCAGGGAAGAGAGATGGATTTAGGGGAGAGAGAGAGAGAGGACGGACGAGAGGGAGGAAGAAAGAGGGATCGATAAGAGAGATGGAATTGGACTGGGAGAGATGCAGGAAATAAGAAATATAGAGAGTGAGAAATGGAGAGAAAGAAAGAGTGACAAGGGAGAGACAAAGAGAGAGCGTGTATACTTAAATATTTGTAAAATGAATTTATACGTACTCCAGAGCTATGGTAAATAAATAAAAAAATATATAAACTAGATGTATGGTAAATAAATAAAAATTCATTTTATATTTATTCCATAAACCTTTTTATATTTAAAAAAACTTTTAAAAGAGGTTTTATTTTTAAATATTTGTAAAATGAATTTATACTTACTCCAAAGCTATGGTGAATAAATAAAAAAATATATAAACTAGATATATGGTAAATAAATATTTTTTTTTTATATTTATTCTATAAACCTTTTTATATTTAAAAAAACTTTAAAAAGAGGTTTTATTTAGATGAAGCCTATGGGAGGAATACCATGGGACAAATTAACATTGATACCATGGGCCAAATACCATGGGTAAATAAATAAATATAAAAGAGGTATAAACAAGTATGATAAATAAATAAATAAATATAAAATAGATATAAAGAGGTATGGTAAATAGATAAATATAAAAGAGGCATAAAGAGGTAAGGTAAATAAATAACAATATATCAAATAGGATTATAAATAAAAATGTAATTATATAACAAGCCTATGGGCCAAATACCATAGTAAAGAAAAGGGGTATGGCAAATAAATAAAAATATAAATAAACTAGAGGTATGGTAAGTAAATAAAACCTCTTTTCATATTTACTCCAGAATTTTCTTTATACTTACAAATATTTATGTTCATTAGTTTACATAGCTAAGAAGAAATAGAGAGAGAGAGAGAGAGAGAGAGAGAGAGAGAGAGAGAGAGAAGGGAGAGATGGAGAGAGAGTGTGTATGTTTAGGGGTGAGATAAAGAGACAAAGTAAGATCTATGGAAAGAAGGGGGGAGAGAAGAAGTGAGAAGGAGAGAGGGAGGGATATAGTAATGTAGTTGGAGAGAGAGAGGGGTGGAAATAGAGAGAGAAAGAAAGGGATGGGGGAAGAGATAGGATTAGAGAGAGAGCGAGAGATATGTGGGAAGAGAGAGGATTGGAGGGAAAAGAGAGAGAGAGAGAGGTGGGAGAGAAAGGGAGAGATAGGAAGGATGAGAGAGAGGAGGAGAGTGATGGGGGAAGAGAGAGTATTGGAGAGAGAGAGAGAGAGAGAGAGGGAGAGAGAGAGAGGAAGGACGAGAGAGAGGAGGAGAGAGGGATCGATAAAAGAGATGGAGTTGGAGAGGGAGAGATGTAGGAAATAAGAAATATAGAGAGTGAGAAGTGGAGAGAGAGAACGAGTGACAAGGGAGAGATAGAGAGAGAGCGTGTATGTTTGGGGCTGAGATAAAGAAACAAATAAGGAGATATGGAGATAATGGGGGAGAAGGAGATATAAGGAGAGAGGGAGGGATATAGTAACATAGTTTGTGGGTGAAGAGAGAGAGAGAGAGGGAGAGAGAGATGGGAGAGAAAAGGAAATAGAGGAAGGAAGAGAAAGGATGTTAGAGAGTGGAGAGATGGAGGGAAAGAGATATGGGCTTGGAGGGGGAGGGGGAGAGAGGTAAGAAGAAAGAAATAGAGAGAGAAAGATGGAGAAAGAGAGAGTGAGTGAGTGATAAGGAAGATGGAGAGAGAGGGAGAGAGGGGGAAGATAGAGATATAGATGGAAGGTGAAGAGAGGGAAGAAGAGAGAGATGGGGAGAGGAGGGGATTGAAAAAGAGATTGATATATATGGATTGCGAGAGTGTGTGTGTTTAGGGGGGTGAGACAGAGAGACAAAAAAGAAGAGATGGAGGGGGATATAGATATGGATGGAGCGTGGAGAGAGGGAAGAATATTTCTCACACTAGATGGATTGGTATAAGTGGAGATGGTGGTTTATAATCCTATTTGATTATTTACACTATATGCAACAATTTTAGTGTAGATATTTATTTATAATGATATTTGATTACTTGCACTAGATGCATTGAATTTAGTGTAGGTGGTGATTTCTAATACAATTTGATTGCTTGCACTGAATTTGTTGATTTCAATTTAGATGTCAATTTATAATTATATTTGATTGCTTGCACTAGATGAATTCGTTTCAATGTAGATGATTTCTAATCCTATTTGATTTATTTGAGTAAATGCATTGATTTCAGTGTAGATGTTGGTTTCTAGAGAGAGAGAGAGAGAGAGAGTGATAGGGAAGATGGAGAGAGAGGGATAGAGGAAAAAAGGAGGAAAGAGAGATATTAATGGGGGAGAGGGAGAGAAGGGGAAGATAGAGAAATAGATGGAAGGTGAAGAGACGGAAGAAGAGAGAGATGGGGAGAGGGGGTGATTGAAAAAGATATTGATATATATGGAGTATGAGAGCGCGTGTGTTTAGGGGGGTGAGATAGAGAGACAAAAAAGAATAGATGGAGGGGGATATAGATGGATTGATATAAGTGGAGATGGTGATTTCTAATCCTATTTGATTATTTTCAATAGATGCATCAATTTTAGTGTAGATATTTATTTTTAATGATATTTGATTACTTGCACTAGATGCATTGATTTCGGTGTAGGTGGTGATTTCTAATGCAAATTGATTTCTTGCACTGAATTTGTTGATTTCAATTTAGATGTTGATTTATCATTATATTTGATTACTTGCACTAGATGACTTAATTCCAATGTAGATGATTTCTAATCCTATTTAATTGTTTGCACTAAATGCATTTATTTCAGTGTAGATAGTGATTTCTAATCCTATTTGATTTCTTTGAGTAAATGCATTGATTTCAGTGTAGATGTTGGCTCCTAGAGAGAGAGAGAGAGAGAGAGGACAAAAGGAGGAAAGAGAGATATTAGTGGGGGAGAGGGAGAGAAGGGGAAGTGAGGGAAGAAGAGAGATATGGGGAGAGAGGGTGATCGACAAAGAGAATGATTGTGCCGAGAGGCGCATCTACAGCCGAATATGACCCCGATGTCAGGTGGGTCACGTCCTCATACAAAATGTTGGCTTAAGTTTTAAATTTAAAAAAAAATTAAAAATTAAAATCGCATTGTGGTGGAACATATATCAATTTCTAATACAATCATGTACTATTTATATAATTTGAATGGATAGTAAATTATATATGTGAAATTGAATGGATCATAAATTTACCTTTAACAAAAAAAATTACCACATTAAATTTCCAGATTAAGTAAAATTTTAAACATCTTTACTCTTTACTAAAGTCAATACCATTTCCTAAATCAAAGGAAAAGAGTTAATTCAACACAAAAAATCAAAATCCAAAATCTTTTAATATTTCTTTTAATTAAATATTTGTAAAATGAATTTATACTTACTCTAGAGCTATGGTAAATAAATAAAAATATATATAAACTAGATGTATGGTAAATAAATAAATTTTTTTTTTTATATTTATTCCATAAACCTTTTTATATTTAAAAAACTTTAAAAAGAGGTTCTATTAAGATGAAGCCTATGGGACGAATACCATGGGACAAACCAATATTGATACCATGGGCCAAATACCATGGGTAAATAAATAAATATAAAACAGGTATAAACAAGTATGATAAATAAATAAATAAATATAAAATAGATATAAAGAGGTATCATAAATAAATAAATATAGAAGAGGCATAAAGAGGTAAGGTAAATAAATAACAATATATCAAGTAGGATTATAAATAAAAATTTAATTATATAACAACCCTATGGGCCAAATACCATAATAAAGAAAATTGATATGGTAAATAAATAAAAATATAAATAAACTAGAGGTATGGTAAGTAAATAAAACCTCTTTTCATATTTACTCCCTAATATGCTTTATATTTAAGAATATTTATGTTCATTGGTTTACATAACTAAGAAGAAATAGAGAGAGAGAGAGGGAGAGAGAGTGATAAGGGAGAGATGGAGAGAGAGAGTGTGTATGTTTAGGGGTGAGATAAAGAGACAAGTAAGATGTATGGAAAGAAGGGGGGAGAGAAGAAGAGAGAAGGAGAGAGGGAGGGATATAGTAATGTAGTTGGAGAGAGAGAAAGAAAGGGATGGGGGAAGAGAGAGGATTAGAGAGAGAGAGAGAGATATGGGGAAGAGAGAGGATTGGAGGGAAAAGAGAGAGAGAAAGGTGGGAGCGAAAGGGAGAGAGAGGAAGGATGAGAGAGAGGAGGAGAGTGATGGGGGGAGAGAGAGTATTGGAGAGAGAGAGAGAGAGAGAGAGAGAGAGAGAGAGATCAGGGAAGAGAGAGGGATTTAGGGGAGAGAGAGAGAGAGAGGACAGACGAGAGGGAGGAAGAGAGAGGGATCGATAAGAGAGATGGAGTTGGAGGGGGAGAGATGTAGGAAATAAGAAATATAGACAGTGAGAAGTGGAGAGAGAGAAAGAGTGACAAGGGAGAGACAGAGAGAGAGCGTGTATACTTAAATATTTGTAAAATGAATTTATACTTACTCCATAGCTATGGTAAATAAATAAAAAATATATATAAACTAGATGTATGGTAAATAAATAAAAAATAATTTTATATTTATTCCATAAACCATTTTATATTTAAAAAAAAAATTAAAAGAGGTTTTATTTTGAAATATTTGTAAAATGAATTTATACTTACTCCAGAGCTATGGTAAATAAATAAAAAATTATATAAACTAGATGTATGGTAAATAATTATTATTTTTTTTAATATTGTAACAGACCTCCTACCTAAACAATATGGTAAATCTATTTTTTTTACTTTAACGGTTTTGTCAAGAAAATAAATAAACAGTTGAACGAATTCTTGATTCGTTTGAAAACTGATATAGTGTGGGTCGGTTTCCGCATTTTGGATAGATACTTTGAAGTTTTGATAGGAAGGGTAGACCCAGACCGTTATGTTCTTGAGGGATTTGAAATGGTTTTCATTGCATATTCACTGCTGTAGGATTCTTTTTTTTAATTATCGATCATCGTATGTTCTGCGTTCTTGACGGAATGACAGAAAGTGATTGCGATCCAGTCTTTGCCTAGCTCACAGAGCTGCGAGAAAGTATAGGATTTCACTGTTGGAGAGATTATACAGCCGAACTTCACCGGCCTAGGGCTTTGCAGTAGGAATTGAATGATGGAATCAACGGCGAACAAGACCTTGCTGCAAATTTTCGAGACCTACACGTTGATGTTATTCAAAGACAACATTTATATACGGTGGAGTCAAATGGTAAATGGTAAGTAAATTTGGTTTTATGGATTTGGATAGCTGCAATAAAGTTTATTTTAAAACTTGAAATGCGCCTCCATGAAGGAGGGTTAAATATCTTTGATAAAGATGAGTATTACTCAAAATAATAGTTTTCTTTTGAATTATTTTATTTACCTTCTGAAAAGAAAATGAAATATATATCATATGAATAGTAGTTTTCTTTTGAATACCTTACTCATTTTCTGGAAAGGAAATGAAATATGAAATATTTCTTATGATTTGTTATAAGCAGAAATAATTACATTTAACAAAAGTTATAGAATTTCTTTTGGAAATAATATCTTATCTTGTGAAGTGAAAGATAAGTCCATTGTGTTAAAATAATATCTTTATCTTTATTTGGTGGGTAAAAGAGAAGTTATTATTATGTTATATATTGGGTATTGTGATTTAATTGCATGGGCTAATGTATAAAATATTAACTTTGTTATTATTTTAAAAATGTATTCTTATTCCTTATGCACAATATAAGGATTAATTATGGTACCTTCTTAAGAAGGGTTACTTATTGAAAAGATTGCATCTTAGGTGTATAAAAGATTAAGTAACCTTGTTATGGTTCCCTAAGTTTTGTGCATGAGGAACTACATAAAGTAACTAAGTTATATTAACCCCTTGAAAATAATTCAAGGGAAATAAGTTGAGATGTTCCTTCTTAAGATAAAAATATGTTTTGGTGGACTTATTGAGATTAAGGCTTTGGTAACCTTATATGGAGATGTTTGAAATGCGTGCATATTTATAAATAGGCATGTGTCTATTGTGTGAATTTATTTCATGCACGTTTGGATAAATATGCGTGTTTTCATATTCTCTCTATGCATTGTATTTAATGCATTTAGATAGGAATTTTTAATTAAAAGATGATTAACCACGTGATTTTGGTGGTTATTTATTTCCTAAAAAGAATATTTGTTGTCTTTTGTTGAAAATACTCTTACCTTAATATTTTAGAAAGATAATGTTATTAGAGAGATGGAATGGTGAAAGGGAAACTTATTGGCGGGTTTTTTGGAAAGGAATCCTTGTTGTCTTTTCTTCAGAAATTTTATATTATGTTATTCTTTTCTATTATGCCAATATTTTACATAATAGTTAAAGAGCGGTAGTATACTAAGAATTTTCTGTAAAGAGAATCCATTTTGTAAATAGTAATTAATTAATAAATCCATGGATAGTTTCATAAAACCATGGGTAGTTTTTCCATGGTGTTGATGAAGATTAATTGTTTTATAAAACCATGGGTAGATTACCATGGTGTTTGCAAATATTAGTTATATAATAAATCCATGGATTTTTTACCACGGTGTTGATAAAGTTAAGTTATTTATTAATGGTTAAAGCAACAAAACAATTTTATTCCTTAGATGAATAAACGAAGTGATTATTTTACATTATCATGATTATGATGTTAAATTCCTTTTGGAGGAAGATCTTGCATATACATGCAATATATGTATTAAATTTTATTGAAAAATAATATACACATATGTATATAGAAAGATAGCTTGTAGTATTAAAACTACATTGAATATGATTATTAGTATAATCTTGAAAATGAGACATGTATTTATACTCTTCATTATGCATTTTTACATATGTTTACATGCTCACTAGCATTGAGACTTTCTTTGGAAAGACTCGTGAAGAAGGTTATGTGCTTCGTTGTGTAAGCACTCCTTTAGGGAGAGTCTTTTGGAATTGGTATGCATTCACATGCAAGGAGGAAACAATTGTTATGTTAGCTTGCATTCCATGCACTAAAGATAATAGCTTAAGGGTTAGCTATTTTTATTAAACTTATGTAAATCACATGCATAAATATCTTAACTGATGATCAATTTATTTTAAAGAAAGCTTGGGAGATGTAGCCATTGTGTTGCAGGAATGTGCTTATGTGACGTAAGAATTAGTTATTGTGATGACTTATAACCAGCACATATGAGGTATGTGTTATTAAAGAGAGAATGACAAGGTACTTTACTTGTTTGTGATGATTACACATTGATTAATACTTTATGAATCTTGACACCATTTATGTTGAAGGCATCATAGTAGGGAATGATGGTGACATGTAGGAAGGAATATTATGCTTGTCCTGGTGGCAGGTAAATGATTAATGTTTATGCAGATGAGTGTGAGTTGCAGGAAGGTCTAATGTACGATGGTCCATTGGAGGTACATCCATGCCACCAAGATCTGAAGATCTGAAGATATGAAGACCAAAGGGTAAATGGTATCATATTTATTGTAATGGATTTAAGCTAGATATTTGCATATTTCCTTGTAAGATTATATAAACGATGGTTAAGGGATGGTCTCCCTTACAAGCCATTGAGTGATGGGCTGAACACCCTCACGAGCATTTAATAATAAAATTAAACGTTTGCTGGTTTTCACCCTACGAGTTTCCAGGGTATATTGGTGTTCAATGATGTGATTGATTATTGTGTCAAGTTGATGATGTGGATTCCCTTTCTTGTTGTGATATTCATAATGTCAAGTATGTGATGACAACATGAAAAATGAAATGAGTGGACGTTTACATCATATGGTATTATATTAATGAATTGTAAGGGAAGCTATTAATGGTTAAGGAGCTTACTATCCATATTGTAAAGTTACATTATGAACTGGTAAAAACATTCTAGGTAAGGATGAGTAAGGAATATTAATAGTGAATGGGTAATTACATGTGAGTAACATGTATAAAAAATTTTAACTCCTTAATTTTCCATCTGAAGTTATTGGTGTATGTTACAAGTGGTATCAGAGCTAAAGGTTCAAAAACTGGCACCTTTGGGATTTAGCGAAAAGAGATTAAGGGATTCGAGATGAAATGCGCAGATGTGAAGGAAGGCATCACATCTCTAATCCAGGTTGAACAATGAGTTTCAAGAGATAAGTATTAATATCTTTCTTGTCTTGAAAGTAATAGTTATTGCATTTATGGAAAATACACTGCTTACAAAGTAAATACATGTTGAGTTAGAGTTTCTTTAAAAAGGATATGTATTTTCCATCTACGTAAAACTTCTATTGTTGTGTTGAAGTTTCCTTAAAAGGAGTTGGGAATTTGGTTTCTTGAAAAAGAAACATGTGTGTGCTCAAAAATTTAACTAATATACATTTGATTCTTCTTGAGAGAAATATGTATATTTTGAAAATAAATCTTGCATGTGAATCTTGCAACTAAAAGAGACAAATATAGAGTAAAATGTGGTTTTACTTAATATGCAAGATTGTGCTAGTTCTTTTGGAAAGTGATAAAGCATTGCTAATATGATAATATTTTAGAAAGATATACCATGGTAAAAGACCAAACTACTATGCTATTTTTTCTGAGAAGAACACGTGTGAGTTCTTGCAAAGATTATTAGTATGTATCTTGAAAGGTGTGAGCAGTAGTAAAACAAAAATAACTAAACTTGCTTGCCTTTATATATATCTTATGTAAGAAAAGATAGATTGATTTCTTTTAAAAAGGGGATTTCATACTTATGTGTAAAATGATAAGGAATCCAAGTTCTTTTCTTGAAAATAAATATAGGCTAAAGAGAATAACCTCTTGAACATACTACATTGCTAGATGGATTATGTCAACTTCTTGATTTAGGTTAAATTAACCTTGTTAGTGTTGCATAGTTTTTATGCATAAAATAAGCTATCTATGGTAAATTCCTGGAAGCAAAGCATGAGAAAATTGCATGTAGAATCATAGAGGAACAAGGTTCTTTGCATGCCATTAAACTTCATGGAAAAGAACATAGGTTTATATGTGGAAAATGATAACATGTTTTGTTATCAGACTTTAGAAAATATTCTTTGGAAAAGAAGATGAATTACATGTACAAAAACTAAAGTAATGTTTTGGTTTCCCTAAAATATATACATGGTTAATGTGGGTATAATATTTCAAGAATAAGGTATGTATTCTTATGTTTTATTCCATTAGTTTTATGGAAAAGAAAACCATGTTTTGCATGCATATTATGTTATGTGTCCTCGAAGAGGGATCATGAGTTTGCCTACTCGATTATGTTAAGTACTTTGTTGAGAAATTAAGATTAGAATATTTATGCATTGTATGCATAGGAACAACAACCAATGTGTTAGCTTTATTATATTTGCATGTTCCAAAGGCAAAAGCTGAAGTGGTGGGTCTTTTGTAAAAGTTTAAGTAAAGCGAATTCATATGCCAGAGAAATGCATATTTATGATTAGCATTGTTTCTTATAGTAAGCATGGGTAGCTTAATGGAAACAGAAAGATTGTGAAAATAAGACATCGCAAACATGGCAATGTGGATTGCAACAGTAAATGTTAAAGTATCATGTTTTAATGTACGACACATGTATGTTACTTCCAGGGGGGAAGTTGTGACAACTTCATTAAAGTTAACTAGTATTAACTAGTTAAAGAAAACTTGTTTAATTTTCTTTTATCGGGCAAGAAAAAGTCAAATGATCACTATTGATAAAGAAAATTATTTAATTTGTTGAAAATTAATTAATGAAAGAAAATATTTCTAAGCTGATGGTAAAAATTGTTTCCAAGAACAGGAAGTGGTTGGGGACAGTTGGAAAGATAGTTACCTACTCCTCTGAGGATAAGATGGATTCCCGGGGAGGAGTAGGCGTTTTGTGAAATTGGTAAAGGGGTAGTATTTTCTCGAGCTGGTTGGGACCAGTTGAAAATAGCTTCCAGCAACCCTTGTAAATCCAAATGAAAATAGCTTCCAGCAACCCTTGTAAAGCCAAAAACATCTGAGTAGGACTACGCCATCTAATATTAAATAATCTGTATTTATACTTCATAGTGTTGTAGACAATTTTGTCACTCCTAGAGACAGTCTAGAGTTGCCATAGACCAGTGCCTAGGACATCTTAGCATAGCAAAGAGCATATAATATAACTTGGGTTGTCAATCCAAATACTCTCCTGCTATCTCTTTTAAAAGAAGGAAAATGGTTTGAATGGAACCAAACTCTCTCAGAAGCTAATACAGAGACAAGAATAGCGTAAGAACAACATGCAAAATTCCAGCATAAAGGAACAGACAATTCAGAGACAGCTTACTGTAAAGAGGGTCGATTCAAGTAATATACCACAGAAATCAAATATCAGAGGGTGGATGCAGTGAAGAAAACATCAAGGAGATACTAGTTAACATGAGGCTGATACCCGAATACACAACAGAACCACATATGGGCTTATCAATCTAAGAATCCATACATGACAATGGCGTTTTAAAAGCACCCTCCTCAAGTAAATAATATAGCAGAAATATGAATGAGATGAATATGAAACACTATATCATGTCTGGGCCAATTTAAAGTGCTTGACTGATTTAAGTATGGGCATCAACTGGGATGAATCCTTACCTAAAGTCAGTGAGCCACTCGCATTCCAGAATCACGATACAAGAAGAAGATATATGAAATGAAAAATTGTATTAAGCACATAAAAGAGGTTTACATACTGTGAGATACCAAAGACCAGAATCCTCATTACAGATATAACTCCTCCTCACTGAGACCCTACGGGCTATGAACCATCATATAGAAATTTTACAATTATGTATACAAGAGCTTCTCACTGCATAGTTTGCTGATAGAAATCTGGAACCCTTACAATGTCTCTCTTTCTGATTTTTATAGAAGAGATAGAAAGCTCTAGATAGTGAGATAGGTGATACACATTTAATAGTCTGATTTGAAACAAAGTGGCGGAAAACATTCATGCCCATACTGTGAATGACTGAATATAATTATTTGTACTTTGCAATCTACCTCTAGGAATAAATGAACTGGAAGAAAATCTCTTCAGGAATAGGGCATGAGGGTAATTCTTCGTGAAAATTCTGTACGTCCCTGAAGGGGACTCGACTGAAATATCACCTTGAGAACATTGCTTTCTGAGCACTGTACCTTCTGATATTTGGATTTAAATCCAAGACCTTAAATGCAGTAAGCTGTATCTTTCGGCCTTTCACTGATATTTTTATGCTGTGAAATTAGTGTCTTCAGCTACCAGAACCTACCTTTTGTACTGCTCTGAGAGGTGCGATAGATTTTCTTTCTATTTCCATTAATGAGGTCATATCAAAACCACTACCCCAATATTTCCTTAATAAACTCTTCCTTTGCAGGCCGATTTTTGGATGCGTCCTTGACCTCTGTGGTGAAGGGGGAGATTAATGGAGGATTCCTGTTGCTGCAACCTGCAAAAACACACAAACATATTAAAAAAAACAGGACCCAGGGGTGGTGAATGCTATGGCGGCCATGGCAATGAAGACACAGGCTGAGCAAAGTGGTGTGATGATGTAGGGTGGCGAAGGAGGATGCAGAGGGACCCGATAAATGGACATGGCGGAAACTCGTAACTTGAACACTGAAATATGATGCCTAAGTGGAGTATATGAATGGTGGAGGGTAATGCCAATGCCATATGGTAGTACGAAAGGTCAAGTGGAGGGGGTGACATGGAAACAGACTCGGTTGGTCAGAGGGGAGTGACAATAATTTAGGGCCACGCTATCAAAAATGAAATCAACGGTTGAAAATGCATTGTATAGCGGCGGAATGGTGGACCCAAGCATTATGTAACTTGTGTTAAATCTTGTGCGACTTTGGAGGACGGCCACCATTGGATGAAGGCTGACAGATCCAATGGCGCTGATGAATTTCGCTGCCTGTCTTTGGTTGGACCTTTAACACGTGAAATGGGAGGTTTGGAGATCGTACATGAGGACACTTGTCATGCAATATATGGAATCGCTGGCTCCAAGGGAAATACCGCCTGCCCCGAGTGGGTGGTGCGGAATAAACCGCTGGTTTTCGGGCGCAGGGGCTACCATGACAAATTAAAATATGGGCCGTTGATTTACTTTGAATCACGCGGCTATGGTTGCGCCCGAAAACATAAGGCGATGAGCCCCGTTCAATTTGGCACATGGTTTTACGTCCAGGTCACATGGGAATCAAAACAATGGGGGCTGAGACCTCAAGGGCTGGACCTGATACAAATTTTAATGGCGGGTATCAACCTTTACAAAACACGTTTTTAAGGCAAAACAGGGTAGCGATAGGTGGAATATAGGGATTTTAGGTCACCAATAGGATTTCAACAGACTTGAACGGGATCGATGGCCAAAAAAATTGAATGAAGAGTTGAATTGAACAACATTGGCTCCAGCTGGGGACGGCACATCCATCCTTGGGCATGTCGAGAACCTGCAGACCTCTGCTCATTCCGTATGTAAATTATGTTCTTCAATCCCTTTGAATTTTCTTCAAAACTCGTCCGCTTACCCACATTATTTAAATTAAAATTTGCACAGCACTTATATACATTATAATACATCAGACCCTCTCTGCCTGAATTAAAACCGGAAGTAGGGCTTTAGGAATTGGCCATTCACAGGGGCACTCAACAAGTCACCCTGCAAGTTCTCCAATATAAACGTGTTATTACCTCCCTGTTCCAGAACTTTGAATGGCCCAAACCAGAGGGGGTCAAATTTCCCGTGCTTTCCTTTTTCAGCTCTCCAGACATCCCATCTGAGAACCAGGTCACCATTTTGCAATTCTCGATATTTTTCATGCCGATAAAAAATGTTTTTCATCTTCTCCTGATATTCTGCTAGCCTTTGATTCGCCTGATCTCGTGTTTCCTCTAATTCCACCAATTGATTTATCCTTCTGACCATATCATCCGGCTCTTCCTGATTTTCCTACATGAAATGTGCCACTGGCGAAGCGAACTGCATAGGGAACACTGCTGCTCATCCATATACTAATTCATAAGGAGATTTCCCTGTTGCTCTCTTGCTGGTTATCCTATTCGCCCATAGAGCAAACTTTAATTGGGAATCCCAATTCTTCTGATTCTCATTTATAGTTTTCTTCAAAGCCCTCACCAGGATTTTATTAGAGGACTCTACCAAGCCATTCCCCTATGGATAGTAAGTTGTGGAGTGATTCAATATAATGTTATACTGCCGGCAGAAATTTACGAATCTTGTGGACTTGAAGGCCTGTGCATTGTCAGTTACAATTCTGGCACGACAACCAAACCTGGATATGATATTTTCTTCCATAAATTTGATTGTCACAGTATCTGTAGTGTTTCTTGCAGGTATGGCTTCCACCCATTTTGTAAAATAATCTGTGGCTATCAGTATCCATTTATGTTGGCCACTTGATGGGGGATGTATCTCCCCTATAAAATCTAATCCCCATTTCTGAAATGGTTCGTTTACATGGATAGGAATTAAGGGAAGAGATGCTAACTTCTGTATTTCTGCAAATCTTTGGCACTTATCACATGCTCTGACCCAAAAAAAAACATATGTAAATAATTTTGGCCAGTAGAAACCAGCCCTCAGGATTTTATGAGCTGTAGCCCTCCAGCTGTAATGTCCTCCACAGATTCCTTCATGAAATTCTGTCATTATATTCTCCACTTCATTTTCTGTGAGGCATAATAGTAATATACCTGAAGGATCTCTCCAGTATAGCTATCCATTAGCAACTATGTATTTCTGTGATTTCATTCTCACAGCTCTGTATTTTACCTTATCACAACTTGGGGGACAGCTGAGTGTTAAAAGATATTCAACAATTTCTTTGTACCAAGGACTAATGAGGTATTTCATATGTATTTTTTGAGTAGCCATCTCTGGTCCATGCTGCTCTTCTCCTTTCTCAGACTCCTCATTCGCTATCATGGATAAATTTATACCTAGAGCCTGATGATTTGATTCAGACAAAATTTTGGCTAGCCCTTGTCCTTTAACCAACTTAGTGGGTCTTATGTCTAGATTGTACTCCTGTATTTTTGCAATCCACCTTCCTCTTTTGCCTTCACTATCTCCTTGAACGAGGATATCTTTGACAGCTGCTGTAGGAACATATGCAGTAATGTGGGATTGTAAAACATATGTTCTAAAGGCTTTGAGAGACTTCACCAAGGCGTATGCCTATTTTTCTAGTATGTTATACTTCAATTCTACATCATGCAATACCTAACTGAAAAAGGCTATTGGCTGCTCATATCCATTTTCATTCTTCTGCAACAAGACTCCAGCTACCGTATGAGGTGAAGCAAACGAAAAGATCATAAATGGCTTTGTATAATCAGACCCAGCTAGCACAGGAGCTTTAGAAAATGCCCGTTTTATCCTTGTGAATGCGTCTCTAGATTCTTGGGACCATTTCACCTCATTGTTCTTTTTAAGCATATCAGTTATATGCCTAACTATCTTGGCATAATTAGGAATAAATCTTCTCGGAAAATTGATTCGGCCTAAAAATACTTGTACTTCTTTCTTATTTCTTGGTAGAGAAATACTATTTATCACCTCAACTCTTTTAGAGTCTATTTGCACACCATCTCTAGTCACAATGTGCCCTAAAAGTTTGCCTTCCTCTAATGCAAATAAAGACTTTTGTGGATTAAGAGAAAGGCCATACCTTCTGCATTTTTCAAAAGTTCTCCGTAAATGCTCAATATGCTCATCATCATTCTTGGAAAATACTGTAATATCATCAAGGTATACCACCAATAATTTATCCTATTCACCAACAAAAGCAATATCCATAGCCCTCTGAAAGGTAGCTCCTGCATTGATTAATCCAAAAGGCATCCTGGCATACATGAATGGTCCCCATGGCGTGGTGAAAGAAGTCTTCTTTTGATCTTATGGTAACAGAGCCACCTGATTATAACCAGAAAAACCATCCATCATTGACATTCTAGATGCTCCCACCACTTTCTGCAGGATGTGGTCCATCTTAGGCAGTGGATAATTATCCTTTAAAGATGCTCTATTTAAATTCCTGAAATCCACACATAATCTTATTTCTCCATTCTTTTTGCGAATAGGAACCAGGTTAGCGACCCATTCAGAGTATCTTAGTGGCACAATTATTTTGGCATGTAGCAGCTTCTTGATTTCTTTTTCAATTGAAGGGAGCAACAGAGGATTTATCTGTCTGAGCTTCTGCTTATATGGTTTTGCATCTTCCCTCAGAGGAATTTTATGCTGCATTATATTAATATCAAAAGTTTTTAGGTCCTGATAGGACCATGCAAATACATCCTTATATGACTGAAATAGTTTCAAATATTTTCTTTTATATTCCTCTGAAACTTTTTTGGATAATTTTATGATTTTGGGCTCAGCATCAGTGCCCAAATTCAAGTCTTCTACTTGATTTTCTTCTATTAATTTACTGTTCTGCAATGGAACATCATTTTTATCAAATAATATTTCTAGGGGCACCAGCCCTCTAGGGATAACATTTCCTTTCAGCTGCAGCACTTTATTACCTGCTATTTTTTCTTCCCATCTGTTTTCTACAATATTCTCAGTTTCCTCTTCCTCACAGTCATCAATCTCCATATTAGAGAATTCTCCCACTGTTTCCAGGAATCTCTTCATTTGTTCTTCATCTTAGAATACTTTCTAGTGCTTAATATTATTTGGGATGGATGGTCTATATCGTACCTCAACTTCATACCTCAAAAGTGGGTTCTGAGGAGGACGGAATGTACTGGCAGCTACAGCAAGAGAATCTGCTATTCTGTTCTGTTCCCGGGGCATGAACTGTATGTTAAATGCTAAGAAAAAATTCTCCACCATGTCCCATACTTCATTCCTATAGGCTTTTAGCCGGGGGTGTTTTTTTTGGCATTAATTTCTGACCTGTCTAACAACCAATTCAGAGTCTCCCGGAACTTTTAAATTCTTTATATTCATATTCCTGGTTGTTTGTAGTGCCAATAGCAGTGCTTCATATTCAGCCACATTATTAGTAGCCTCATATTCCAATTTAAAGGACAGTGGCACCCATTTTCCTGTAGGAGAGATTAATAACACTCCCACTCCGTTACCTTCCTTTGAATTTGCTCCATCAAAATGTAAAGTCCAAATTTCTTATTCCTGGTCTTCTGAAGGTTGCTCAGCTTGGATTTGACCAAAAGGGGGCTCATGGGCATAATTTTGATTTTCTTCTAGCATTAAACACGAGAAATCTCCCTCTTTGTTATAAACTGGGGAATTCTCTGAGCAGTCGGCCTTAGTTACCATTTTAACAAATCTAGTCTCCCTGTATAACCTCCTCTCTTGGCCTCCAAAGACTGGGACAGTAGCATATGTTAAGTCCATTTTGAGTGACCCGCCAATTTTTGTACCCCAGGACCTTGACAGCAACATGCCAAAGCGGGCTGGGATATCAGCAACCACAATGTCCATAACTACACTTTTTGCTGGGATTTGTGCCAGATTGACCACTAAATCTTTAATCATTCCCAAGCATTTAACTCTTTTGGAATCAAATGAGTATAGGTATTTATATGGTCTTGTAATTTGCAGTCCTAGTTGTTCCATGACAGACAGAGGCATAAGATTATGGGAAGCCCCAGAAACTAGCATGCAGTTGTGTAACAACAGGTCATGAATAGCTAAAGACATGTAAAAAGGAGGAGTAGAAGGGTCTATTTCCTCTACATGTGGGCCAAATACTACCAGGGGTCTTTCCTCTTGAAGGTTAAGACTATCTGGAGTTATTGGAGCTTCAGGAGGGAGTATGAAGGAAGTAACTTGAGACTGATATGCAGGCTGTTTTAACAGCTCGGTCAGGGGGACTGGAATCTTAATTTTCTCAGGCTCTTTTTGTAAACTAAAAGTAGAGGAAGGCTTTTCTGTTACAACTTCTTTAAATTATTTATTTTCAGCTAGAAGTTTAACTTCTCTTGACACAGACTGGACATTAGGAGGACTAGCAACTTTGGAGGAAGAGGGAGTTTGATCATTAGGTTGTAGAGGAGTGTTAGGAGGACTCTTACCTTTTTCTGCAGCTTTTTGTACTGTTGGTTCTTTCTGAGCAAGTGCATCCCTCTAAAGTGGAGCTTCTTCTTGATCTTGAGTCCGGGTCCTCTTCCTTGAAGATCTGAGATCATATTTTACATTGAATTGTGCTTGCATGAAATCAGCAAATTGTTTACAATAATGATCAGTCTCTGCTTCTTCTTCTTCTTCTTGCAATGGACATTCTATATCATCATTGTTTGAAAAAGAAATATTTGAATCTTCTAATTGATAAGCAACATCTTCAGTGGAGTCATCCGTTGGACCTTCCAAGTATAATGGGTGTGGTACCTGATCTTGTTGCTCCTTTGCTTCCCTAGGCAATATCTGCAGTAGTGGTCTTTTATACTAAGGATTGTATCCTCTGTTTGGAGAATTATAAAAATTCTTGGGGGTTGAAATCTTAGCCTCCAATTCAAGTTTAACCATCTTCTTAATCATCTTGCTTATTTCATCCATCTTATCTGAATCCTTCTCTTGGTTAGAGGAGGAAACCTCTTCTTTACCTTTCCTCCTAGTATCCTATTCAACTTTTCCTTTTGATTTCCCAGTGGATGTAAAATTTTCTTCCAACTCAAGAGCATCCATCTGAGCATCATCTAGAGTGGTGAGCTTTATTTCTCTCGGAGAGAAGCCAAAGTCTAACTCAAAGGCTGCTGTGAAAACTATCTTAGTAGCAGTTTGGTGAGGCTTCATCTCAGGAGGCAAACTCAGATAAAGTTTATTAAATCTTTTGATAAACTCTGACACCCCTTCATTGTGTTTCTTCTTCAAAGTATTAAATTTAGTAAGACACTAACCATAATCTTTCTTTTCTCCCCATTTCTTGAGAAAAACTTCTTCCATTCTTTCCCAAGTATTTACAGAACGATCTACCAATGTCTTAAACCACTTTCTAGCTTCACCGTCAAGAGATTGAACAAACAATCTTAAGACCACATCCAAATGTTCTACATTTAAGTTTTCTGCAAAGGAGCAGAAAGTCTTAAGATGTTTCTGAGCATCAACCTCATTTTCTCCATTAAATCTAGGAAGAATCTTCAAATAATCCTATGGCATATCATTTAGCACTTGGGGTAAGGCCAGTGGTGCATATTTGTTCAATAGAAAAGCTGGTACATTAGCCATTGGAGGAGGTGGGGGTTGTGCAACAGTCTAAGGTACAAATGAAGGAAGGGGAGGCAGAGGGAGTGGAGTATGTATAAAAATCGGAATGTGCTGTATAGAGGTCCGGGGTGTGGATGGAAACAATTCACGATTAACAGAGGCTACTTCTATAACTTCTTTAATTTCCTCAGCCTCGGGAGTAGGACGAAAATCCTCTTCAATCCTGGCACTTCCCCTAGGTGGAATTTCTAAGTAATATTCAGGATTTTCCTCGGTGGAATCGGGATGTTCTGTTCTGATTTCTTGAGAAGAAGAGGGCGGATAATCTTCTACAGAATATTCAGGGATTTCAGCACGAACTGATTTCCTCTCTTTCCAAACTTTTTTATGAATGATCTTCTTTGGGTCAGACACGTAAGGTGTCTTTGACTGAGATGTATCTGATCTCAAATGTGGCTTACGAGGAGCCAGGAATACCAATAGATTTATCGAATAAATACCAGTGGAGTCACCAAGGTGAGAGATATGTAACTCTTCAACTCTCTGTGCTCACATGATTAGAGAGTGAATATGATTTTTCGAGGCCCAGGGAAATTGATATTCTTAAATTCGTCCCCAGCAACGGCGCCAGAAAGATGTTGTAGACAATTCTTGTCCCTCCTAGATATAGTCTAGAGTTGCCATAGACCAGTGCCTAGGACATCTTATTATAGCAAGGAATTCATAATAATATAACTTGGGTGTCAGCCAAAAGCTCTCCTGCTATCTTTCATAGAACAAGGAAAATGATTTCGAATGGGACCAAACTCTCTCAGAAACTGATGTAAAGATAAGAAACATGTAGGAACAACATGCAAGACTTCAATATTAAAGCATCAGATAGTTGAGAGACAGTTTACTGCAAAGAGGGCCGATTCAAATAATATGCCACAAAAATTAAATATCAGAAGGTGGATGCAGTGAAGAAAATATCAAGAAAATACTAGTTAACATGAGGCCGATACCCAGATACACAACAGAACCACATATGGGCTTATCTGTCTAAGAATCCATACATGATAATGGCGTTTTAAAAGCACCTTCCTCAATTAACTAATATAGCAGAAAATATGGATGAAATTAACATGAAATAGTATATCATGCCTAGGCCTATTTAAAGTGCTTGACTTTTTTAATTAAGGACATCAGCTAGGATGAATCCTTACCGAACCAGTGAGTCACTCGCATTCCAGTAACATGATACAAGAAGATAAATGAGATGAAATGAAATTTTATTTTAACACATAAGAGAAAATTACATATTGTGGGATACCAAAGACCAGAATCCTCATTACAGATATAACTCCTCCTCCCTAAGACCCTACGGGCTCTGAGCTTTCATATAGAAACTTTACAAGATGTATACAAAGCTTTTCACTGCACAGTTTTCTGATAGAAATTTGGAACCCTTACAACGTCTTTCTTTCTGGCTTTTATAGAAGAGATAGAAAGCTCTAGACAATGAGGTAGGTGATACACATTTAATAGTCTGATTTGAAACAAAGTGGCGGAATACATTCGTGCCCATACCATGAATGACTGAACATAATTATTTGCACTTTGCAATCTACCTCTAGAAATAAATGTACTGGAAGAAAATCTCTTCAGGAAAAAGGCATGAGGGTAATTCTTCGTGAACATTCTATACATTCCTAAAGGGAATTAGACTAAAATATCACCTTGATAATATTGCTTGCTGAGCACTGTACCTTCCAGCATTTGAATTTAAATCCAAAATCTTTAATGCAGGACGCTGTGTCTCTTAGCCTTTCACTGATATTTTAGGCTGCGAAATTAATATCTTCAGCTACCAGAACCTACTTTTTGTATTGCTCTGAGGGGTTCAATGGATTTTATTTATATTTCCATTAATGAGGTCGTATCATGACAACTATCCCGAGCTTTCCGTCATAAACTCTTCCTTTGTAGGCAGATTTCTGGATGCGTCCTCGACCTTTGTGGTGAAGGTGGAGATTAATGGAGGGTTCCCGCTGCTGCAACCTGCAAAAACACACAAGCATATTAAAAATACTGGACACATGGGCGGTGAATGCGATGGTAGACATGGCAATGGTGACACAGACTGAGCAGCAAGGTGAGACGATGCAGGGTGGTAACAGAGGATGTAGAGGGACACGATAGATGAATGTGACGGAGACTTGTAACCTAAACACTGCAATATGACACCTAAACGAAGTATATGAATGGTGGAGGGCAGATGCAAATGCCACGTGGGCGTACGAAAGGTCAAGTGGAGGGGGTGACGTGGAGACATGCTTGGTTGGTGAAAGGGGTGTCAATAATTCTGAACACATGATGAAAAATGAAATTGATGGTTGAAAAGGCATTGTAAGGCGGCGGAATGGTGGACCCGATCATTATGTAACATATGTTAAATTTCGTGCGGCTTTGGAGGATGACCACCATTAGATGAAGGCTGTCAGATCCAACGGCGCTGATGAATTCTGCTGCGTGCCCCTGGTCAGATTTTTAATGCGTGAAATGGGTGGTTTCAACGTCGTACATTTGGACACTTGTCATGCGATTTATGGAATCACTGGCTCCAAGGGAAATATCGCTCGCCTAGCAATGGTGATGCGGAATAAACCACCGGTTTTCAGGCACGGGGGCCACCACGGATAATTTGGTTGCAGGCCGTTGATTCGATTGAGATTCGACGGCTACGGTTTGGCCCGAAAACATAAGGCGATGAGCCCTGTTCAGTTTGGCACATGGTTTTGCGCCTAGGTCACATGGGAATCAAAACAACAAGGGCTGAGACCTTAAGGGCTGGGCCCAATACAAATTTTAATGGCGGGTATCAGTGTTTACTAAATACGTTTTTAAGGCAAGACAGGGTAGCGATAGGTAGAATATAGGTATTGTAGATTACCAATAGGATTTCAACAGACTTGGACGGGATCGCCGGCCACAAATTCGAATGAAGAGTTGGCTTGTTAAACACCCTCCCAAGGTGGAAGTATCTCTTAAACTTCTAAGGCCAAGGAGTAGCCCGTTTTCACCATGATAGTGCCACCTCCTACTCCTGCAACATCATGCAAAGTATGAGAGCAAATCTGCCCTTGCTCTCCCAAGAATAACCCAAGCAACAAAATTTGTTACTGCCTCCTCATACCTCCATCATACAAATCATGTAGTGGAAACATGGTGAAGAATGCCATATCAACACAATTCATCCATAATCTTTGCTTCACCATGATGCAAGTATCCTACCACATACCCTTAGAAAGAGGATGATGACCAAACTCTTTCAAGAGCAACCAACACAGCCAAGCCTCCTACTGCCCAGTATCATAAATTTGCAAGTAGCTTTCCAGCTTCTTGCTCATCATCCACATCCACTCACCCATATTTGGATGTCTCCTACCCTTCTTAATCTTGTTACTCCTCCCATGAGGGCTACCATCCTCCCAAATCAGATTTTTGTCTTTGCATTTCATGGGATATTGAAATGCAATCTTCTCAAGGATCAAGTTGATGCCATAAGGACCCAAATAGGTGGTAGGAAAAAACCTCCCATCATGATGTGTGGGGCTCAAAAAGTGTCGAACACAAACATGAGAGATGTTATGCATCGTAAGATGTCCTCCATCATCTATCTACTCCTCCTTCAATCCATAAAGATCCAAGTGTGAGAAGGGAAGAACCTCCTCAAACTGTTGAAGAACACTGCACTCCATGATGTGTTGAACTGCACCTCCAATGAAATCTCTCCATGAGATCTCCCTCTCATCAATAGTCCCCCAAAACTAATGAGGTCTTGGATCTGATAAAAGTAGAAGTCTCTCTTTGAGCTGAGAGGTGCTCATTGAGAAAGTTTCATCTAGAAAGGAGAAAGTTTTTCTCATCTCAAGATGTCTACTATCTATCATCCTTCCCTTCAAGTCTTCAAACCCCAACCTCCAATTTGATATGCAATCCAAAAATGGCTTATGAGGATGATGGTTTATTTCTTCCTTGAATGTTTCCATGTTGCACAGTGTAGTGCAATCTTGTTGCTCTAGGTTAGCAGTGTGTGTTGATTCTTGGTCATTAAATATAAATTTCCACAATCCTCCAAAAGATTTGTTGAAATAGAAAGTGGAACTTCATTCATACCTTGATGGAACTTAGGTGCTCCTTGTATGGCTGCAATAGTTCTTTCCTCCAATGAAATGGTTGACCCATTTGCAGATGTAGAAGGCTGCTCTTCCAAGGCTGTGACAACATTGGTATAAGTTTCCTCCCATGGTGGTGTGGGATTTCTCTCCTCTGATCTTTATTTTTCAAAGGTTCTAATAAATCTTTGAGTGAACTCTACAAAAGTATTTACCCTTGCATGGCTCAAGTGGCTGAACCGCCAAACATTGGCTTCACCCTCCAAGTGCAGCAGTACAACTTATACAGTCTCCCTCTCTACCACTAGATGTAGTAGGAAGAATGCCTCAAGCTTCCTTGCCCAAGCATTTTTTGTAGATGATCCATCATATGTAGGAAATAGAAATCTATTACCTTTGATTCCTCTTTTGTTGCAGGACCTCCTCTCTTCCTTTAGCTGAATGAACTGTGGAAGAGCTAGAGTCTCTTTGAAGGCTCTAGGTTTATATTTGTACTCAACAAGGTACTTACTTAGAATCAAATGATCCAAGTATCTCTCATGCTCATTTTCTTCTTCTTGGTGAGAATAGGAAGTGCATGTTCCTTCCTCTTCTATTTGCTTATCCTCCTTGGTGAGGTTCTTCATAGATCTAAAGAATGATGAGAAAAAACTTATCCTCTTCAACATTCTGATCTTCTTCTATATTCTTTGGCTGAAACTCACAGGCTGAGCCAATATGGATGCTTTGATACCACTGTAATATCCCCAAATTGGGATTGCTAGCAAGGCATGCCTAAAAAACACATTTTTCAGGAATGTATGTTACATAAAATAATTTTATCCCTTGTATCCCTTAGATCTAATAATCTAAGACCCAAATCCAAGAGGAAATCAGAAGCCAGACAAACTAGGTGAGGTAAACAAGCCCCTCACATCTAGAATGGCTGGAAAATGCCCAATAATGGGACTGCAGTAATATGAAAACACAATGCTGGAGAAGAAGAAAGATATTCACTCATGAAATGTGTCAAGAAACACATTATCATCATTTTGTGTTACAACAGAAACTTAATCTTTATTCTATGATCCAAAAGTCGAGGAAAATCAACAAAATAATCCCCAAAAACGTTGTTCCAAACTATTTGTGTAATAATAGAGGAAAATAACTATGGTATCCCTTATAATATGTCATATGGGACTCACATACAAAATTTGAGAAAAAACAAATCACTCTAGCTAAGTTAAACAGAACTCTCGGTCCCAATATGGCTTAGAAAGGCCCAAATCCCATGACTTAGCTTATGCAGATTTTACTGAAGAATTGACAGTGTGATTTTCTAAAGGTTTATGATGAAATATGATGAAAATAACATATATAGAGTGTATTACATCAGATCATGGAGGAAAATGGAGAAAAATCCTCTTTTACACATTATAGGAATTAACCAGCAAGGGTTTCAAAAAGGTACAAGTGAAAAATGTCAGATATGTAGATCTAGATCTGGAAAATATAGTCTAACTGAAGCTCTGAGTATATACAGCTGAAAAATACAGAAAATGAAGTAGAATCCTTCTTACAAGGTTTCCGGGAGAAGGGTTGGCCCTTTCCCTGAGAAACAAGCTCAAGATTGAGGGGATTGACCCTCACACTGCAACACTGCAAAGAAAGACACAATTATTGCAAAGGACTACACTATAGATGTTGGGATTACTTTGGTTAAGTGCCAAGATGTGCAATACTGCTCCAAAATGCTTCCCTACTGATCTCTCAAAGGAAAGAGAGCCTCCTCCTCTGAAAAAAAAGTGCTGGAAGTGGTGTTGTGAACCCTCACTGCAGCACCCTGCAACACAACGTTATACTACTGCAGAAATAATGTTCTAGCTGAAGGAGGATGCTTGGCCTCAAGCCTGGATGTGAGGCAAATTAGTACACTCCTACAAGAGGCCTTTCAAGAAAGGAGAAGGATCCCTAAACAGGAAATCATTGTGCTAAGCAGCACATCAATCTCAACTAAACAGTGCAGAGAGAAAAATATTCTTGAAGACCAAAATCAAATCATAAGCATAAACTTGTTATGGCTGCCCTGCCTTCCTTTTAAACATGTGTGATCCTTCTTGCCTTGTGTAATATTCCAAATTTTTCCTTCAATAAATTGGAATATTAATTTTGTTAATTTCACTTATGAGTTGAAAAATTGGGTGAGGAGGCCCAAAAACAATAAAAACATGGATGAACTCCCTCTATGTATGAAAAGGGATCAACAATGGAACTAGATTTCACACCCTCATTTGTGAAAAGAGACATTTGCAAGAAGACAAGGTCAAGTTTGACCAAGTCAACATCGCTACCTAAGAGGGTGTAGCTTGCTTGAGAAGACAACGCAGAGAAAGAGGAGGGAATTTTCCTTGATGGAGGAAACCCTAAAGAGTGGGACCCATGGAGAGGGAGCTCTCATTGTTTAAAAGGAGGGCAAGGCAGCCATTGTTACTCATGCATATGATTATTGATTTCTTGTCTGTTTAGACTATTTGCAGTCTCCAGCTGTTTAACTGAGTTGTTGTGCTGCTTAGCACAATGATTTCTTGCTTAGGAATCCTTATCATTTATTGAGAAGCCTCTTGAAGGATTTGTACTTATTTTCCTCACATCCAGGCTTGAGGCCAAGCATCCTCCTCCAGTACAGCATTATTTATGCACCAGAATAATGTTGTGTTGCAGGGTGTTGCATTGAGTGATCACAACACCTCTTCCATCACTTGTTTTTCCGAGGAGGAGTCTCTTTTTCGTTTGGGAGATCAGTTTGGAAGCCATTGGAGCTATTGCGTATCTGCACACAACCCATTCTGCTTTCCCCACAAAGATAGTTTGCTTCGAAGAATTACGTTATTTGGCATTTGTTGTGGTTTTGCATTGTTGATTGGAGGGTGAGTTTTCTAGTGATAGGATCAGAATTCACTTGGAGAATCCATTGGAGGAGGTATACTTTAGATTATTCATCATCTGCAGCCTTCTCTCTTCAGTTCCAGTTTTGAGTTGCAGCTGCTACCCAGCAACTCTGACATTTTTTCCATTTTGTATATTTCAACCAATCCTTCCAAGGATTGATGTATTATTGTTTTCAGGGGTTGAGACCTTGCTCCCCCTCATTTCTTGAGCCATATATTGTCATATCTTTCTGTTATTATGTATTATGATGTATTACCTCTTATAAATTGCGTCCTCTTAGCTTGCAGAAATTCATGAATAGCAGTGTTCTTCTATTTTCATGTAAATGTCCCTTTTAAGGCTACATTGCTTGCTTGAGTGAGTCCTTCCTCAAGGATTTGTATACCATGGCTGTGATAATATAAATTTTTTGGATATCTACATCTTCATGTGCCAAGGCTTATTAAAATAACGTTATTTTTCCCTCACATGTGCTTGTATTTGCTGCAGTCCCTTCATTGGGCATTTTTATGAGGTAACTAGGTGTGGGAGACCTGTTTAACCCACCTAGAAGGATTTCTTTTGAGCCACCTCTTGGATTTTGGACTTAGATACTCAGATCTAAGGAATATAGGTCTTGGTTTCAAATCCTGTAGCATCCATTGCTGGAAAATGCGTTTTCCAGCAATGCCTTGCTAGCTATTCCAGATTTGGGATATTACAGTGGTATCAGAGCAGCTTTCTTGGCTCAGCCTGTGAGTCTCAGCACAAGAATATTATAATGATGAAGAAGATGATATTAATCTCATCATTTTTCAGAAATAAGAAGAGCATCTCCAAAGAGGAGGAGCAAAAAGAAGAGGAAGGACCATGCTCTTCCTATTCTCATGAAGAATAAGAAGACAAGCATGGAAGATACTTAGATCATCAGGTTCTAAGTCAATACCTGGATGAATACACATCTCAATCTAGAGCTTCCAAAGAGGTTTTATCTCTGCCACATATTATTTAGTGGAAGGAGGAGAGGAGGCCTTGTAGGAAGAGGGATATCAAAGGCAATAGATTCCTATTGTCTACATTTGATGGATCTTCTACAACAGGAGATTGGGCAAAGAATCCTGAGGCTTTCTTCCTACTACATCAAGTGGTAGAAAGGGAGGAAATAGAGATTTCAGTGCTGCACTTGGAGGGTTGGGCCTATGTTTGGTGGTTTAGCCACTTGAGCTATGCAAGGGTGAAAAATTTTGCAGAGTTCACTGAGAGGTTGATAAAAACGTTTGATGGAGAAAGAACAAAGGAGGAAAAGCTCACACCACCACTTGAGGAGAATTGTAATAACGTTGTCACACTCATGGAGGGGCATCCAAAAGCAGAAATAGTTGGGGCATCCAACAAATTGGAGGAAGGAACTCTTGCAACCCTACAAGAGATTCCCACATCTCATCAAGGTATGAATAAATTTTCACTATCTATTGTTGCAGCAAATTCTTTTGATAGCTGTGGAAATTTTCTTTTTTATGACCAAGGGTCAAATCTCACTGCTAATCTAGAGCATCATTGCACTGCATTGTGCAAATGGTTCAAGGAGGGAAGGAACCATCATCCTCATGCACCTTTTTTGTGTTACACACAATCCTTGAGGTTGGGGTGTGAACTTTTCTAGGATGAAACAAACCATGGCACTCCTATGAAAACTCATGAAACCCTCCTTAAGTTGGAGTATGAGATAGACATTGCATCCTTCGGAAGATTAAAAATGCTGTCAAATAATGATGGAGAGGAGATGTTACCTTCATCACATTTTGATCCTTGTGGATTCAACATAGTCATGGGTGAGAGATCTTTTCTAGGAGGTCTCCTAGGAGCTGCATTTCAAATTTTCATGAAATGCAGAAGGAAGAATTGGTTTGGAAGGATGGTAGCCCTCATGAGAGAAGTACCAAGGAGAAGAGGAGGAGAAAGCATCTGCAAGTGATTGAGTGGATGTGTTTGATAAGCAAGGAGCTGGGAGGCTGCTTGAAAATATATGACACCGAGCAACAGGAGGCTTGGCTACGCTGGCTCCTCTTGAAGGAGTTTGGCCATCACCTAGCATGTCCTCTTCCAAGGAGGATGGGGATGGAGAAGATGTGGCAGAATTCTTGCATCATTGGGAAGTATAGAGTATGGATGCATGGTGTTGATGTGATGCTCATATCAGTCATTGTGTCTTCATCACATGAGTTGTATGATGGAGGTATGAGGAGGCAACAAAATCTTTTGTTTCTTTGCTTGTTCTTGGGAGAGCAAGAGCAGATTTTCTCTCACATATTGCATGATGTTGCAGGAGGAGGGGATGGAATTATCTCCTTGGACTTATATGATCAAGTAAAACTTCCACCTTGGGAGGTATTCTATATCTGCAGCAGCATTACTAGAGGAGTCTTTCACAAGAAGCATGTCAAAGAACAGAGCTTTGTATTGATATAAGCTTATTTGCATGAGCTCACAACGCTGTCACTTTGGAGTAGGAACTTATGGATGGAGTGTCCCTATGATAACTTCACATAAGATGCACTTGGTGAGAAAGGAGGAGGTGAGGATGATAGGGTAGTTTATGGAGGCATCTATCGCTATGACATATTCTTGTTGACTTGGATTCCCAAGCATGGGAAGGATGATCTTCTTGCAGCACATGGTTCATTCCTCTTCATAGTATGCCAAAACACTATGGAGGACTCACTCATGGATCCATGTACCATATTACGTCTGGCATATGGTAAGAAGTATGTTTTTACATTTATTGATTTGCATGCTCTTACCATTACTATGCAGTGCATTGCTTCACAAGAGGGCAAGATTTTCACATTGCTCCATGATCTCAGTTGGGCCAAGCTATATGATGGAGGCAACCATATTTTATGTGGCCTTGGGAAAATGTTGTCTCATTACATGTATGTTTAGTTATTATGTCCAACTATTTTCCACATGATGCAATACATGATTAACCTTGTAACAAGAAAAAAATTTCCATGTAAATTTCTGAAGCAGTAGTTTGTAAAACTGCGCCGTACCTTCTTAGGAGACAGTTGCTATCTTCAAGCACAAAATGAAGGCATCAATATTTCCTTCATTATTTTACTGATCATTTATTCATTTGCTGATGTTCTATCTATTCTTGTTGAGAGCATGATTGGGGGTTTGACACATGAGTTGGATGTGTCCCTGATGGGAGAGAATTCCCACATTTTCTACACTACATGTTCTAATGGGAGCATGGAAGGAGATATGGCCACCTATTTGTTTTGTTTTTGGGTGGGCCATGAGTTTGATAGCCATCCATTGTATAGCCATGGGCAAGTATTTGATCATGTATTGTTGACACATTCAGCCATTTACTATTCATTAGTAGATGTGATGATGCTTATAGGTTACTTGCTATACTATTTTTTGAAGATGCAATGGATGAGACTGCATTGTGTCCTCTTGAGATATTGTTTGTATCATGCATCATCATGTAAAACTTTTATAAAAATTCTCATTAGGATACTCTATGATGACCATGTCCTATTCATCATGGATATATTTTTTTGGGCCAACTTGTTCTTCAATGATGGAGGAGAGATCCTTGGAGGATTGTTCTTCATTTTTCCATTTGAGGGAAACACTTTTGTAGCCCAGGATCATCACACACTCTACAATTATCATGAGTGGAGGGAACGAGAGAATGGGGTAGGCTATGATGCTTACCATATTCAGATTTTCATCCCACCTTTATTTCTGGAGCTTGAGGTGGAAGGAGATTTCCATGAGTTTCCATATTGGGAGGTAACTCACTTTGTTTGGATGATTTCTTGGGGATGGAGGATCCATTTGGGGAAGATTTTTTCCCAACACCTTTTAGTCTCCATTCCTTGGGAGCAAATTCTCAATTCTATCCTTGCATTTGCTTGAAGACAAGCAACATTTGGGAGGGGAGGGCTGTAATATTCCAAATTTTTCCTTCAATAATTTGGAATATTAATTTTTTAATTTCAATTATGAGTTGAAAAATTGGGTGAGGAGGCCCAAACACAATAAAAACATGGATGAATTCCATATAATTATGAAAAGGGATCAGAAATGTAACTATATTTCACACCCTCATGTGTGAAAAGAGACATTTGCAAGAAGACAAGGTCAAGTTTGACCAAGTCAAAAGCGCTGCCTAAGAGGGTGTAGCTTGCTGGAGAAGATAGCGCAAAGAAAGAGGAGGGAAGTTTCCTTGATGGAGGAAACCTTAAAGAGTGGGACCCATGGAGAGGGAGCTCTCATTATTTAAAAGGAGGAAAAGGAAGCCATTTTTACTCATGAATATGATTATTGATTTCGTGTCTGCTTAGACTATTTGCAGTCTCCAGTTGTTTAGCTGAGTTGATATGCTGCTTAGCGCAAGGATTTCCTCCTTAGGAATCCTTCTCCTTTGTTGAGAAGCCTCTTGAAGGATTTGTACTAATTTTCCTCACATCCAATCTTGAGGCCAAGCATCCTCCTCCAGTACAACATTATTTCTACAGCAGAATAATGTTGTGTTGCAGGGTGTTGCAGTGAGGGATCACAACACCTCTTCCATCACTTTATTTTCAGAGGAGGAGTCTCTTTTTCCTTTGGGAGATCAGTTTGAAAGCCATTGGAGCTTATTGTAGATCTTGGCATTGGGAAAACTCATTCCCTTGCCCCTACAGCGCAGTTTGCTTCAGTAACTGCATTATTTTCATGGTGCATTTGTTGTGGGGTTTTGCATTTTTTATTGGAGGGTGAGTTTTCCAGTGATAGGATCAATCTTCACTTGAAGAATCCATTGAAGGAGGTCTACTTCATAGTATTAATCATCTACATCCTTCTCTCTTCAGTTCCAGTTTTGAGTTGCTGCTGCTACACAACAACTCCAACATTTTTTCCATTTCGTATATTTTAGCCAATCCTTCCAAGGATTGATGTGTTATTGTTTTCAGGGGTTAAAACCTTGCTCCCCCTCATTTATTGAGCCATATATTGTCATATATTTATGTTATTATGTATTATGATGCAGTACCTTTTATAAAGTGCATACTCTTAGCCTGCAGAAATTCATGAATAACAGTGTTCTTCTATTTTCATGTACATCTCCCTTTTGAGGCTGGCATTACTTGCTTGAGCACCTTCCTCAAGGATCAGACACCATATTTGCTATATAATATACATTTTTTTTGGCTATCTACATCTTCATGTGCCAAGGCTTATTAAAATAACGTTGTTTCTCCATCACATGTGCTTGTATTTGCTGCAATCCCCTCATCGGGCATTTTTATGAGGTAACTAGGTGTGGGAGACCTGTTTAACCCACCTAGAAGGATTTATTTTGAGCCACCTCTTGGATTTTGGAATTAGATGCTCAAATCTAAGGAATCCAGGTCTTGGTTTCAAATCTTGTAGTAGCCATTGCTGGAAAATGTGTTTTCAAGCCATGCCTTGCTAGATGTCCTAGATTTGGGATATTACACCTTAGGCCCCACTCAATAGGGTTTCCTTCACCAAGGAATCTGCCTCCCACTTGCACTGCATTGTCTCTATAGATGATCCCCTCCTCTCATACCTGCGTTTTTGAATTGTTCAAACATGACCTTGTCCACCTGCATTTGTCCCTGTTCACACATGAGAGTGTAAAATCTAGTGCTACCTTGATCCCTTTCCACACCTCGAGGGATTTTATTTAGATTTTTATTATGCATGGGCCTCCTTACCCATTTATTCATCTCCTAAGTGATATCAGCAAAATTTAATATTCCAATTTTTTGCATGCAAATTTTGAATATTACAGGGGGAGTTTCTGGCTGCAACTTGGCTTGTAATTCCACGATCTGTTGCTCAAATTCTGCCTTTACTACCTCTACTTCTAATTGGGAGGCCTTCAGTCTTGCTACGAGACTTTGAACTCTAACTTTTTCCACGGTTGAATTAGGAATGGCTACCTCTTCTGGGTCACCACAAAGTTGATCAATCAAATTTTCCAATTCTACTCGTTGTGCTACTATTTCCTGTTGCATTGTCTGAACATGGAGAGACTCTTCAGTTTTTGTTGCGATATTCTTCTCAAATTCACTCAATTTCTAGTGCACATGCATCTCCTTGCACTACAATTTTTTTGTAATTATTGTTTTAATTTCATGTAGCTTACCACTGGGCAACATCGATAAATCTATCCCAACTTATGGGAAGTTTTTCACCTACCCGCACAATGTGAGTTGTTCTATAGTAACTACTGCTCTAGGAAAGGGGAATATCCTGCTATCCATCGCACTGATGATCATGCTTGTATGCTTACTCACTTTAATTGCCCTCGCTTGATTCACGCTCACATATATGTTGTCGGCCTTGAGCTGCAACACTTGCAATCCTGTTTTTAGAGCGTCGACTATGGCCTTGAACTGCTCATAAAGGGTAGTCCACCTATTCGAAGAGGCAATTTCTACCACATCTGCTATCTTATTGAGGTCCTACTCCATCAAGGTGACATCCTCGATGCCTCCGGCCTTCGAGCCCTTCTGCTTCTTGGGTGTGCCCTTGGGGGTCTCGGCATCGCATTTAGTGCCTCTAGGAGACTCAACTCCAATAAAAGCTAGACCATATAGACCTTCGAGATCCTTGGGCTCTTGCTCTGGGTATTTTTCTACCTCCTTGTCCATTTAATTTTCAAGCTCGTGCTCATTTTCTGTCTCGGTGTTCTTTTCCGCGTCTTTGTCGGTGCACTTATCAACTTGTTTTTCCTTTCCAGTAGTTGTTGTCTTTGTGTCGGACGTTGAAGTTGTGATGGGCTGGGTGGAGCCAAGCCCAACCTTCCATGCTATTGGTTAGGTCGCAATGACCTATTCAATCTCCGCCTAAGTGACCATATAAGGAATATTGTACCACACGGGGTCATGGCACGCTCAGATCTACACACGATGCATGGTCACTTGAAAATCTGCAATGGTGCAGTAATTCTCATAAGTAGCTGGGGACAATCGGGGCTATGACTGAATAGTTTTTGCCAACACACCTTCAAATAAAACCCAAAAAAATTTATTCTCCTTTACTCTTTTGGGGTCTGGCGAATCCCACAGATTGGCATAGCGTGCCCCTTCCCACACACTAGGTTACACTTCTAGGAGGACTATGCCCTCTAGCATCTCCAATGCTACCAAATAAATTAAGAGTAATAGCCATGAGTAACATAATTTCTTCGCTTCATCTTGAGCCTCGTGCAAGTTCTCCAAAAACTCCTGGAAAAAGTACTATGACAAATTATAGTTGGCCCCCTTCTCACATTGTCCCACTAGTGCGATGATGTGTGCAGGGACTACCTTAGGGCGACACTTGTGCATCATTTTACATCCTAAGACCATGGTTCCAAGGCGTACTGCTAGGTCTACAAGCTACTATACTAGGAACCCTTGAGAGTCTTGTCCAACCTTGTAGTCCTTTTCTACCTTGGCAGCTACCGTCTGCTCTTGGGACTTTCCATACTGGGCCATAGGATGGGGCCCCTTCTTGGGAATGATGATGATACGGTGGATCAGCGTGACATCAATGGGAATTATTTCCTGGATCCACAAGCATCCATCGTGCACTAGTGCCAACAGCTAGCGCACGTAGACAATTGTGATAGGGTACCTTTCGAAGTGAGGCATCCTCAACAAATTGAGAATCTTGGCATTACTTAACCTGCATGCCCACCACATTGGCTCAACCTTCACAGCATCATCATATATCACTCGCTCGAGATAGTAGTTAGGTGTGAATTGAGGGATGTCTCCTCATTCACCAGGTCATAATCATCAAACTTGACGAGGGGGATCTTTCCAAACATGTCTCCATTATCAGACCTCTACGAGAGATCAAAGAAATATCTCGAGGTAGTATTGCACCACATCTAAATATTTTTGGGCACTCACAGAGGGTATGAATAGCTTAACGTACTTCAGGCACCATGAAATTGGCTCGATGAGCATAGCCTCCTCAGTGGCACTCATGCCTCTTTTTCTCGGATCACCAATAGGAGACCTATCCTTTATTACTTGGCACAAGGACATAACGTTTATGTGGGATTTATGTAGCTTAGAGGATGACCCCTTATTCATCTTTCCTTTTCCTTTAGCCGGGTTGGACATGACTGTTAACAATGGAAAATCGTACAAGAAGAAGACGGCATTATTTAATGTCGGGTAGAAGGATTTATAGGGTTGAAAGACATTAAAGAATCTAGAAAGTATTTTAAAAAATCTAAAGTCTAAGGAAAAATCAAATTTGAGCAACTCATAAATGCTTTTATGCACATAATCCTTCATGAAGAGCACCTTTGTGTCTTTTTGACCTGAAATGCATGCAATTCTGGGAGTGGTGAAATGTCACTTTCTGGGACCACAAAGAGAACACTCCAGGACAGTGATTTCACTTGAATTCGCCTAAGGATAGCCACCAACGCCTCCTGACATTAAGTGAGCACACAATGGAATATTTGTGGCACACAAAGGAATTATCCCCCTCTCTTAGGTCACCATCCATAATGTACCAAGAGAGGAAAGGATGATTTTAATTCTCCTATATAAGGCCACCATGAGATGAAGAATTGGTGAACACATTGTTATGCTGGCCAGAATTTCCTAAGCAATACCAATAGTGTGTGATTCAAAGCTAAAGATAGAGGGGACTCAATTGTTGGCCATCCAACAAAGTTCCCCCACTCACAAGAGAGGGATACTTTAATTCGAAGGCAAGCTTGGGATTAAAAATACTAAAATGGGACTTAGACTGTTGTGTAACCAACTCCAAAAATATAAGAAAAGAGATATCAACGCCTTAGAAATAAGCCACTTCGAGGGGGAAACCTCCAATACATTACATAAATGAACAATTCTTGGATGATACAATTTACAAAACCTCCTTTCTATATATAGGATTTCATGTGGCCATAATGTAATCCTAGTGGGCCACAATGTAATCCTAGCTGACCTAACAATAATAATTTAAGGGCACAATAATAACAAAATGGGGTTACAAGGGTACAATAATAACAATAAGGGGGTTACACTAACAACAATAAGGGACTATACTAGTAATATAGGGACCTAACATGCCCCTCTCCTTCAAAAAAGTGTTGTCCTCAACACTTGAGTAGCTCTGGGTGCTTCTGTATAAAATTCGCATCCTCCCATGTAGAATCTTCAGTGGGTAAGTTCTTCCACTTGATGAGATACTCTGAAATTGATCGATTCCGTAGCTGTCGAGTTCTTGTTTCCATGACCACTTTAGGTTCCAATATTATTTTTCCTTCCTCATCAAGTTCTGGCAATATTGTTTGAACTGGAAGATTTTCACCTATAACTTTCTTTAAGCATGAAACATGGAAAACTGGATGTACTCGCGAAGAAGCAGGAAGCTCCAATTTGTATGCCATAGTACCAATCTTTTGCAACACCTTGTAAGGACCATAGTACTTTGGCGATAATTTTTTATCCTTCTTTGCTTGCTTGAGGGACATTTGTTTGTATGGTTGTAGCCGTAAAAATACCCAATCTCCTACATCAAAACTTCTCTCGCTGCGATGTTGATCCGCCTATTGTTTCATTCGATTTTGTGCCAAATTCAAGTTATCTTTTAAGAGTTGGAGAACTTCTTGTTGATGCTCGATGTGATCTTCCACTGCTTGAACCTTCGAATTTTCTCTTAAAGATGATGTGATGGATGGTGGATGATATCCATAAAATGCCATAAATGGGGTCATTTTTGCTGCAGTATGGAAGGAAGTGTTATACCACCATTCAGCGAGAGGTAACCACTTGACCCATTATATTTGTTTATCAGATACAAAACAACGAAGATATCCTTCCAAACATTTATTTACTATCTCAGTTTGACCATCAGATTGAGGATGATAAGATGAGCTATGAGCTAATTGAGTACCCAAACAAGAAAATAACTCCGTCCAAAAATTTTCCGTAAAAATGGGATCTCTGTCGCTCACAATAACCCTTGGGCTTCCATGTAGCTTTTGAATTCTGTCCACAAATGTAGTAGCAATTGTACTTGCTTTAAATGGATGAGATAATGCACAAAAGTGTGCATACTTGGTAAGTCTATCAACTACCACCATGATGACACTCTTTCCTTCGGACTTAGGTAAACCTGTGATAAAATCCATTGAAATCTCCCCCCAACGTTGACTTGGAATGGATAAAGGTTGTAGAAGTCCTGGGGTCTTAATTGTTTCCACTTTATTCTGCTGGCAAACCAAACATTCCGCCACAAACTTTCGAATATCAGATTTAAGGCCATCCCAAAAAAATTCTTTCTTCACCCTGTGGTAAGTTTTTAAAAATCCTGAGTGTCCTCCCAAAGGAGAAGTGTGCAATTCCAGAAGAATCTTTTGTTTTAGTTGGGAATTCTTACAAAGATATAAGCGATCTTTGTACCATAAGGAATCATTTCTCCAACTAAATGTATCAGATGTACTAGGATCTTGCTGCAACTTTTGAATGAGTGTCCATACATCTTTGTCCTTCTTCCATTCATCTCTTGCTTCGGTTATCCAATCTGGTTGGATAACAGAAATGGCACAAAGCAATGCTTCCACCTCTTCATTCTTTCTTGAGAGTGCATCTGCAACAACATTAAGCTTGCCTTTTTTGTATATTATTTCAAAGTCATAACCCAACATCTTTGTGACCCATTTTTGCTGCTCTTCTGAAGATAGTCTTTATTCCAAAAAGTGTTTAAGACTATCATGATCAATTTTTACCTTGAAGTGTCTTCCCATTAGGTAAGTTCGCCATTTCTTTAGTGCATGCAGTATTGCTAACATTTCCTTCTCATAAATAGGTTTCTGTAAATACTTTCCTTTGATTGGACGACTTTCAAAAGCAATGTGTCTTCCTTCCTGCATTAAAACCGCACCAATTCCATTTCCTGAGGCATCACATTCCACAATAAAGGTTTTTGTGAAGTCTGGCATAGCTAAGACCGGTGCTAGGCACATTGCCTCTTTAAGATGTTCAAAGGCCTTAGTTGCTTCAGGAGTCCATGAAAATGCATCTTTCTTCAACAATGTTGTTAGAGGTGCTGCTATTCTCCCATAATTCTTAACAAACTTGCGATAATAGCCTGTTAACCCGAGAAATCCTCGCAACTGCTTTATTGTCTTGGGGAATTTCCATTCCTTAATGGCTTTAATTTTGTTAGGGTCTACTTTAACACCCTCGTGAGATATAATATGACCCAGATATTCCACCTCTTGTACTCCAAAGAAACATTTGGATGTTTTTGCATATAATTGTTTCTCCTGCAATAGTTTGAGCACCCTGCCAACATGTTCAACATGATCCTTCCAAGACCCGCTGTAGATTAGTATATCATCAAAAAATACTAGCACAAATTTTCTAAGGAAGGGTTTGAAAATGGAATTCATCAACCCTTGAAATGTAGAAGGTGCATTGGTAAGGCCAAAAGGCATGACCAAAAATTCATAATGACCCTCATGAGTTCGAAATGTCGTTTTTGGAATATCTTCAGTCTTCATTCTAATTTGATGATATCTTGAACGAAGATCCAACTTGGTAAAATAAATTGCTCCATGTAATTCATCCAATAATTCATCAATCACAGGAATGGGAAATTTGTCTTTAATGGTGAGCTTATTGAGCTCCCTATAATCTGGACAAATTCACCATGATCCATCCTTGTGTACCAATACTACAGGAGCAGAGAAAGAACTTTGACTAGGTTGAATTATACCTGCCTCTAACATTTCTGCAATCATACGTTCAATTTCGCTCTTTTGGACATAAGGATATCTATAAGGCCTGATGTTTGGAGGAACACTTCCTGGAATGAAATGAATAGCATGATCATGATCACGAATAGGTGGGAGTCCTTTGGGAGTTTCAAACACCTTGGAATGATTGTCCAAGACTTGTTGGAGATCTACAAAAATAGATGATTTTGATGTCGGAACTTCTAGTGAGCATAATTGTGCAATTACGCCTCGTTGTTCTTTCTTTAGAAGCTTTGTCATGACATTAGAGCTTATTATCCTTCCCTGCTTCCCTTCAATACCCCGTAATTCGACTTCCTTTCCTTCTGAAAAAAATTTCAAGAAAAGTTCTTGAAAATTAAAAGCTACCGTCCCCAAAGATTGTAACCATTGTACTCCTAGTACAACATCAGCACCTCCCATAGGAATGGGAAGCATTTGACTAGTCAACACATATTCCCCCATGGTTAGCTTGATATTATGGCATTTTCCAGAGAAATTTATAGTTCCTCCGTTTGCAACCATCACTTGAAATTCTGGTGCTGGGTATAGGAAACAATTTAATTCCTTGGCTACCTTACAATGAATAAAATTATGGGTGCTACCTGAATCAATCAACACTATTACCTTTTTCTTCTTGATTTGTCCTTCTATCTTGAGAGTTTGAGGAGTGGTAATTTCTGCCAGTGCATTACACGATATGGTCGGATTCATTTCTTCCTCTTCTAGGGCTGGTTCCTGGTGTATATCCTCTTCTTGTTCATTTTCTTCTTCCTCTTCACAATCTATGTAAAATTATTTCTTCTCAGCACACTTATGACCTTTAGTGTATTTGCTATCACAACTATAGCAAATCCATTTTGCTCTTTTTTCTTCCAATTGTTGTGGTGTCAACCTTGTAGGTTGTGGAAATCTAGGTGTAGCAACACTTCCTTCTTTATAGAATTGAGTGGTAGGCTTCCTTGTCTCCATAATTTTACATTCAACTTTTCTTGCCAACCCGAATGCCTTCTCCAATGAATCAGGTTCCAAAACGCGAACTTCATGTTGGATGTTATCCTTTAAAGTGCCTATGAAGAGATCAATCCTGTGTTCCTCTGGAATATCAGTTACCCTTATATTCAATTTTTGGAAGTCCTCAATGTGCTGCCCACTAAACCCTTTTGTTTGAGATTTATCAATTGGCTAAAGAAGGTGTTGCTCTTTGTATCCTCATAATGTGCTATCATTTCCTCCGTAAAAATTGACCAAGTGAAAAAATTTTTACGGGAGCAAAGCCATCGATACCATACAAATGTATTTTGTTCTAAATGTAAAGTTGCAATGCGTACCTTTTGTGTGTTTTGCACATTATTGAGATCAAAATATTGCTCCATCCGTAGTATCCATGTTACGGGATCCTTGCCATCAAACTTCCTCATATCCATATTTGGAATATGGTGGTTCTTCCCGCCAACATTAGAGTTTATGAAATCACGATTAGAATTTATTTTTTTCTCATCATGAGGTTCTTCTACTATCTTTTCACCATTAGGAAACATTTCTTGTATCAACTTTGTCAAATCTTCGATGTTTGATTTTAGATCATCCATCTTAGCTTCCATGCCAGCTTCCATGCCATCCATCTTAGCTTCCACGCCATCCATCTTAGCTTCCACACATTTCTTCAAACCGTCCATCTTCACTTCCACGCCATCCATCTTAGCTTCCATGCCTTTCTTCAAACCGTCCATCTTCACTTCCACGCCTTTTTTCAAAACTTCCATTTCATTTTTTGTTGCTCTTTGCGAGAGTGAAATTTGTTGCACTTGCTCTTGTAATTTTGATAGATCATGTTGCAATTCTTCATCTTCATGATTCATGGTAGAGCCTTCTGAAGGCTTAATGGGTGTTGAATTCTTTTTAGGCGCCATTTTAGAATCCAATATTGATACCTATTCTTTTACTTGCTTTGAGGAGCTCGATATTGAAATTGAATTATCTTTGTAATTGAAAATCTTCAATATTGGAAATTTAGCTCTGTAGTAGCCCTCTGAAGCTTATTTCAAATGCCACAGGTCTGATCTAATTTGGATTCTCCAAGACAAAGTTGTGTCCAATCTCCCACAATGACCTAATTTTGGACTGGTTCAGTAGAGAAAACTTGTAGGAATTGCCACGTGTCACTGTTTTTTCATTTGTCTCTGAAATTGATAGCCAAGAAACTACAGTCCGTGTACTTGCGACCACTTTTTACGGCACTCAAATCCACTGCCCAGAGAGAGAGTTATTGAACTTTTCCCACGATCACCTCTTTGAGATGAAATTCAGGAGCCTGAAAAAGCACTACCTTCCACAGATCATATCTCCAAAAATATTGCGAACCAAGCTCTGAAATTTTTGGACGAATTTCCTCAGGATTTCAGCTTCGCACCATACGAATTTCAGATTCTGAACCTTCGTAGAAAAAACTTTATAGCGAAAATTCCACGATGACCTATTTAGGAGCTTGAAAAAAGACCTAACTTCCACAGATGATATCTTCGAAAATATTGCGAACCAAGCTCTGAAATTTTTAGACAATATTCCTCAGGATTTCAGCTTCGCACCCTAAAAATTTCAGCTTCTGAAACTTCGTAGAAAAAACGTTATAGCGAAAATGCCACGATGACCTGTTTGGAGCAGCGAAACCCTAGAATCCAAACCTCTGATACCAAATGTTGTGTAACCAGCTCCAAAAATAGAAGAAAAGAGACACAGTCTTAGAAATAAGCCACTTTAGGGGAAACCTCCAATACATTACATAAATGAACAATTTTTGGATGATACAATTTACAAATCCTCCTTTCTATATATAGGAGTCCATGGGGCCATAATGTAATCCTAGTGGGCCACAATGTAATCCTAGCCGACCTAACAATAATAAATTAAGGGCACAATAATAACAAATTTGGGGTTGCAAGGGTACAATAATAACAATAAGGGGGTTACACTAACAACAATAAGGGACTATACTAGTAATATAGGGACCTAACATGTAACCCCATGCTCTAGAGGCCCTTTGGCAAGAGGGTTAAATTTTCACCCTCATTTCTTGCCAGCACTCAATAAGAGGGCCAAAGAGCCACCATTTGGGTTATTTCAGTTGTTTGACTCTATTTAGATCTTTTGTTTTTTTTTTTTATCTGAATGGATTGTATTATTTATGTTGTGCTAAGTATCCAAATAGTAATAATAATGTGTGCATAAGATTCTCCTTAAATTGCAGGTTAAACAAATAGTTATGGCTTTGTTAAATAGATATATGTGTGAGGATTTATTAAGCATTTTAAAAGTTTATCAATTGTACAATAGTAAAGAAGAGAGAAATAAACTTCAAAAATCACATTACTCAGCAAATGGTTGAAGCAGTTCACCCCTCCTAGGCTACATTTGATGTTCCAGCTCCCAATGGCGTGTCCCTCATGTATTAATTTGCTCAAAATGTAAGTAAAAGTGAAAATAAGCCTCAATAGGAAAAACTCTCTACAAAAGCAGCTTCAAAAGGTATGAATTAGCTAGAGATGACTATTCATTTACATAAAACAGATAAAGAAAGCCCAATACATCTCTTTCTCCATGATGGCCCTAATGGCTCCTTGATCTTCCTTGAAGCTTAAAGTACTAAAGATGACCTCTGTTCGACCTAAAACCTATGCTAAAATTTTTATAATGTCAAAAATGCCCAAAATTGACTATTTTTACACCCAATTTCATTCAATAATGAAGGAGTTATGGAAAAAACAAAATTTTTCCAATATCCCTTGAAAATCTCCACTAAATGTGGAGGAACTCCAGTTAGTCCGACAAAAACTAGCCAAACTACAAGAAAGGTGGAACTGCTCCAAATTAGGTAGAAAGTCGGAAATGGCAGAAACTACGCTAATTTTTTGGAGACATTAAATGCTGGAGGATAAGGTTGTTGGTGCGTTCACATGCGGGTTTAGGGCTAATTGCTAGCTACTGGGCGGATAAGGTTAGTTCTGTGCCCTTGGTCACTGCTTGGTGGTCATGTGAATGGGGCTAGCCCTTTTAAACTCCGCCCGAAACAATTTAAGTAACAAATATGTATGTGTTTCATCAAACATTAAGAACTTCCAAACGTCGGGCTGGTCGGGCCTTTGCGTTTGCAGGCGGGAGACCCGTGTTCGGTTCCTGCGAAGTCGAAATAATTTTACCAAAGCTCCTACTTCGGCCTGGGGACACGTGGCTGCCTTTTGGCCTGCCACGTTGCAGCCCATGATAGGTCAAAAATATGATAAGTCAAACCAACTTCAAATCAGAAAATACCACTTGTCATCAAATAATTTGCCCATGTGGAATCTTTTGGGAAATATTTCGAGGAATATTTTTTTTTATTTTTCAAAATTTTGAAATGTCAAACTTGGTCAACTAATTTTTAGAGTTTACTGGTCTTTTCAAACCTCCATAACTTCTGCATATGACCTCAGTTTTGAGAACCATTCATGGTGCTAGAATCACAGCGACGAGACCTTTCCGATCATTTAGATTGCAACCATTTTTTAGCACTTTCATTTTTGAGCAATTTCCAGAACTTGGACATGATCCCTTGATCACACCTCCCCACTGGGAAGCTTTTGGACCCAAAAATCTCTCCGAACTACTGAACCTGAAGATGAGGAGATTGAATCTCCACTCTTCCAATATTGATCCACTAAAATCTCCTTGATTTCATTAATTGGAGGTTCTCATAAAAAGACAATTTTTTCCTTGAATCTAATGACCAACTATTGCTAACTTTGACCTTGTCATGCTGCACATTTTCAAAAATTTGCAGTAAACATATTGTTTCTACATCGGTATATATTCAGAGGAAACTGAAAATTACATTCACCTTGCATCCTGTCCTTATGGCGATTTTTTGCTGAATTAGCCTTGTACTTGTGTCGATTTCGGACCAAGTTTCCTTGCCATAGTACCCTACCATTCTGAGACCAGCAATGATCATTGTTGAACTTTGTGCCTTCTTTGCTTGGATGCTTTACCCTCTCTTGGATATTTTCACCTTCTTTCACTGACACTTTGTTTTCTGCACCGATCGACACCAAAGACGATTGTTGCAACTTCTTGTCATCTTCTTTCAAAGAAAACCTGCGTTCAGACCCTAAATCTTCTTCAGCTATTGCAATTGTCTTGCTTTTATCCTTGGCTTTATCTTTGGCTTTAAAAATTTTTGGTTTCAACTTTGGATGAATTTTCCAACAATGGTCCTCATCATGTCTTGTTTTGGATCAATGTTTGCAGAAAAAATTTCCCTTCTCTTTTCTATAATTTTCATTTCTCTTTTTCCTCCCTTTGCCTTTAAACTCACTTTCCTCATTCCCATCAAAATTTATTTTACCCCTTGCCTCCAAATATGTGGCTTGAACACAAACCTCATCTAAGCTTGTAGGGTTAACCATGAGAATGGTATGTCTTAGGTAATTATTCATACCTCCTATATACTTGAGTAAAGTTTCTTGGCTATGCAAATCAATTCCTAGTAAAAGAGCTCTTCTTCTAAATTCTTGAGTATAAACTTAAACATTTTGTCCTTTCAACTGTTTAAAATTTTTCCAATCCATTATGGCTTTCTGCATGTGAGCTACTAGATAAAAATTTTGTTTAATTGCATAAATGAAATCATACCATGATAAAATAATCTTACCATATTTTTTGATCTCTTCCCTTGTCTTGGCTTCCCACCAAACAAGAGTTGCACCTTCCATTCTCAAAGAAGCTAGTTGAATTTTAGTTTTGTCATCATGAAAATTTTGAATTCTCAAATAGACCTCTAATTGCCTAATCCAATTATCTATCTTTTCTGCATTAACTTCACCATCAAAATTTGGTAATTCAAACTTAAAATCAAGTTTAAGAAAAGGACTTTTACGTGTGTTCTTGACTTTGTGCGAATGATGTACTGAAGATGATGTAGAGGTTGACGAAGATGAAGATGAGGGTGATGATGGCGACTTTCCACTGTCTCCATTTCCTCCATTACCCTTCTTGGATTTATCCTCATCCTTATGGCCTCCTGACGATCCTTCTCCTTCCTTGTGAAGTTTTGATCCTTCTCCTTCAAGCCTTTCATTCCTTTCTTGATAAAGAACTCTCACCATTTCTGTCAAATCAAGGAATGCTTTTCTAACCACCCTTTCTTCCTCTTTGGGATCAATATCTTTAGGAATTTCTCCTTCCCTTGTAGACATGCTTATGGCTTCTTCTGCTTCACTTGGAGGTGAAATTGAAGGTGGAGATAATGGCACTCTTGCCCTCCTTTGCTGAGGATTACTGTAAGTCCTTACCAATTGACCTTCTCCTCTCTTTAGCTTTAGCCCGGTAAGCATAAAAAACCTTGCAAATAGTTAAATAAACCTTGCACAAGAACAATACAGAGAGTAAAACTCTAGCTCTAATGTCAACCTAATCTGAATGGATTATATTAGTTATGTTGTGCTAAGTATCCAAAGAGTAATAATAATTTGTGCATAAGATTATCCTTAACTTGTAGGTTAAACAAATAGTTCTGGCTTTGTTAAACAGATTTTTGTGTGAGGATTGATTAAGTATTTTAACTGTTTATCAATTGTAAAATAGTAAATAACAGAGAAATAAAATTCACAAAGCACATTACTCAGCAAATTTTTGAAGCAGTTCACCCCTCTTGGGCTACATCTGCCACTCGATCTCCCAATGGCATGTCCCTCATGTATTAATTTGATCAAAATGTAAGTACAAGTGAAAATAATCCTCAATAGGAAAAACTCTCTGTAAAATCAGCTTCAAAGGGTATGAATTAGCCAGATATGACTATTCATTTACATAAAACAGATAAAGAAAGCCCAATACACTACCTTCTCCATGATGGCCCTGATGGCTCCTTGATCTTACTCTAAGCTTAAACTACTGAAGATGGCCTCTGTTTGACCTAAAACCTATGCCAAACTATTCAAAATGTCGAAAGTACCCAAAATTTACTATTTTTGCACCCAAATTCATTCAATAATGAGGGAGTTATGGAAAAAACAATTTTTTCCCAATATCCCTTGAAAATCTCCACTAAATGTGGAGGAAATCCAGTTAGTCCGACCAAAACTGGCCAAACTACAAGAAAGGAGGAACCGCTCCAAAATAGGCAGACAAGCAGAAATGGCAGAAACTGTGCTAATTTGGTGGAGACATTAAATATTGGCAGATAAGGCTGTTGGTGCGTTCACATTCGAATTTAGCATTAACTGCTAACTGCTGGGCAGATAAGGTTAGTTCCATGCCCCTGGTCACTGCTTGGTGGTCATGTGAATGGGGCTAGCCCTTTTAAAATCTACCTAAAACAATTTAAGCAACAAATACATATGGGGTTCATTAAACATTAAGAACTTCCCAACGACGGGTTGGTCGGGCCTTTGCGTTTGCGGGTGGGAGACCCGTGTTCGATTCCTGCAAAGTCGAAATAATTTTGCCACGGCTCTCCCTGCTGGTTCAAGGGCCATGTTGCGGCCTCAAGGCTATATACAATGACGACTGTGATAGGTCAAAAATATGATAAGTCAAACCAATTTTGAATCGGCAATACAGCACTTATCATTAAACAATTTTTCCATGTGGAATATTCTAGGGAATATTTAGAAATATTCTCGAATATTCTTGGAATATTTTTTTTCAAAATTTTGGAAAGTCAAACTTGAGTACGACTCATTTTGGGTTTGCGGGCTTTTCAAACCTTCATAACTTCTTCATACGACCTCGGTTTTGAGAACCATTCACGCGCGAATCACAACGACAAGACATTTCTAGTCGCTCATGGCCTATTATTTTTGAGCACTTTCATTTTTTAGAAATTTCCATAACTTGGATAGGATCTCCTAATCAGTTTTAGTTTTAGTTTAGTTTTAATTTATATATGCATGCTATTTCTCTATCTGGTATGTTTATGATTCTAGATTGTCCCACTAACTTTCTTGACTCCACTTCTTTTTATGCCTATGACCAATAACTTAAGTGGGTAAAACACACCCCTTAAGTTGGTGTCGTTTCATACATGTGTGCACCAAACACACTAATGCAGGATTGGAGACTCCAAACATTTATTACCAAGTTTATGTGGTTGTGCCTTTTTTGCAGAGACCCCTGTCTGTGCTATGGAGTGGAGTTGAATTTCCTCCTTTTTCTCTTGCAATCCTTAGTTCATCCCAAGTGATTTTGGTAAATTGGCTCCAAAAATAATTTTGTAGGAATTTTAGTATTCCCCCCACCACAGACGCGCCTGCGATGCGCATTCGAGTTGACCCATGCACGGACATCGCGCTTGTTTTGTCCTCTTGCGCAAAAAAGCCGGAAAAGAAAATTATCCCATATTTATATCTTTTCCTACTTGTTAGAGTGCTTGGAAACCCCTATTTGCACCTTCAGCACTCGTTCGGATACCCCCATGGCTGCTAAAGCTCACTCTTAGAAGCTTGCTTTTGTAGGCTTAGTTTTCGGTTTTATTTCAAGTTGATTTTGCAATGTTCAAACATAGTTTAAGTAGGGGGAAAATTAACTTGCATTCTGAAAAATTTTTATTTTTTGCAAATTTGGTACCAACACACCTGAATATTAGCCAAAGTAAGTGGCCCAAGTCCACACATGTTTAGCTAGTTTCCTTTTTCAGGTGTAAAAGTAATTAGTTTAGTTCAATTTTTGCACTAGGATTTCGGGACCAGGATTGAATTTTCGAAAGAAGAGAAAGTAATATCTTCTGCCTTTGCACCCTTTAGTGATCCTAGGCAAGCATATGAACACTCTCTATTCACAACTCATCATCTCCCTATAGTTGATCATATAGATTAACTAGGAAAAATAGAAAGTGGCCCATATCCACACATGTTTTTCTTTTGAGTAAAGAACAATACAACATAGTTTAATACCAGATTTTGAAAAGGATCATCGCATATCCTCATGTTCAAACTATGTGATTTTTCACTTTTTTCTCACACACATCCACACACTAAGAAAATAAAAAACACCAAAAACTAACTTAACAAAACTCACTAAATTCTCCCCACAGGGGTCACAAAAGAATTTATAGTCTAAGTTAGGATCAAGGGGGTAGGCATCCAATAAACCGCCTTGATCATTCTTCATCTTGAAACATAGAAGTTGACTATTTAGGGAGCTTTTAAATCCACCTATCAGCCCACAGAAAAGAAAACCCAAGTGCGGCTGAGACTCATTTCAGAGGGGGTTAGGCTTAGGCGCAGTGTGGGCAAGTATCAGTTGGGGCTACTTGACCCAGCTGATACTCGGTAATGTTAGCTGAATTACCAAGAAGCCCAAGAGTCGAACGCTCACATGGGATGGTGGTACTTAGTGGCCAAATTAGGGCATCCTTTCCCTATAGGTGACAGTGCAGACAAGCACTAGATCCTCTACCCTTACCTTGGTGGATTTTCCTCGGCTAATTGGGGGCGTTGCTAGCTCTTATGAGAGGTTGTGCTAGCACTTGCAAGATATCTTATCAAGGCCCAGTTACATTTGACTGTGTGAGGATGATTAGGTCTTCTAGGATTTGAGTATCATACACAAACAAACAAAAACCACTTTTTAAAAGCTTGGTCATATAGAATTCCCCATGATTCTAGTGGAATTACAGCACATTTTAGAAAAACCCCTATCGTCCACTTTTCGGCCATCTCCTAGAATGGAGGTTGAAATGGAGGCGGCATCGTAGTTTATGTAAAGAAAAACTCAACAACTGGGTACTTTTAGATTTATTCCTGAAAACTCTTACGACAGATATTTCAAAGGATGTGGCGCAAAAAATTCCCATGTCCGGAAAGGATGCCATCCCAACAAGCCCTTCATCTTGAGTTGATTTATGTACGATGGGATATATTTACAATATCTTTTTGAATGCCCCGCGCCTGCAAAATTATAAAGAATTTCCAGGCGTTTCAAACTCTACAGACGGTCTACTTGGGTCATTGACCCAAAGTCACCCAGGCAGCAACAGTAAAAACCATGGTTACGTGTATGATTCTACCCAGAACGTACCACATCCCGGTTTTCAAAGTCATCATATGCCTCAGCAAAATTTGACCAATAGGGCGCCAACGTATCACCATGGAGGACCCTATCCTCTGGCTCAGGAGACCCAATACGCAGAAAAACATACTGACGAAAGAGCTCCCCCCTAATAGCCAGGTGAAAACTAGGGACCGTGTTATGCTCAATCCCCAGCACAAGACCCGCCTATGCAGAAAAATGCACAGGTGAACTTTGTGTAGCCTTCCCAAAACCAACCACACCAATCATATAACCAGGAGAACTACCCTCTTAACGTGGTTAAGAAGAAAGGAAAAAAACTAGCCCAAAGGGAATCCTGGGCAGGGGGGAAACAACCAAAAACGCCTGCCACGATCTCAAGCTGGAGACAACTCCAACCAGAATCAAAACCAAGAGCCAAGAAATGCCTAACAACAGAGAAAATGGCCACCTCTTTGAACAAACCACTCTTGTTCGATCTATGGTGAGTACAACCATTATACTCACCACTGTCCCAATCTCCCTGAGTTGAAGAAGCTACGAGGTAACCGAGGACAGGGATCTTCCCAGCAGTGGTTGTGATGCAGAACCAAAGTTGTGATGTAGGAACCTTTCCCCCATCAAGGGATGGTCAGCACTCAGCAAAAAAACCCAGACGACTCCAGGAAAAACAACCATGAAATCTACATTTTTTTTAATGGCGAAGAGTTTTTTTTCCAAACACAGAATCGCAATTACGACACCCCACTAGACACCAATGCATAAGGGGCTAGTAATAGTACACCAACTACACCTTTTACCATTTCAAAGATGCCTATTTAACCATTTCCAAAGATGGCGAAGGGACCCAATAGGCGAGTAGGGAAACTGCTCCGGAAGCATTAAATTATAGCGTCATGGATGATTTAGCACAATCACTTGATGCTATGTCAACTTTGGAAGTATTTCAGTCATGCCCAAAACAACGAAAAGCCTTACTTTCCGCATCAAGTGCTATCGACCCTGCCGATACGCACCTAATGGCTTTTTTCTTAGAAAACGCCACCCCTAGGCTTCCTTCCATGGTTGCCTTCCAGATACCAGTGTTGATCCACAATATCACCATTCACTGATGTGCATTAATGAGGGTGCTTCCACATACATCATGTCAAAAATTGTTTGGCAGAAGTTAGGGCCTCCTGAACTAAAACCCTCAATCATCACACTTAGAGCATATGAAAGTCATCCTTCGACCCCCGTCGGCCTCTAGCAAAACGTCTTGGTTCGCTTAGCAGGAAAGATAGTCAACATAAACATTGAATTCTTGTATGCTCAATTGGACTACAATATACTCCTTTGGCGGAGTTATATGTACACCATGTCAGGCATAGCCCCCTCCATCTTCCACATTATGATGTTCCCCCATGAGGACCACATAATTACTGTAGACCAATTGACGCATAGCGAGAAGATACCCCTAGCAAACACTAATGTAATTATATCCCATGTAGATAAAACCTCGGATGTGCTTTCACACTACCAAGAATATGGCCCCGACCAGTTCAAATCATCTAGGGTCATTCTTAGGAGATCATCCCATTATCCCTGAGTCATCACATGATGTCACAAGGGCTCCAGTGTGCATGATGTCCACATTAAGCACTGAAGCTAGTCAGGACATAAACACAAGCAGTAATGTCACCGAGTCATCGGCCATGGCAGCCTCTCTTGCCTATGCCACTTCCCAAACCCCTTTACTCTACCCCCCAGCTGGTTTCATATCCCTGCAGGTTTTGGAAAACCTGGTGTTACAAAACATATCATTGGAAATACCAGTTTGGTATATCATCCCCCTACGGGAACAAGAGCCACTCACATCACTTCCATAGGGTTGAAGCCCCTTAGTCCCGAGGAGGCCCCACCCATCCAACAAACGGTCGAAACTACCCTTGCAAAGGAAATTTCCATTGCAAAATCAGTGATCACGTCCAAGAAAGATGAGAAAAGAGGATAGAAGATGGAGACTCCTGCCATGCAATGAGAATTACCAGTCTGTGCTAGATGCGACGTAATATGACACCCTACCCATATCTTCTTATAACTGGATGAATTAAAACCACTCCTTGGTTTTGAGACAGACATCGCGACACTGCGTTCTTGTAAAAAGGAACCTACCACAAAAGGTAAAGGCAAAGCATTGCATACCAATCATGCATCCGCTCTCTGTAGCAACTACGGGAACTATACCCATCATTGCCCAGAGCTCCCATGATATAGGGATGGCCTACACACCATCGAGCGATTCATATCAAGAGAATCCCTCCACCCAGGCATCCGAAAAATAACCTCGTACCATCTTGTACCTACAGGACAAACGAAGGGCACCAGAAAGACCCCCAGTTATGCCTCCTCCCATCATACGCTACACACTGTGCGATGAACGTGGTCACTTCCTTGAAGAATGTGCAGCCTTCGAGATAATCCATAGATGGTATCCTATAGAAAGGGTTTTCTACATTGGATTGCGTGAAACACAATTCACAGGTCCTTTGTGCACCGAAAACCACCTTCTGGAGAATTGTCACTACATCCCTTGATTCCAACTAGCCCTCGCTCGCTTACACTCAGCCATAGTCTGCCTCTACCAAGAAGACGACATGGATGCAGAATCCATAGACAGTTCCACAACCCAAGAAGATGTGACGAGAAGATCCATCTTCTTATTTTCTGCTAAAAAGTGACCAATGAAGGAACCTCTTATTACCCCCAACAGCTCTCTACAGAGAAGCCCAACATGCACATTATGCAAAATGCCCGATCATGCAGTCGCCACTTGCCCTGATTTAGCAACGTTATGAAATTGGTTCCCTGTCAAAACACTAACTTAGCACGATGGGACTCCCATATCTAGGTTATTTTTCCTAATAGGTCAAGGAAATCATTATAAGCATCGCCGTACTTATATCTCGCAACTTCGTCCCACCTTCGATATGATTTATACCATAGAAAAGAAATGGGATGATGAGCTTAGAAGATTTACAAAGTACATCACCCCTTGACCAACGAACCCACAACCACATGGGCGTGATAGGAGAACTAGGACAAAAAAACAACCCAACATGACCCAGGCTAAGCTTAGGATAACATGTGGACTATGTGATTTGAATGACCACCGGGTCAATCAGTGTAGAGAATTGAAGCCCCTTGCAAACAGTTTTCACATCATCTCTTCTCTCCCTTAGAAACTTCTCTCTAACCAAGAGAATATCATGCATATCTATTGCCGTAATTGTTCACACTTTCACCATACGATTAAATGTGTGCACCTCCCCAATCTAAGAACGACAAGCTAAACATTGAGTCTACACTCCCCCAAATACTTAGACACACCCAAACCAACAATACGGAAATGAAAGTAGAAGAAACCCTCTTCTAAAACAGATCCTTTCCGAGCATCCACATCAGGGGAAACGAGCAGTGTCAATTCCCTTATAATCTACTCCATTGGCCCATTCATACTGTGCACTATATGTACTGTTAAAAATCACACACCAGAGGTATGCCCGCTAATGGAAGCATTCAGGCACCTTTGCGGTAGGCACAATTTCCACCCATAGGAAATTGACCATCCTAGCAGGGAACCAAACTTTGCGCTTATGCAAACACCCATCACTGAGATTCTTCCCCCACTAAGTGCCGATGACACAATTCACCATATACGATTTGTATCATTACATATCGGGAATAGGATTTCAGCTGCCCCCACGTCCCAGGATTTCCACCTTATTCCTATTGCAAAAGATCAAGGTACCTTGCGTTTTTGTATTGATTTCCATGAAATCCCAAATTTTCATATAGCTATCAAACTCCTCAATGATACCCAGCCTCTAGAATAGCACCTAGTACAACTAGAGTTTGTTGATGAAAGTCGATGACAATCACTGCAAAACAATGAGGCCCATAAGAAAAGGGTAAAAGCATCATTTGACCATCACATCAACCCTCGCTCATTCACCGAGGGAGAACTATTCCTTCTTTATGATGTCGTGAAAGAAGCCCTAGGGCCAGGAAAGTTTGAAACCCTATGGAAAGGACCCTACATCATCAAAAATTACCTTCGATAGGGGGCATACATCTTGATGGAACCAAACAGGACATGCCTCAGAAACCCCATCAATGGCCTTTACCTCAAGAAACTCTACCCATAAGGGCCAAGATGGCCCTCCCCTAGAGTGAACGTACAAAAATCCAACCACTGAAATTTTTTGACCAAAAGACTTATTAAACATGCTCAAAGTGCCACCATGGATCACTAATCTAAACCTTATTTCAGATTTGCTGATGGAGCATCAAGATGGTCTCAAATTTTAGCTGTAGCTGCCTGGGTCATCTATCACCCTAACTGATCGCCACTTTGCACAAACGATGTGTGCATCGATTCAGCAACAGACAATCAGGTAGAATATGACATCGTCATTAGACTTATGTGCGATGCCCTCCATCAAGGCATACACCATATGCATGTCTACCTCGATTCCCAATTAGTAGTGTCGCAGTTAAACCAAATATTTGAGACAAAGAATATGTTAGCCACCAGCAAATTTGATTATACCAAAGGTGGCTAAATATGTTTTGAGCCTTCAAGGAACAATTTTTCCCTATTAAAAACTGTTGGTTCTTGAAGACTCTTGAAGGCCTCATGCCTCTGTCTAGATCCCATACTGTTGTTTACGTCCTAAAAACCTCTGAAATCCTACAAAAATCCAAAGTCAAATACTGCTGCAAACATCCCTTTCCCCTTCCTTCTCCTCAAAACTAACCTCCTCTTCTATCCCTCCATTCCCCATGAAAATCCCTCATTTCCATGTTTCTGCTATTTCCCCTCATCAAAATCCATATTATAAGGTCTAAGACCCCTTCTTAGCCTTATCGAAACCTTCATATCCTTTGAAAAAACATTAAAAAACCATAGAAAATATATATTTTCTATGTTCTGGGCTTAAGCCCCCTCGGGCTAAATATCTGACTTATGCCCCGTCCATGCACGCAGGCACCGAGAACCGGTGCCTTTAAACCCTTCGGGCCTTATCCTTTCAAATTTCTCCCTCACTTCAAATACGGTAAAACCTTTGTAAATTGTGTTTTTGGGTTTTAATTTTATTTTCAAATTTTCATGAATTATGGAGCTGATCTCGGCTTGTCGATTTGTAGAAATCGGTCGGTCTCGAGCGTCTTCCGTGGTCCCACCTCCCGCCTTGCGTTTTCATACAGGCCTCCCTTACTTTGCTTGTCGGGCCCAAAGTTGTTTTCTTCGGGGTGACGCGATTCCATGTTGTGTGACACGCGTCTGACCACTGTTGGAAGCGCATCCTCGCGTGTATTAAAGTCATCCATGGCGCGTTAATTATCGGATTAGGATGCCAGCGAAATCGCTATGGACCGTCCGTCTGGAACGCGATTCAGCAACGTCGCTTTCCCAAGTTGATCGATGGTTAATAAAAGTGCCCGCGCGATAAACATGCCCTCATACAGCAGCAAATCAATCCCCACTCTCGATCTGATCTGTAGATCGACGACCCATATTGTGTCGCCTGATTCCGTTGCCCAGTCAACGATTCCCCGCCGCTGACTTTCCATTGCCCACTCCCGACCGTCGATCATGCACGATCAACGGCTCAGATTTGATCCTTTTCCACCTATTTTATAATCTCCCCCGATCAATCCTGACCGTCGGATGATGCCATCCGACGGCCACGCTCCTCCACACACCTTCCGATGCAGTTAAGCCTATAAAAGCAGGATTTCTTAACGAGTGTTCGCATTTTGCAGGGTTTAAATCATTTGTTCGTGGTTTTCAAAGAAGATTCGGGGAAGGAGGGTGACGACCCTCCCGTCTTCGATTCATCCGAGGAAATCACCCGCAGGGTTGAAACGCACCTTTCATCCATGTTTTCTTAGGCATTGATGCCTTATAAACCCTGCGCAGCCCGGCACGACAGCAAGAAAACCATGAAACAGGCACAGTCAAAGATTATCAGTGTCGAAGACCAGGATGAACCAGAGCAGAGAATTGATGGACAAATTAACGGGGATTACGGCTAAGACAGTTATCAAAAGCCTAATCCCCAATCTAAAACACAGTTTAAAGAAAAACCTAAAGTGTTTTATCAGGAAAACCCTCCACCGCCACAAATGGAGGCGAATTGATTCCTCCCAGCGACCAAAGTGCGACCTGTGCCTCAAAGTATTCAATCAGGAGCAGAACTTTTTGATCGGGATCAGATATTTTACCTCGACGCAGCCGAAGAGTTACTTCTGCCAGGGATTTAATGAAAGAATGTCTGCAGAGTAACCCTAGCATCACACAGAGCCTCAAAGGTCAACAAAAGCTCCCACCGAGCTTAAATCATGAGTGTAAATCAGTTAATGCAGTGAAACACCTGTACAGTTTCTTCATTGAGCCTCCCAAAGGCCAAAAAGACATCAACTCTGTATTAATTGTATTTGAGATCTTTTATCAGATCTCACCTCCTCATCCTTCTATAAATACTTCAGTAGAAGATGAGTGAGGGGTTGGTTGTTGATGTAATTGCTGAAACATTGTAACGTAATTGAGCTGAAGATCCCTGATTGTAAATAGTGATTCACTGGCTCTTGGAGCTCTGCTTGTAACAGATAAGTTAGGTTATGAAAGAAAGATGAATTAAAACACTGGACTTGAAGATTGTAACTGGTTTGGAGCATCAATACAAGCTAATTTATGGGATCCTGGTCTATGTTGACGGTGATGTTATTCTCATTGTAACTTGTTATTTTATTCCTGTTTTCATTTTGTTTCATTTTCTTCTATAAAGAACAGTTTAAACAGTTTTAGGGCCTACTGTATACCAGTAACCTTCTCTGGCTGAAAAATCTTTATTTAAATGTTTTCTTCCCACTGCGTTATTTGAAAATGATTTAATTCAGTTCAAGCATAGGAATGTTGGCGTTCCCTCGTCTTATTGTCTTAGCTGAATATTATTTTTGAATGTTACTTTCAGTATATGTTGTGTGAAGATGAACTGAGGAAGATATGGTGAGCCCTGGTCCCAGTCTTGTTTGCATAACTGTTTGATTGTTTCCCTTAGAATGTGTTAAAAGTTGGATAGTTTCAAAGTACTTACCAGATCTTAGGCCATTCTGTGTTATCTCTGTGATTGTCTTGGAAGTAGCCAAGTAAAGAAGAGCTAGGAGAGGATTTGTGGTGAGCCCGGCCCGCTAGTCTCTACTCCAAAGGTTGCCTTCAAGTTTCCCTTAGTGTTTGTATGTTTTCTATTGGAAGTGTGTCAAAATCTGGATAGTTTCAAAGTACTTACCAGATCCTAGTTTGCTTTCATGTCTTTCTTAAGTGCCTGGTCAAAGGCTGGCTAGTTTCAAAGTACTTACCAGATCCTGGGCTGATCTTTGTCCTGCATCTGTTTATTTTCCCTTTTAATGTATCAATTAATTCCATAAATCGAATCTTAAAGAGATCCTTAGACATAGATGACTTGACCCATGGACCATTCTTTCCTCTTGCTATTCCAATTAAATCCTCTTATGACTCCATAGCCCAATGGACTGAAAACCTGCCGTCATTTTTCCTCTTGATCAAAACTTACTCTTTTGCGTGCAACTTCTCACCTTTGAACCTATTTACCTTTGTGACTTTTCACCTCTAACAGCAATCATGTTCAACCATCCAAAAACAAAACAAAACCCTTGGTCTTCATAACTAGCCTAATACCATTACCCCAAACTTCAAAGACAAATCCATCTTTGCACTCATTGGAGAGATCCCTCTCTGGATTCAGGAGGGCTAGATCCTAGAATCCCAAAGTTGGTTGAAACGATGTTGTTTCTGTAATTGGACTCTGCCAATCTTGCTAATAAATTACAGATTCCTAACATTTCTGGCAACTCCACTGGGGACTACGAACCCATAATCATTTTCATTTTTTATAAAACCTTGTGAGTAAGAGGCAGCCTTTTCAAGCACTACCAAATAATTGGTAATTATGATGAAACTTGTTTGAGTCAGTGACAATCTAGGTCAACCCTAGGATTCTCATAAGTCTTTATCTAACCTTGAAAAATCAGCTAGCTTAGCCATAAGAGTGCACTGTCTTTGTCTCACAACCGTAGCTAGGTTTTGAAGCAAAGTTAGGACATTCTTAGAAACCATGCAAATAAAAAATAACTCAGAAAATACCAAAAGCATTTCAGATTGGTAGTAAAACACTTACTCTTACATTTCATTTACCATTGGTTGTGTTTTACCTCATACTCTTAGACAGAGTCTGGAAAGGGCTAGGTAGCCTTCGGATCTAATCCTCTTTTAAGGGTGACATATCTGGTGAATGCCCCCCCAGTCAATCTCTGGTTAGAGTTTGTTGTGTTTCGGGATATCCTTGAAAAAGGATGTTTCACAAGCACTGCGGTGGACAATGTATCTCTTTGAAAACACTCTAAACTTTCCACCTGGTGACTCCAAAATTCTGAACAGACCTTAAGACTCCACTGGGAAGAACCCTTATCATTATAATATCTTTCAAACTCAGTTAGAGGACTGTAGGATTAAAATTGTGAAAAAAGATTAGTTGACCTCTCAAATATTGTCATATTTGGTTGAGCTTTTCTTATTATTTGGGTCTAAAAACACAGCATAGTGGCTCCTAGAAAGATTCACACTAGAGCCCATCCTGACCCTGATCCACCTGAGATAGTTGATAACCCAGAAAGAATCCTTAGGAAGTCTCCTAAGATAGAATCTTCAACTGTTCTCAGATCACCCCTAAGAGCTAATTCAGTCCCTGAAAATCTTTCAGCTCTACAACAATCACAAGCTGACTTAGTTAATCCCTTTAGGACTAGGTCATTTGGTGATTTAGATCAGCTAGATTCTGAGTCTTCACTTTCATCTCCTGAAACAAGTGAACATTTTGGTAGTAGAGGAACAACACCTCCTGATTTACATTTTCTTCTTAACTTAGGTGTCTCTCATCCAAGATCAGCTCAGCAATCTACCGCTGTTCCATCCACCTCTGTTCATCCCTCATCCACTGTTCAAACCACTCCACTTCAGCCCACACCTCCTCTTGTTAATCCACCCCTTGTAAACCCACCCCCACCACATATCATGGCAGCATGGTATGCTCCCTTAGCCCTTCCTATACCACTAGTCAACCTTCCACAGGACTATCAGTCCAAAATCCCATTGTATGATGCTAGCAATGCTATAACTGCATCACAACATGTGGATAAGATGAATGACTACTTTGACAGAAACGAAATTGATGATGATTCCGTCAAGATTAGATTATTTGCTCAAATTTTGGGGGGAGAAGTAAGAAAATGGTTTAAAGGCTTAACCCCCCCGTAGTATTAACGATCTCCAAGGTTTCCATCAGACATTCTTAAACAAATGGGAAGTAAAGAAGAATCCTCTCCAAGTTCTTGCTGACTATAACAATCTTCATAGGAACCCAGGGGAAAGTGTACAAGCTTATTGTACCAGATTTAATAGTGTGTATAATGCACTCTCCCCAGAACTAAAACCTCCACAGGGCTCAGCCTTAAACAAATTTCCGAAAGGATTTGATTCTGATATGACCTATTCGCTGAGAGAAAGAGACTTTGCAACTCTTGAAGATATGCAAAGGGGTGCTCTTTCTGTGGAGGTAAATTTGATGGAGAAAAGAGCAAGAATGAAGAGCGAGAAGAGAGTATCTTTTAGAGAGGAACATACACCTTCTACTTCAAACTCAAAACTAGAGAAAATGATGGAGGAGATGATCAAGAAAATGAGCATTCTTGAGAGAGCACAAGCCAGTCAAAACCAAATTGCTCCTCAAAACAGAAACCAAAACCAGAATCAGAATGTAAGAAGGAACCAACCTCCAAACAGACCAAGGGAAGATGATCAACAGATCACTCCTCCCTTTCATCAAAACTATGTGAGTGAGGTTGAAGAAATAGATGAAACAACAGAGGATAATGATATTAACATGCTGGAGGTAGATAATGATGACTTTGAGATTCATTATGATAAGAAACAAGGTCTATACACACCTTATGATAACAAAAGAGATGATGACGAAAATCATTATCAAGACATGGATAATGTCATCATAGAGACTCAAAGAGAATATGACCTTAGAAGCAAAACCAGTTAGCAAACCCCCAGCACCAAAACCTCCGACAAATCTTCTCAAAACAACACTACAACCAAGCCTAAAACAATCAAACAAAAGGACAAAACGGTGGATGTTAATTCTGGTAAAGGTAAAGAGAAAGACACTCAAAATCTTGAAAAACAGAGTGCAAACATTAGTAGTACTAACACTTCAACTAGTACTCCTTTTGCAACCGTTGTGTCAACTGTAGATAAAAAAAATCAGCAAGCTGTTGTTGCTGATAGAGTGGCAGTAAATAGGGCTGAAACCAGCACCTTAAAGAATCAAATTCCTTTCAGCCTGGAACAGGAAATCTCAAAGATCAAAATTTCTGTCCCTTTGACTGAGTTAGCTGCCCAACATGTATATAGGTCCAAAATTTTGAAGGCTTTGAACATAGAAGAAAATGAGGATACACTCAATCTTAATGACGACCAGCTAGAGCTTATTTTTGGTCCAAAGATTGAAGGTAAGTTTCAAGAGGGACCGATCCCTCCCTTTTATGTGAGTTTGAACGTTCATGACAAAATTCTACACAACGCTATGCATGACTCAGGCGCTTCTCATAATTTAATGCCAAAAGCTGTAATGGAGAGCCTGGGTCTTGAAATCACCAGACCTTATAAATATCTTTACTCTTTTGACTCAAGCAGAGTCAAGTGTTTGGGATTGATCAAAGACCTTTGTGTCAACTTAGCCCAGATTCTAGCCAAATTCTTAGTTATGGATGTTGTTGTGGCTGATGTACCCCCAAAGTATGGAATGTTATTATCAAGATCCTAGGGGGCTAAGTTACAAGGGACTATGCAAATGGACATGACCTATGCGACGATCCCCATTTTCAATCAAACTCGAAGACTATACAGGGAGTCCCACATGCAATACACGGTTACAAGTCAAGACAGGCCTCAAAACTCTCCTCTGTATTCTGTAAGTACCGACCTTGATTCTTTTATCATGTTTAAAGATGAAACACTTACTGAACAAATCACTTTAACAAGATCAATGGCTGAAACAGAGGAAGAGGAGCACAACACTGAAGTGCAAAACAATTTGCTACACTTGAAAATATTGGCAAACGAAACACAGGTCTTGTTTTACAAGTCATAAGTCCATTGCTGTTAAAATTTGATAGCAAAGAAAACATTCCTCAACATATTGAAAAACTTGAGGAATCAAATCATACAGAGGAAATTCACCAAACTGATAAAACTGAAAATGATCCTCTCTGGAGTATGTATTTTGATGGGTCATGCACTAGAACAAATGCTGGTGCAGGTGTCTGGATTACTAACACTGAAAGCAAGCACACCGAATGCATTTCTTGCAAATTAAACTTTCAGTGTTCCAACAACATAGCGGAGTATGAATCCCTACTCTTAGGCTTAAATTTGCTGAAAAATTTAGGAGCCAAGAAAATAACTATGTATGGAGATTCTGAGTTAATAATTAGGCAAGTAAATGGGGAGTATAATGCAAATCATCCCAGACTTAGGGCCTATCAGAATGATGTTATGGATCTTTTGAAAACATTTGAGAAATCCACACTGAGTTTTGTCCCGAGAAAAAGAAATCTTATAGCCCACAATTTAGCCTTTGCAGCTAGGACATGTCTAACGCCATATGAGACCGAAGATTCTTCGCCTCAGATAAAATTTAGACCAGCCGTGCCTGATAATAAAAAATATTGGCAGGTGTTTGACGGAGATAAACAAATAGAAGACTTCATGCAATTCAGAAATGAATTTGAACTTCATAGTTCAGATTCAGATTATGATACAGACTGCAGTGAAGAAAATTTTCTTGGTGAAGAAGAGCCTTCTCCTGAGCTTGTCAATATTAACCTTCAGACTAGCAAACTTAGAAACGAAACAGAATTGAGTGCAGAATTAGAAACAGAAGAATTAGAAACTCTGCATTCTAAGAATGCAAGTTTGCCAAGTGGTCTAACACCTTTGGAAGAGTTGTTTGATTTTAATGATGTGGCCAAAAAACCTAAACTGGAACCTATAGAGACTGAAGTGGAGGAGTGCAACATAGGCAGTAAGGAAAAACCAAAAATGATCAAACTGTCCAAGACTTTGCCAGCTCACATTAAATTCAAATACATAGGGCTGTTCAAAGAATTTTCTGATGTTTTTGCATGGAGTTACGAAGATATTAAATCCTATGACACTGAAATAATACAGCACAAAATCCCTCTTAAAGAAAACCAAAAACCATTCAAATAGAAACTGCGCAGAATAAACCCTGTACAACTGCCTTTGGTCAAGAAGAAAATCATGAAAATGTATGATGCTGGTATTATTGTCCCTATCAGATATTCGGAATGGGTATCTAATCTGGTGTCTGTTAGGAAGAAGACTGGAGAAATTAGGATTTGTATCGATTTTAGAAATTTAAACAAAGCTTCATTAAAAGACCACTACCCTTTACCAAAAATGGATCATATTTTACAAAGGGTGGTCGGGTCTAAAATAATGTATTTGCTTGATGGCTTTTCGGGGTATAATCAGATCTTAGTTCACCCTGCTGATCAATTAAAGACAACCTTTACTACCCCATGGGGCACTTTCATGTATGTGAAAATGCCCTTTGGTCTAATGAATGCTGGAGCAACCTTTCAGAGAGCCATGGACATAGCATTCTCGGAAGAAGTGGGCTTCTTCATCATTATCTATCTTGATGATGTCACTGTGTTTTCAAAAACAGATGAAGAACATTTAGAACATTTAAAACATTTAAGAAAAGTTTTCGAGAAATGCAGAAAGTTTGGGATATCTTTAAACCCTAAGAAAACACTGTTTGGTCTCCAAGAGGGTAAGCTTCTTGGGCACATTATTTCTGAGGAGGGTATAAAGATAGTGTTGGCAATATGATGCAGAGTGTTGTCCTTGATGGCAACTCACTTGATGAAGATGATGGAAACCTACTTAATGAAGTTGTTATTGATGCTTGATAAGTTTATTAATAATATATATCTGATGTTCTACAAGTAGTACAGAAGTTGCAGAAGAAAGAAATATCAGTATGTGCAAGAATAATGATGGAAAAGGTGTGTTACAAGGAATACGCGGGTTTGTTAAGAAGAATGCGCGTATGCACGCGGGAAAGTACGTACCAAGTCGCGTATGCCCTTTTGCGCTCCAAATTTAGAATACCACGGGGTGTTACCATGGTATTGACCCATTGTATTGAGCGCTGGGGTGTCTATTTGATCCCGTCCAGGAATACCATCGGAAGTGATGTGGTTTTGGCTCATGGTATTGAAAAAGGGTAAACCTATATAAGGAGAAGAAATTCATTATGCAAAGGGTGTGTGCGTGTGTCTGGGATTTAATGAATACTTCACTTTGAAGTATATCTACATGGTTTAAACTCTGCTCTTAATTGATAGATCTGAATCTATGAAGCATCTATGGA